>JACXIL010000236.1:2510959-2642758 GCA_014737365.1 Bombus soroeensis
TTTCCTCCACATAAAAAAAAAAAAAAAAAAAAAGCTAACTGGTGGACACCAACGTTACATGGCAACGGATCTTTCCAAATCTTTCTTTTTTATTTTATCTAAATTCAAAAATCTTCCCAAATTATTTCTTTATATTGCACGCGACTCTACACACACGTGGATAAGCACGTAAAAAAAAGAAACATAGAAACGACGTATCCATTGATCCAAATACGTTAACGATGAACTGCAACCATATTTCATCGCCACCAATATATCTCAGATTTTCGTAACGCAAACGTTATACGAAGCTAAACGCAATTCATTGGAAAAGGGCAGCAAAATACGGACGGCTGCAACGATAGAAACAGTTGACAATTTTCTTCGATATCGTCCGAGACTTGGCTTTTACGTTCCCCCTTGGAACGACGGACGAAAGGAACGGTGCGAACGGTCAATATTTTTTGAACATACATAGCCTTACGACATGCCGCCTTCCGGTAAAAATCCCAACGATTACACGGCCACGCCCCATGTTGGAAGAATAAGCACTGGCATGGCCCGCGGCAAATCCATTTTCTCTATACTAACCATGCTTTGCGCGGAAAACCCCCGTGTAATCCATCCACGGCGTTTCTTACCATTTTCCATTTCTAACGCAATTCCCCATGAACACATGGGCAAAACGGGAAAAGCAGTCGGATGTAAAACGAAACAGGAGAAATCCTCTTACGCAAGAACGATGATTCCTCAGACACGCATGACAGTCGGAATACTCGTGTCTCCTGGAGCTGTGTAACGAAGCATTAGGAAATTCTGCGAAGGTAGACAGCGTAGCCTGGGCTTTACAAGCTTTCGAGATTTTGATGAAACGCATTCTTCCTTTTACGTTTCAGAGGAAGATTTCGAATTAGTTCTGGTAAAATCACCAGTGGTTCCATCCACTGCAATTCTACTCGTATCGGAGTATGGTATACAGTCGTGCTTAATATGAAAATTTCTGAATTTACGATATTTCCATTCGCTTTTTAAACATAATATACGTATAAAGCTACTTATTTTAATTTTGTCAACTCTGAACGTTTAAGGATGTGTTTAACCCTTTGCGTTTTCTCGTCTCGAAACACTCGAGACATTCCTAATCAAATTTCAGTTATATTGTAAATAGAATCCCGACACAGGCCAATTTACTAACATTAAATATGGAAAAAGTCGAATTATTCTTTCATTCTCTTTACCCCAATAATACTTCAACTTCCCACGATGTAATCACAATCTTTTTTACGTTACTAGCAAGAGCATATCCTCCCCTTTAAAATGCCGTTTACCTTGTTTCAATACGACTTTCAATTCCGCAGATATTCTCTTCCCTAGCGAGATACGATTTCAAGCGTTTCTCTATCGCCACTCTCCTTGCTCGCTTGGGCCTCTCGCTCGCTGCTCTTGCCTGACCTGCCTTAACGCTCGCCACGTGTACGCTGGTCAGCGACAGACGCTGAGTCTACGCTTTTCCCCCACCACCGACGCGTCGTACGCGATTCCCGGAAAAAATGTAGGTCACGGCGTCTTCCTGGAATTCCGCTGTCATTCAACTTCCCTCGCGCTCGGACACGCTGTGATTCTAACGGAGCTATCTCTGGAACCAATCAACCGATCGACACGAAACAAAGTGCGTTGTCAAAAGCACACCTCCCGCTATCTCTCAGATATCCTGCCGATTTTATTCTCTTCATTTCACAAGGCAGGAATTTTATTTAAAAATGAGACATCGTAAAGATAGAGCGGGAGATGCTTTTATTGGTTTTGAGTTTAGTTTCATCGGTTGGATAAGGTTCGTTCTGATATTTGGAAGAAAGTTTGATCGAATTTGAGATTTCCTGGAGGGATAGGATTTTCTCTTGGGATACGTATAAAGGAAAATTTTTAATCAACGAATTTCCTGTTATTTCGATCGTGGATAAATCTTGAATCGTAGTTCCCAAAATGTAATTTGATTATCTGATTAAACGACTCCTCACCTGGTTCGCCAACCAAGTACGAGTTTAATAAGAAAGTAAATTGAACCAACGAAGTCGATAATATGAAGAAGACAAACAGTAAAAACAGATATACAGCAAAAAGTTCTACGTTCAAGTTTCAGCCACAAAGTACCACTGTTAATAACTAATGGTCGTTGGCCAGGAAGAAAAACAGCTACTTTCAGTCGATGTAGCCGAAGCTGATTAATTTTTCAATCAACGGAGCTTTTTTACGTTCTACGAAGCGAAGTTCGTCCTTTTCAGAAATTAGAGAGACTGCAGGTAAAATTATCCAAGATGCAACGAGAGAAGTAAAGTTTAAATCAGTTGTAGCTTCTGAAGTTCATCAACATTCTATACTTTTGTTTCTATGGAAAGCAAATTGCCGAATTTTTATACGAAACATTTCCTGATTTTTTACTCCTTTAAAAGATTGTTAACTTTACCGTAAGATCTACCGTTAGTCGACACATAGAAATCCTTTTTCCTTTCCTGAATTTTCTATTCATGTAGGATTTGTTCCACATAAAATTTTCATTTACATAAATCTTTTCCTCTAAAATGTAACTTTTAAAATTCCTCAGGGAAAATATTCCCCAAAAGATGTAGGGAAATATTAAAAGAACTGGACAGAAAATCACCGGACAAAAAACGGAAACTAGGTCACACAAGTAAGAAACAAACTACAACGCTACGGTTACGAACTCAATAACACTCCAGAAACAATGGTGCAGGAAGAAATTCAACAGGAAATACTGGAAGAAAGCGTGGAAAAACTAATCGAGAAGGATAAGAATAGAATACTAGGATCCACGTATATTGAAACATACAAAAGTATCAAAGATATGGAAATATTCGAAAGGGCCGAGTACGTAACGACGAACGCTTTTCCATTGGTTGAGCGTAGAACGACACAACTAAGAATGTTAGGAAAATTAAGGTGGACAACAACACCAAAAACCGGGTTAAGCTACAGAATAGAAGAAAACGTGCCATGCCGGATATGTAACATAGGAGACCTGGAAAATACGACTCATATATTAATCAAATGTCTCGTGTACAAAAAGGTCGAGCCAAAGATGCTCAAAGAGCAGAAAGTGGACAGAAACAGGAAGAACAAACACAGAGAAGCAAGTATGGGAACTAACAAATTTCGTAAAAGGGAAGCATGAAAATAAGGTCACTATACCTAGGAGAGTAGACTCACGAACAATAAGAAGATCCCCGAAGAAACCAAATACCAAAGTAACCGCAAATCAATGGAATTACGTTGGAATATGGTAATACAGAGACAGTATATAACAATAGGGAGCATAAAGTAGGCTGTGATAAAGAAATATGTCATAATGTAGTATAATAAGATAGATAATAAATCGTGATAAATCAAAACTCCAGTATATTATAATATAACATGGTAATACGGTGAAGCTTAGTGCTTTTTTAAACATAAGGAACAAATAAAAAAGGCAACGGGAACCCTTGTTACAATACAATGGAACACTTGTAATTTCTCTCTGGATAAAAGTTTTCACTTACATAAATTGTTTCCTCTTACAATTTGAAAATTTCCTTCGTGTCTGGGTACATTGTTTGCCTAAAATTCCATTCTCACAAAATCCTCCACTCGTTCGCGATACTAATTTCCTTTAAATTTCTACAACCAGTTCACTAGGAAATGCGGGTTAACTCGTCATTAATATAATCGATAGCTTAAACATATCAATTCGTTGAAACATCGATTGCTGATTTTAATTTCATGGTTATATTTGTACATTCGAAATGTTCGATATTAAATTTATATTCATTAGAATTGAAATCATCTTAATTAAAATTAATTCGCGATAATTAATTTTTCGTTCGAATTGATCAAAATTTTACTCAAAATTAATCCGTTCTGATTACCCGAAGTTAACAAGATCCGAACAAAATTAATTTCTGATAATTCATTTTGGATTCCACAATTGGACGAATTCGATATTTTTAATAATTCGATCGAAAGCTTAAAGAATGTAATCGACGAATCGTGGTCGCTTAATATCTTTTCTCTGTGCTTCCTTTTATACGAATGTTTCGATACACCGGCACAATATAAACGTTATCGTGCCCGATCCATTCGCAAAGAAAGATAGCGAATGAAAGACGAAATTAGGTTGCGCTTGTTTAGCGTTTAACATATTACTTATTTTCAACGTGGCTCGCTAACTATAGCTCGATACGCGAATCTGATTAATCTTATGAACGATGTTACATAGTTCTCATTTTCTGTTAGCCCCATCGGCCATTAAGTTGAATGAAAAGTAATCCGCGAAATTCCCTGAGCAGCTTAACTCTAGTTGGATCGTTTATCCGTGCATTTATTGCACAGCAATCGCCGGAATAACGTGTTATCTTCTTTGTTCTGGCAAAAGTGCTCTTTGTATTGTCGAATGCTTTTACATTGTAATACAATTTTTCTGGAGGAATATGAAAAAAGTATATAAAAAAAATTATTAATATTTTGCCAGGATTTCTTGCATTTCCGACCAATTTTGCATTTTTCACAAGCAATAATAATAAGTTGATAAATTCTTTCTTAGTAAAATAATACTACGTGTTTTTCAACTTATATTTAAGAGATGTTCCCAAGTCACATAACTAATAGGAAATTAAAATTTTTCCTTTGAAAAAGTTCGTTTTATAATTACGTGAATTAGCTTCGACAAGTTTTCCCATTCTTCTAATAGGATTTTCTTAATCATTTGCAACCAGTTCGAACAGCAATGGAACGCATTAAGATAAGTCCTCTTAAAGAACTTAATCTTATTTTAAGTCGAACGGGTTCAACATTGACTGATTCTCAATTTTGTCCTCGTTACTTTTCTTCTGGGTTCTCGTTATCCTGATAACACGTAGGAAATTATGTTCCTATCCGTAAGAGTTCTTTTTTCCTGCCCCTTCAAAAGTGAAGTTAAATCTCATCATTGCTTGTTGAACGAACACGTGGAATCGTGCGTACTAAAAAAATTTTTCGAGCTTCAACTGCTTCGAGGATTGAACTATTTCACGTTACTTTATCGTCTTTGCGCTTCAGATAAAAATTCTTCCTCTATTGTAAAACCGAGTAACAGAAACTTTGTAAAATTTTGAATAAAGTTGAATTTTATTTTGTAATCTTGAATATAATTTTATTTTTACGTATCTATGTTTATCGTTAATACGAAAATTGTATCTACACGAGTACAAATCAGAGCTTTGCTTACATTTCTTAAGTTTTGTATTCTCTTTGTATTAATCTTCGAAGATCCCATTTATAAAAGAATAATTTTAAATCTTCCGTTTGAATTGGAGTGTTGCGTAATTTTTGAAACAGTAATCGTTGCTTCAGGCGAATCTTAATTTGATTTTCCTCTTTTTCCTTTTTTTTTTTTTTTAGATATTAGAAAAATCTATTCTTCTTGTTTAAAATACTTATTAGACAATATTATCATGGAATAATTTTATAGAATATTATTAACTTTATGTAAAACGTTGAAAATTCGATCCGTAATGGTGAAGTTAGTTTTATGAAATAAGATCAGGATTTCGAGACTGATTAATTTGTGGAAATTAACCTTATGTAGGAGGACAGATCTGATGAAACTCGAAGCGGTGGATGGATCTAATTAAGTTGCCTCGCAAATTACCGTTGCCTGTAATTAAGTAACAGTTAGTAGCAGTCCGATTGAACACGGTTGCTCTTTTCGCTAGACTGACCAAGGATAGAAAATTAACGAATTTCTACGCTAGCCCTTCGAAAACAAGAAACTAATTGTCACCTTAATATTTACGTTGTCATCTTATATCTGTCGCGTCTTTATTCCCGTTCCTAGCACGAACCAATGATTTTACTTAAAGAAACAGTAATTCTCTTTTTAAAAAAAAGCTAGTATTTTACACCTCTTACCTGTGAAACACTTACCTTGTAGCTTTTTAGCAAAATCTAAATTATACTGAAACAAAAATATTTTTAAAACAAGAGAAACCACAATACCGTGACAATTATTATATCACGGTGATTAACAATATTACGAACAATACGATCCATAAAATTTCTGTTTCTTCTAGTTTCTAAGTTTCTGCTGTCTTAATTTCTCAAGTTCGAATTACCGTTGTCATTCTCGCTACATTTTTATTTAACTTTTAATTCATTTTTCATATACTTAACTGTTTGTTACTTCAGATAATCTCAGTAAAAACAAGAAATAAGACAGAGCCAATTTATTACACGTACATAGCTTGTATAACTACGTTTCTCAAGAGGAATAATAATTCAATACCTAAAACAATCTTCTTGTTTCCTCCGTCTCTTTTCTCGTCGTTACTCGATTCGCAGGCACGTAAGAGCCTTAGAACGGATCAAGCGAACGCTAAATAAATCCCAGTTTTTCCCCAGCTGTTCCGTCGATTAATTTCACGCCGAATAAATCTATTCTCTGGTTTGGATCGCCTTCCGCGGATTCGTCAATTCGATCGAACCTCCTTCGCAGCCAGACGTAACCGATTAATTATTTTCAACGATCCTCGCAAACATGACCGGGTCTCAAATTCCAACAACTTAAAAGCTGTGTGAGATGCACGCGTCGTATTCGTCGCGGCATATCCTCTTGACCCATCATTCTTTCGACCACGAAACGATCGATGCCCTCGTTTAATTGTAAATTAACGATTCTTCCATTATATTCCTTGTCGTGGAATTATTTACTTTGCAAGAGGAAAGGGACCGAGGTAATTTTAACTTTAACGCGAGAGCTCGGTCCGAGAAGCTTCAGAAACGTTACTTTCCATCTATTTTTTACAGACTGTTTGGGGAACTTGAATAAAAAGTTCTATTTCTATTGCACGAGATGATGCAGATGAATCTTTTGATTGCGAGTTTCAGATGTTTCTTATGCAATGAACGATCAAACGTTAGAATTATTTAGTTTGTTACCGTTACAGGTCTCGAATCTTTTCAATGAAAAATCTGACGATTACATTTGGCAAATGAGGGAATTTCCAAACGATAAAAACATATAGGTGGCTGGACAAAATTAATGCGATAACGTATATGCATCTTTAGACAGTTTTAGTATTAAGAAAAATGTGTTTTACGTTTTATGTGTATTTCTTTGTAGATGCGTTTGTGAAAAATTCGTATCGCTTTATCTTCTCTTTTTTTATGTGTTAATAAAATGGATTTCTTTACATGTACATCTTTTTATTTTTCTATTTCGTTCGTTGCGCTTTTAATGCATGTTTTTAAAAATATTTCTTTTTATAGAACCGTGTTCGTATTTTTCCTGTGCTACATTTGAGTAGTAAAAGAACAGTATTTCAGCGGTAAATAAATGTATAAATATTTTGTATCCTAAAATCAATATTGTCTAAAGCAACATGGAAAATAACAATTTTATACCGAAAAAATTGCGAGCAATTTGTTAATAGAAAATATATACTGAACTCCTTTTTTCAAAAACTACCGGACACCAAAGCTTCACCATGATTGGTGATTATCAATTTACGATGTTTCTTTGTAAATCTCCGAATGAAAAATCGTACGACAGCAAATTTGCATTTAGAAGTGATTGCAACTAATTAGAAGATTTCAATGCTCAATGAAAGAAAGTACGTTTCTCGATTCGAACGTATCTGAACCGGGTTTTATGATACTTAAATCAAATAGGTGAAAAGAGAGAGAGAGAGAGAAAACGAAAAAAGGAGTTTCTCTCGCGTGGCGTTAGTAGAAAGTTTGACATTCATGAGAGAATTTTTAAAGTTCACGCCCGGGAGAATATGAATGTTTAATATCCACGATGCATGGCGTGAAAGAGACGAGTGGAGGAGAGGAAACCGCCGGAGAGTATGCGAGAGCAATTTGATTTTTCTTGTAATGGGCTTTACGAGTGTAACCCGGTCGGCTAAACGATTTGCATAATCTGAGCGCGGATCTGTTCGCATATTTACGGCTGCTGGAATACGGAAAACGTCATCGATCAAGTTGTTTGTTCGAAATTAATATCAAATTAATATATCTTGAAGGAAATCCCCAAGAATATGGGAATAAATATTGGAGCGATGACGAAGGTTACATTCAGATTGAAGATTGAAAAATTTCAGATATTCTACTTTATAATAAGACGTTATAATTATTTTATAAATATTTAATTTGGTAAAAAAAAAAATTAGAAGAGAAAGAGAATTGTAGGGATATTTACTACGCTGTTTGGGAGAGTGGCAAAATTGAGAGACAAATACTCTCCTAAATTTATAATAACTTAAAGGTAGTAGATATATTTCAGTAATATCTAATATCTGGAAAATTATTACAACTATACAAGCGGTGGTAATAGTATACAATTTAAGCGAGAATATGAACGGAGAAGTTCTGTATTTTTAGATAACGAATATGGCTAGAGGATATTGTTATTTTAAACAATTTGTTGCCATAAGAATCTCAGAAGAATTCGTAAGATATACCGGTTACGATACAATTCGGGCATAAGAATTTCCAATGGAAATAAAATTTCTCCGTTCAAGACCATAAATTCTTGTTCTTAAATGCATACCATGCACTAAACTTACAGTTTCCTTTTTTCTTATTTACGACGATCGTCGTTCAGTCAAATAAACGCGTATTACGTGCCTGAATGCTTATTAAATTCCGTAACTCAACCCGTCTGACTTTTAACGTCCGATTCTACTAGCACGATAGAATTTCACAGGCTGAGCCGATGATAAGCCGGTGTTCGTAAATATCAGTCAAAATGAAGAACGACATCTTTCAGTGGGGAGATAATGAAGCTTCCAAGAAGAGGGGAACGTTGTGAATAAACAGAAATAACGAACATTATAATTTACTCGGACGGACAAAGAGGAAAATGGCAATGATCGATATATTGAATTCCATTCGGAAGGATAATTGGAATTTCAACGATAAGAATTTAATAACATGTCAGTTCGATTGCGAATAAAGTCATAAGGAAAGGACAGTTTCGCAATTTTAAAATACATATATTAAAATTTAATATATTCAAATATATTATAATTAAAATACTAGTAGCTATAATAATTATAATATCGTGTACGTATAATTTACGTATAATATGTTACGATATATCAGACATTTAGATACTTATAACAAAGTGTAACTTTTACACTTTACTAATATTACGGGAACAAGTTTCCATATATCTAAGACTTCGGAAGGATTTAAACAAAGATTTAACTCGCTTTCAACTCCGATATTTTTTCAATCCTCCAACCTGTCGATTAATAATTTTTAAAATTAACCGTTGGGATTGACTGATAGAAGAACGAGTGTAATAAAAAAATATATTGAAATAAGTACAGGTATAGTGTAAGCTGATCCAGATCCTCGCCCTTACCGTGTTACAATACAATGGAAAGAAGGATAGGGAGCACGTTCATATATTTTTAACAAAGGACATTACCAAAAAGTTAATCTTGGTGTGTAGCTCTAGCTGAAGTCTACAAGAAACAGCAATAGAAATCTACTTATAGCTCTTTTGTTTCTAAACCTTGTAATGTTAAGGACACGATAATATGGATCTATCCTTGTTTTGAACATTTTTGTTTCACTAAATTCTATTCTCTTCGTAACAGCGGTTTCCAGGTCATGGTTATGCAAAAGAGTTTTTCTTGAACTAATTACTTCAACATTAACAATTACCTTTAACCCTTTATATCGTCAATCATTAGCTTCCCACATTAAAACTTCCTTCGATCTCTTGCGTTTTCTAGATTTTTTAACAAGAACCCATTACGATAATACATTTACCTAGCACTAATCTACGATTTTATCGAGCGAACAGAGCCCTGCAAACGACCCTTTCGCGTACCCTTAAGTTCCATACAATTCCATTCACAAGCACGGATTCTCCAGCAACACAATACGAGATCGTATTAAAGGTAAAGAATGCAGGGAAAAAAGGGATGGAAGCCCACGCATTTTCCACGAATTCTCCATTATATCAAAGAATCATAAATCCTTCGATAACACTCGCGACGAGCAAACGACGAACAAACGATCGTTGCTCGTCGAGACAGCGGCAAAGGCGTCGCGACTACACTTTATAACGGGTTCCATGATAAAGGAAGATGGCTGTACATGAGAATACGGTGCACAGGACGCTTTTGTCCCGTGCAAGCTGTCGTTAACCTAGCGTGGCTTCTGGTGGAAACACGATCGCAAGTAGAACGACGGCCGACGACGTCAACGGACGCAACAAAAACAACCGTCCACGCTTATCCAACGCTGGCCTGGCTTCGGCACATTCTTTATTTTCGTCCGACTCGAAACGTTGCCGAGAATCTTCCCGTCGATTGAGCCTCAATACCCGCGAAATTAGGTTCGCGCGATTCCCGTTGCTGAGCTACGACCGCGAGATCTCCGAGAGGAGGTTTCGATTGGCTCAGGAAGGATGAACCAGATGGCGGATAATGTGCTCGCATGATGCTTTTGTTGTGCTCTTCGGATAGAAAGAAGTTTCGATGGATACGGAGGGGTTGCCCCCGACTTTTTATTGCCGGGGTGGTTTGAAATGAGGTTCCGGAATTTTATAGGAGAATTGGAGGATTTTAGTGGGTTTTGAGAAGATTTTTCGATAAGAAGATGCAGATGATTTGGATAAGAAGAACATATTTTTCTTATTATATTACGTTTATTATATTTCGTTTGAAAATACATACGTACCGTGTGTCATGCAAGTAAGAATTTCAAGACGCTGCAAGGGAAATCGCGGCTTTCGTCATTGAATTTTAATGGGATTATTAAAACCGTTCCGATTGAAAAAAGGAAGAAACGGAACGCCTTATAGGAGCTTATTTTCATGATATTGAGGAGTATTACGAAGATGATAGCACCCACCAGCAAGCTTTTCTAATGAGGAAAAGCGGATGAGCAATCGGGCGAAAAGAAGTTGCTAGCTGTTACTCTGCAGATATTTCGTCTAGTTTCTTCGATCCTCCGATATAAAAATGGAAATAAATCGCAGCTTATAAATAATATATGACGACGTTAATTTTAGAAAATTCCATTTTAAGGCTAGACTTATTCCATAGCTTCAAGGAATATGGTGATATTTTTCAATCTCTTCGCTTTCGAATGTCTCATATTTTGAAACGTATTGTCAAAGAATTGTGACAAGAAACCACATGGACTTTGAGTTTTAGTAGCGAAAGATTTTCATCCCTAGCTTCGTCTTATCAAGAAATTTCCGAGATACCAGGAAAGCTTCTTCCGTGTTCGAATAACGTCTCAGCGAGAGATTACGCTGCTCGAATATGCCACTGCCATTACCACGGGCCCATTTTAATTTAAATTCCTACCGCGACTCCAGAGAAATTTCGATTCTTACGTCGAACGATAAAAGCTTCGAAAGATACCGCCATGTTCGCACGAGTGTAAGGAGATAACGCTGGTTATTGCCGTTCTTCTCCTTTTCCGAATCTCTTACATCCACCAGAGGTTCCGTTCAAGATACCAGCAACCTTTGTCACAAAACTTTGCTTCTGTATCACCCAAGATTCGCTTGCGGTGCTTCTCCTCGAAACATATTGCTCGATTAAAGAGCTTGCGTTATAGAATCGATGGTAACTGGCCCAACATCTTCTAATTTCCTTCGAAGGAAATTATGTTCGATGGAAGAATCGAGTAAAAATATATCAAAGTCGTTCCTATCGATTGAGAATATTAACACACCGATTTGTAATTTATAGCTCATCCCGCGATGCATGTTCTATAATAAAGTACAAAATATTACAAACAATGTTAACGAAGATTCAAAGCGCTGTAGCAAAAAAAAAAAAAAAAAAGAGAAATCTTTGGAAGGTTAGCAAGAAATTCCATAATGTAATACAAAATAACCTCGGTAGAGATTAAAACTGCTCCGATAGAAAAGAAAACTTGGGGAAAAAAGACATAACCGAGAAAAATTTCCAAAGTCTTCGAAATCTGCATAAACCAGCGCAGAACACGAATTACCTGCTCCACCCGCACGAATAATTTAAAATAGTCTGGCACAAGCTTGCTTCCATCATGAAACCAGTAAAACCAGCAAGACCAGCAACAAGCAAGCGTAATAAAATCGACGTGGAATAAAAACTCGCTTCGTGGCTCGTTTCCTCTTCGTCGTTCGCACCTGAGCGTCCCCTATCATCATCCACCCCGTTGCAACCCCATTTCTCCTCGTCGTTTCGTTCCATGCACCGTTTAAATCATTGTTAACTTTTTCCCTGGAAAGATTAACGCTGTGTCGCGGGCAAAGCGCCAAGCGGAAAAAGCTCCTCCGCGTTATCGGTTTCATCTTGCTCGTAAAACACGCGTCGAGGCCGCGACACGTGCAAAAGGTGTAGCACTGACGGTGAACGATGCTATGGTGTTTATTCGTGCACGCGATTATTCGTCGGCCATCGATCATCGAGAATCAATCATTATCAGTGAAACGTGACTGTTTATCCTGAGCAGTAATTAACTTTTCGCAATGATAAATATTTGCCATCCAATGGCGTCTGTTAACTGAATGCAGTGCGTTCAACGTTTCGTTAGGGACGAATTTGATAGTGGAAGGTGGCTGATCGAGCTGCTTTCGCTGTTAATGCTTGTTCACTCGTGAGTGGAGTACGTTTGTTGTAATTTTATGCATTTTTAAATATACGCGTAGATATATACATACGTAAACGTGCCTTTTCTCTTGAAGAAAGAGAACAGTTTTAGGTGTCTTCTCCTCTTCGTGGGTATTAGGGAACATGGGGCGTTTAGTTAAATTTTTATAACGTGTTTAAAGCGTACCTCTTTTTGTTTCTTAATAACGTAGTCATTTCTTTTTCATAATTAACCAACCAATAGCAATATTTGTATATTTCGCGATGTTAATTATCGCTTCGCTAAAAATTCTAAAAAGCAACGCTAGTTTCAAAGCTTTAAAAGTACGAATGCTCAAAACAAGTAGGTTAATATTAATAAAAATAAAAGGGTTTCTTATAGAGAGAATTTAATAGAAGTTCTAGAACATAATAGCAACAAGAAATGCTAAATATAAAAGAATAGTCCCTAGATCAATTAGTCTCGAAAGTTCACACCTCGTATAATATGAATTCCTTGTCAAAAATCTCTATAATATAATAATATCTTATAATAATAAAAACCAAGAATCTCGCGCTTCAGATTCCGTTTTTTAATCGAGAAAAAAACCACGTTGTCCCTTATCGACGATTATTTTCTCTAGTCTTCGTTGAATCGCGTATAAATCACGCATAAATTCCGCGCCGTTAGACAATTTTTGTTTTTCGACGAAGCTCTGCCTTCATCGTGCAGCAGGTAGCTTTCGTAAATACTTTCCTCTTTTAGATGAAAGAATAGGAACGTGTCAGAGAAAGAGAGAGAGAGAGAGAGAGGAAGGGAGAGAGAAAGTGAAACGCAGGAGAACACGTGGCGGGAATACGCGAAAAGTTGGTCGCGAGCTGGAGAATCGTGGAACAGAGACGAACATGATATGCCCCGCGAAAATGTGACCACGAACGAAACTTTTGTCCCAAAACCCAACGCTCGCGTTTATCGAGGTGTTAACTTTGAAAGAAATTGCGATTCGAGACATTTTTACGCTTGTTTCGCTCTGTCTGGCGAACTTTTTGGAAATTTTACCAATATTTTAGAATTTATATGTCATCGAGAAAAATTCGTTTAATTTTCAGTTCAGAATTTATATACACGGAGGAAAATTTATATTATTTGTACTTAATGCAATTTTTCATCGACGAAACAATATTTTTCCAGTTCCTCTTCGTGTAAATTTGTTTCTTTTTTACTTTCGTTAACATTATTAGGATAAATTATTAGAAAGAAAATTGTTCAGAGTCTATCATACCTTCCTAATTTGAATGGAATTCAGAGAATGTACTTTATTTCATTGTCGCAGTGAAATAAAGTCTGTCTGAATCTTAGAACGTTTCTACTAATTATTTGAAGATCATTTACATTTTACATAACATTTTTTCAACACCATCATCGTCGACAACGTCGAATAATTTTTTAAGAAACTCATTCAGTACTTTCTTTCATTCTCTTTTTCACATTAAGCAAAACTAATTTGCATTTTCGAGTTCCTCTTCTCTGCCAGTTTCACCCAAACGACCTCATGCGATGGTAGTAATTTCCAAAAATTTGCCAACCAGGAAGAATCATAAACGAGCAAACGTTTCTCTATGAACAGACAAGAACGGCTATCTAAAAGTTCATTTCCATGTAACACACGTACAATCGATTGTTGAGAATTGTGGATCTTAATCGCCGAAATAAAAGTAAAGGAACACTTAGATTACGCTTAGAATTTATATTAAAATAGTTTCGGATTTATTTAATAAACGATCTTCGTCGATATACATCTGCACGCGTCTCAGCACTCTCTTTGCCTCATCATCTTGCATATCATAACGAAACTGTTGCATTCATCTGTTTTTCGAGACGCTATGCACACACATACTCATACACGTGTGTCACTACTACGCGGCTAATCTAAGCACACAAAATTATACGTATCTCGATATCGATAAAGTTCCAACGCGTTAAAGTGTTTTGCGAAAGTATTGTATATGCTTAGACGCTATTATAAGATCAATAAGGTAGATAGCTCGAGATTTCTACGCTACGCGATGTTTAAGCTTCGTTTAGACGATGGACTTAGATTTAATCGGTTTAGTCGAGTCTCGATTAGCCGGTTTAATCGACGCGACGCTTGGTCGTATCGCGACGAGCTTTTCCCTCGGGAAACGCTGCACCCATCGACTTCCGGATGACGAGCTTGATTCCGGTCTCGTAACTTTCACCCGGCTGCCTCGTGAATCGATCGTTCACGTTCGAAAGAACTTTTCGGGAAAAAGACCAACGGCTAAAATAAAATTCTCCAACGTCTATGAATAAAGCGATGTTAATTACAATGTTAATTTGGATGATACGGAATTGTCAGTTGCGTAAAAACTGGATTTAATCAGTTCGGTCAACCGGTGTAAACTCTCACAAACGCGTATTCTTGTAATTTTTAAGTAGAATTTCACAGGCACGCGTTTTTACGTTTGTTCAGGTTGACTGATAGAAGAACGAGTGGATGAATTTGTAATAGAAAAATGTATTGAAATAAATAAAGGTATAAGTATAAGTATAATTTACAAGTTTATACTGATGCAGATCCTTACTCTCATAGTGTTACAATACAATAGAAGGCAGCGCGTCCATATATTTGTAGCAAAGGACATTACCAAACGAGTTAATCTTGTAGCTCTAGCTAAAGGCTACAAGAAACATAAATAGACATCTATTTATTAGCTCCTTTGTTCCTAGACCTTGTAGCTCAAAACACAATTTATATTCAACTACACAATAATATGCACCTCTCCTTATTTAGAATATCTTTTTTCTGTATCATTAAATTTTTGTTCTGTTTTACTATATTCTATTTTCTGCGTAACAGCTGTCTCCAGGTCACGGATATACGAAAATAAATATGTAGAGTTTTTCTTGAAGTAATCACTCAACAACGTTCAATCGTTCAAACAAAATATATTTATACAATAAATAGTGTAAGATTTTTAGAGACCACTGTATAAACGTAATATATTACGAAGAGGGTGCGAAAAGTGGGCCAAATATCGACTGGAAAGGATATTATATACTTGTGGGTGAGCACATAGGGGATAATTGAAGAGCGCGGATAATAGATGGTCGGATAATCGAAAATCCGGAAACTGAAACTCCGTTAGCCGAGATCCTCTTGTATCGCCTTTACGTGTCTGCGACGGATGCATCGGCGATATAGTTGCACGCATTGGAAACGGCCTTTGCAAATGTTCGCTAAGGCAACCGCGCAAGAAGCTGCCAGTTGAGCGTGAAATCGAAATTCGATTCTGCCACAGTGACGGATTTTGAAATTCGTCGGCCAAATGGATATATCTCAGAACGATGTATGACGATTAGTCCACTTCAATTAGACGACGATCAATTACGAATGACGATTAATTAATGGCTGTCTGGTCTCTGGTTCGAGTAATCGTGGTTTCGAATTAATTATCATAAAGTAGCAACATCGATCTTGACATTCATTCGCCGATTTTAACTATCAAATTAATTTTATTTCGTATTACCTTTCGAGCGGTTGTTTTGGTTAAAAGATGGAGATTTAGAATTTGTTAAGACCTTATCTCATACAATTCTTGCTCCGATCTCTTCCATACAATTCAAGTTTCATCTCTCAAATTGGAAAGCAAAGAAAAGAAGAATCAATTAGAAAAAGTACATAAAATTGAAAATTATATTAAACGGTCTCGAACATTGCAAATCTTATCGTCACAAATCCCTTTGTTTCCTTTCAAACGCGCGTTTATCATTTTAATCGTATTTCAAAACGAAATAATGATCTTTATAGAATCATACACGTAAAATCTAATCACCAACGAACCCTCGTCATCCGTACCAAAAAACATCCCCTAAAAGTACCCTCAGAAAAAGTCATTCGCATTAACGTGACCATCGAAACTTAACCTATTCTTCCGTGAAAACACTCCCATTTTCATCGTGAAATAACCCAAAGGGAAGCACACGAAACGTGCTTACAGAAGCACCCCCTTTCCACCTATCATCCCTCTTAATCTTCTCTTGGAAGGGTGAGTCCTTACGAGCAGAGTTATTCGTCCGCACCGATTCGAGTGACAAACCCTTGTTCTAGAGCAACCCCTATATACATACCAGCAATTCCTTTCTGACCGCCACTCCCTCCGGGAAGAATTTCTTTTTTATTTTGTGATCCATAATTTAGATTTAACAGCGCACCGTAGTATCACCGAATTATAAGGGTTCGTTTTTTGTTTTCCTTCTCTTCCTTTTAATCATTTTTATCAACGGTTACTGAACAAATATTTTAGCGATTAATCAAAGAGCAAACAATGAAATAATGTAAATAGAAAACATAAAAATCTAAACGTAATGCGTTTCAGTTTTTGAAAATATTTATTAGCACAAGAGTTATGAAGTTATTCGTTCTTTTATCTAACTATAAATTTTACATCCAAGCATTATTTGCCCCAGGTCCCCGTACGTTATTAATAATCTTGGTAGCTTGACAATCAGTAAAACAGCTGTAATCTGAATCTTTGAATCTTTCAATCCTAGAATATTCGTGTATTCGAATAATTGAAACGTTGAATATTTGAATATTTGAATTTTTGAAAAATTTAAAGATTTAAATCTTTGAATATTTGAATATTTGAATTTTTGAAAATTTAAATACGTGAATATTTGAATATTTGAATTTTTGAAAATCTAAAAGCTTGATTATTTAAATATTTGAAAATTTAAATATTTGAAAATTTGAATATCTGAATATTTGAATATTTGAATCTTTAAATATTTGAATATTTGAATCATTAAAAATTTGAATATCTGAATATTTGAATATTTGAAACTTTAAATATTTGAACATTTGAATATTTGGAACTTTGAAACTTTTAACATTTAAATATTTGAATATTTGAATCTTTATATACTAGAATATTTGATTCTTTAAATAATTGAATATTTGAATATTTTAATAATTGAAACTTTGTATATTTGAATATTTGAAACTTTGAATATTTGAATATTCGAAACTTTAAAAATTTGAATATTCGAAATTTTAAATATTTGAATATTTGATACTATGAATATATAAATATTTGAATATTTGAAACTTTGAATATTTAAATATTTGAATCTTTGAAACTTTGAATATTTGAATCTTTGAATCTTGAAATATTTGAATTCTTAAATATTTGATATTTGAATATTTGAATATTTGATTATTTGAATAATTGAAACTTTGAATATTTGAATGTTTGAAACTTTGAATATTTGAAAATGTATATTTTTGAAACTTTGAATCTTTAAATATTTGAATATTTGAATCATTAAAAATTTGAATATCTGAATATTTGAATATTTGAAACTTTAAATATTTGAACATTTGGATATTTGGAACTTTGAAACTTTTAACATTTAAATATTTGAATATTTGAATCTTTAAATATTTGAATATTTGAATTCTTGAAAATTTAAATATTTGAATTCTTGAAAATTTAAATATTTGAATATTTGAAAATTTAAATATTTGAAAATTTGAATAATTGAATATTTAAATATTTGAATCTTCGAAACTTTGAACCTTTAAATATTTGAATATGTGAATCTTTAAATATTTGAATATTTAAAACTTTGAATATTTCAAAATTTGAAACTTTGAATATTTGAATATTTGAATATTTAAATCTTTGAATATTTGAAACTTTAAATATTTGACTATTTGCAACTTTGAATATATAAATATTTGAATATATGAATCTTTAAATATTGGAACATTTGAATATTTGTATACTTGAAACTTTGAATCTTCAAATATTTGAATGTTTGAAAATTTAAATATTTGGGCATATGAATATTTGAATCTTTGAATATCTGAGACTTAGAAACCTTGAACATTTAAATATTTGAACATTTGAATCTTTGAATCTTTGAAAATTTGAATATTTAAATCTTTGAATATTTGAAACTTTAAATATTTGAATATTTGATACTATGAATATATAAATATTTGAATATTTGAAACTTTGAATATTTAAATATTTGAATCTTTGAAACTTTGAATATTTAAATATTTGAATCTTTGAAACTTTGAATATTTGAAATTTTGAATCTTCAAATATTTGAATTTTTAAATATTTGATATTTGAATATTTGAATCTTTGAATTTATGAATGTCTAGATCTTTGAAACTTTGTATCTTTAAATACTTGAATATTTAAATCGTTGAATATTTGAAAGTTTAAATATTTGAATCTTCAAATATTGGAACATTTGGAAATTTAAATAATTGAAACTTTGAATAATTGAAGCTTTGAATATTTGAATATTTAAATCTTTGAATATTTGAAACTTTGAATATTTAAATCCTTGAATATTTGAATATTTAAATCTTTGAATATTTGAAACTTTAAATATTCGAATATTCGAAACTTTGAATATATAAATATTTGAATATTTGAATCTTTGAACATTTGAATATTTGAATTTCAAATATTTGAATGTTTGAAAATTTAATATTTGATCATTTGAATATTTGAATCTTTGAGCATTTGAATATTTGAATATTTGAATCTTTGAATCTACAAATATTTGAATGTTTGAAAATTTAAATATTTGATCATTTGAATATTTGAATCTTTGAGCATTTGAATATTTGAATCTTTGAAGTTTTAAATCTTTGAATATTTGAAACTTTGAACATTTGAATATTTGAATCTTCCAAACTTTGAATCTTTAGATATTTGAATATTTGAATATTTGAATCTTTGAATCTTCAAATATTTGAATGTTTGAAAATTTAAATATTTGAGCCTTTGAATATTTGAACATTTGAATATTTGAATCTTTGAATATTTGAATCTTTGAATTTTTAAATATTTGATATTTGAATATTCGAATATTTGAATATTTAAATATTTGAATATGTGAATCTTTAAATATTTGAATATGTGAATGCTTAAATATTTGAATATTTAAAACTTTGAATATTTAAATATTTGAAACTTTGAATATTTGAATGTTTAAAAATTTAAATATTTGAAACTTTGAATATTTGAATGTTTAAAAATTTAAATATTTGAAACTTTGAATATTTGAATCATTGAATATTTGAATATTTGAATATTTGAATATTAGAATCTTTGAAGCTTTGAATCTTTAAATATTTGATCATTTGAATATTTGAATCTTTGAGCATTTGAATATTTGAATATTTGAATCTTTGAATCTTCAAATATTTGAATGTTTGAAAATTTAAATATTTGATCATTTGAATATTTGAATCTTTGAGCATTTGAATATTTGAATCTTTGAATTTTTAAATCTTTGAATATTTGAAACTTTGAACATTTGAATATTTGAATATTTGAAACTTTAGATATTTGAATATTTGAATATTTGAATCTTTGAATCTTCAAATATTTGATTGTTTGAAAATTTAAATATTTGATCATTTGAATATTTGAATCTTTGAGCATTTGAATATTTGAATCTTTGAATTTTTAAATCTTTGAATATTTGAATCTTTGAACATTTTAATATTTGAATATTTGAAACTTTGATTATTTGAATGTTTGAAACTTTGAATCTTTAAATATTTGAATATTTGAATATTTGAATATTTGAATATTTGAACATTTGAATATTTGAATATTTGAATATTTGAATATTCTAATATTCGAGTGTTTGAACATTCGAATGTTTGAATCTGTTTATATTTTAATATTGTTATATTTGAATCTTTGAATCATTGAATAATGGAATATTTGGATATTTGAATCTTTAATGAACCACGATATGTACATTTAAAAACATTGATACGAACGATCTTCGAGTCTCACGCTTTACGAAATAACCAATCTTCTTGCCTATCTATCTCAACGATATCCGGCTAACAAGTTCCTCCAACAGCAGAGCGCTAAATCCCTCATCCACGAGAGCAGATTAAATTCTTTTTAATCACCTTTCGTTAGCCTGTCTTTCCAGCGCAATCTCAAGAGCTAATGCTATGGATCCAACTTGAAATTTAATGCCCTACCGACTTGCCCTGAAAAAAAGGGGCATGCAGACATTTATAAAACAAACGAGGAACAATCCACGAGTTTGTTTTTTTCAATTTAATGTTTTTTTTAATGTTTGTATTTTATAGGCAATTAATTGAACACTTTAAATACGATTGCTGTCGATAGATGCCAAAATGAAAATTTTATGAAACACCGCTGTCGAATCGATCAACCGTATCAAAATTTTAATTGAGTTTGAGATGCGACAATCGTTTATCGACGTCTCCATTTCATATTATATTCAACTTTGTTGAATTTAATTCGCATTTGTGAAAATCTACCTGTGTTTAAATATATAAATTGGCTCTTTCACCGTGCAGCTCGTACGTCGTACGAACACACTAAAAACTATAAATCGTTGAAACTTATAATTATTACGACGATAGATAATAATCATAGAGAATCAATTTCATTGATTCAATAATTCCACAAATAAATTATAGCCGTCTTTGCTTTGCCTAAGAGTCGACTATTATAGCTGGATATCGGTAGAAATTTATCAGACTATATCGTCCAACTGCCGAAGCAAGAAGCCACCATTTCGAAAACATTTTAACAAGCTTCTAGAGCTGCTGGAAGACGAGTCATAAAGCGACAGGGCAAGTGGGCGGCAAGGAACGCGAACGTAATCGCGTCGTTAAAATACCGTACGGATCAGAGAGACGTCGGACGACCCGGCATAAATTACAATCGTGCGGAACACCGACGAAGGGATGGAATTTCCTCGGTGCTCTAACGGCGAAACTCGGTGAGTTATTGTCGAAGCAATTTACGAAACCGCAGCTGGGACGACCACGGATCCAAAGGGCCAACTTTTCCCTGCGAAGAAAGTCCACGGAAGAATGCAATTTCTTCCGTCTAACCGCCCTGGTCCCGTCGTTGCGTTCCATTTAGCCGAATGTCCGGTGCGTGTCACGAACAAAGAGGTGGACCTGGACGAACGAAAAATGCACCGACGTAACGCGCTAGAAAATTCGAATAACGAAGACGGATGAGGGTTGCAACGAGTTGCGTTTAATATCGAAGGAAAACGAAATATCAGCCACGCGGTGAATTTCTGCTTGTTTCGCCCTGTAATTTCTACGAGATCCTCTTTTTCCGCAGGTACACGATGTGATAGAGTAAATGATAGCGAGGAAGAGATATGGTCAGAGATGATATATGAATTTACCAGCTGTGTATTCGATGATGTCTAGATGATGGTGGAAATTGCTTCGCGGTTTTCTACCAAATAAAACAAAATTGCATTGCAATGGATTTTAATTCTAAAAATATTATTGTCAGCAACGAAGGCGAAGCGACAAGCAATTGTGTAGGTTGTTCTACAAGATGTTCAAACATTTGAATAGATTGATAGTAATAATATTGTGTAAATATGGAATTGTATTACAATAATGAATGCTATACTAGGACGTATATCAATAGTACATTAACGACTAGATGCAATATCTGTTTAGATTAATCACACATATTATTAATTTAAATTTATTAATCTAAATTATATGTTAAATTTAGATCGTATATAAATCACGTATTAAATACCTCAACTCACATATCCGCTGGCTCGATCACGTACACCTATAATAATTGTATTTTATTCGTCTCGTCCTGAATTTGACAGGTGTTGTATTCTTTTCGTCTTGCCGGACGTCGTAACGTTCTAAATGCAACAGACGAAAAAGAGAAAAAGTTTCAACTTCGTAATTTCCGAGTGTGTTAAAATTCCTACAATTTTACACTGGTTGGGAGATATTATGGGAAAGGCGCGAAGATTGTAATCTCTTGGAACGAGGCTGTTCGTGTAATTACGATCGAACATCGCTTACAGAAGAGTTCCTTTGGTCGTCCAATTATATATTAAAAGTTTCGAAGAAGCTTTCTTATTTGACATATAACTTGATAGTTAAGTAACTTAAGGACGAGGAACTTTGAAATGTTTAAGCGATTCTATAAAAGTACGAACAGCAACTCTTATATTACTTAATGGCTCTTGAAAATATACTACAATAATTTGATAATTAAATTATCTCTTATAAAAAATCTCGAATTTTGTAATTAAATTACATCTTGTAAAAAGCGAACAACTGTCCGCTAGTTTTGCCCATGTCCACATGTTGTCCATTGTCACATTGAAATTAAATCTCTTAATGTATTGGATACTAGAGAGGCAGTAAATCTTAACTCATATTATTGATTCTGTAAGATTGTAATCCTCGTTCAAAAAATGCTAATTCTATATAGTTGTGCACTCTTGCATCAGGAAAGTGCTGTATAGCTACAACGTTAAAGGAACGAGCTGCAGGATTTATATTTGCATGATTCTGCGATTAATCACCATTAGATGGCGCTTTGGCCATTTTTTAAGAGATTAAACGACAAATATAATCGCCACGGCACGGCGATTCTATCATAATCCGGAAAGACGAGATTCGATGTTCCACTGGAATAGAGAGACATTTCACGTCGACTAGCGGTCTGTTCGTGAAACGCATCGGTGAAAAATAATAGTTGGAGCCGTTTTATAGCGGTACGGTGACATTAAGTCCAGCTACGGCGGATTGGGAATGAAAATTTGATAAATCCACGCAATGAAAGCGTAAAATCCTTGATTGTATCGGTTTCATTGTGCTCTTCCACTGTGCTACCTTGAAAAATGAACTCGGGAGAACCGTTCGTACTCCGAATAATTTGTAAAATGACTGTGAAATATAATGCCATTCGTAGATAATTAATACGATGACGGTTGAAATTACAAAACTCCTTTTTCTACACTGGCTGATCAAAAGGTATTTCGATCAGCCTCTTTGCTTTTCACGTTAGAAAAAACTTTTGTGTCCATATCGTATCGTGTTGTATAAAACATTTTAAATTTTCGTTAGCACAGTGCAGTGAGAAATGATCGTCATGATTATACGGATAAAATTTCAAACCAATCTGAAAATGTATATAAAAATTACAAAATATTTATTGCCAACATATAACTAGTAAAAAATTAATATACGACATGAACAGCTATCCCTCTTCAGTTGAATATATCAAATATGAAAGGTTGAATATAAAATATACATTTATATTAGAACTGCTATGATAAAGCAATTGACTGTGAAATACATGTCGCACAATGTATTGTGTTTTTCTTATTATACATAAATCAATTACAAGCTCCGGCCGCAAACCGCTAATAGATTTATGTTTAATCGAATCAATTATGGAACAACCTGTGACCACAGCATAGAGCTGTAATTAATAGCATACAAATTTGCATAATAACATTCTGTTGAGTAATAATAACCCTTGGAATGGAAACACCTCTGTAGTTCAACATTATTATTATCATTATTATTGCTCTAATTTCATCAATGTCACAAGTTTCGGAGACGAATGTGACAAAAACAATTGGAAAAAATGTATGCGAAATTCAGGTTGAATCGAAGTTGCCGAGTCTAACAATAAAAATATCATAATATGATTCTGCTGTGATCTTCGAATTTGTTATTTGCAATCCCACTCTTGTTTCTATAGATAACACTCTTAATAACACTATGATAAATAACGTTCTTAAGGCGAGAAATCATACCAGCAAGAATTCTTTCACGCTTTCCTCAAATTCGGTAAATCTGTTAAACCTATAAAACAGCTAACGAAAGTTAACAGTAGAAAATTAGGCTTGAAAATACGTAAAGTCTCTTTCGATAAATGTAAGGAATAATACCGTGTCTTAATAATTATTTTCGTCGTTTTATTTCTAACGCATAATTTTAATCATAACAAATCTTCTTTCCAATGCTTCTTCACCGCCGTAATTATTAACATATACGTCTGAGCGTTAAAAGTAAAGGAAAAACGAACTGAATTCTCCGATCGAGATACGAGAAGTGTAATTCATTCGCGTTACACAACAACTGTAATCGAAACTCTGTCTCTGATGCATCGAAAAGACAACGAATTCGTTAAACTAATTGCTCGATGTAACCGAGTGTAATGCGATCTCTCGATAGTGTAGGGCGGAATCACGTGCTTTATTATGAAAATTACGTCGTTCCACTTTCGGTTAAATCCGAATCAAGTGGCGGCTTGGGTCAGCGGGGAGGACGAATCGCTGATTTTCGTTCGTAATATCGCGGCCACCGAAGGGATTTTGCATCGTTAATGAGTGAAGTGCGTATTTACAAAGATATCGATGCATGACTATCCATGCTAATTGGACCATTAAATCAGGT
Organism: Bombus soroeensis; assembly: GCA_014737365.1. Taxonomy (NCBI): domain Eukaryota; kingdom Metazoa; phylum Arthropoda; class Insecta; order Hymenoptera; family Apidae; genus Bombus; species Bombus soroeensis. The sequence continues at coordinate 2,535,858 of JACXIL010000236.1, forward strand.
CGAAATTTTGAATGAATGAAGGATTTAGGTAATACGCGTCGCGATGGATTCGCTACTTGAATCTCCCTTTCCCCTTTTCATCTGTCGACCTCTCGTTCCGTTTCATGGTGTTTGTTAACGCTCCTTCAGCGTTTACAGGGAATTACACGCGGTGAATTTAAACGGAATAGATCGAGATATAAGTGAATAACGCGGAAGAGGAAATTTCGATAAGGATATTTTGAATAAATCTTCGTCATTATAGATCCTCGTGATTATAATATACTTTATGATACTAGGAAATGTTGAAGTTGTATGAAACAGGAACTTTCCAACGATTATATTTTGCTTGTTCGAAAGTGATTTGAGGAAAAGATCGGTTAAATATCTCCTAATAATATCTCTAATTTAGAACGTTCGAAAAATGTATAAATGAGTCGTATAAACGAAATAAACAAATGAATATAAATAAGAATCTTTAAGAAGCTTTTCTCCCCTTCGAAGATGAAAATTCCAATGGCTGATCTTCCAACTGATCTAAATATTCTATTTCAACGAAATAACGAAAACAGAACGAAGCTAGGGCGATTTGTCGCCGCCTGGACCGCGTGAAGCATGGCGACGATATGATTCAGTAATTATTAATTAGTCGAGAGCAGTGGACGACGAGCGTTCCGGGCGGCGATTAATGGCGAAAGTTGTCAGGTCCGCGTTCCTGCCAGTGGTCGCATAACAACGTTAGTCGAGCGCGCTCCTGGCCACGCTAATTTATGTCTTCCTCGGTCTAACGGGTACGCGTTGTTTTCACAAACCTTTAGAATCCCCGAAATTGCACGCGGAAAGAGGAAAACAGCGATTCCGTAACGCCTGGGAACGACCAACCGCCCACTTCCGCTTTCCACGAAGCGGCGTCGCATCGTACGAAGATCTAGGAAACAGAATACGACACCGTTTCGTGGAAATTTCTCTTTTAGGGACGGTAAATTTTAACGACTTTCGAATTTGAAAGACGATAAAACGCGAAAAATGTGTAGCTTTGGCGCGTGAAATTTGAAATAAACGAAAGCGAAGCATCTCCTATCCTATTAATTTTTAAAATTAAACTTGAAATAGTTTTTTTTTAATTAATCATTTTCAGATGCAACTTATATAGTTAGTATCTTTTTCGGTCGATTGATATATAAAAGTGATCTCAATATATAAAAGGTTTCGTCTGAAAAAGTAGTAAGACGTTTAATTGCGAAGATTCGAAATCGAGGAAGCTTGGAACGATTAATCGCGGAACACGAGGCTCGTCCAAATGATTTATTATAATAATAAAAACACGTGCGTTACTCGATCCCCTCACCCGTTTCGTTTCAATTTCTCTAGCGGCGGTCTCCGACAAGCCTGTTTTAAAATGTCCGTTCCCGACGTTATTTATGACAGCGCTGTACGAACGGCGATAAAACCAGCGATGGAACTTCGGGATTACATTACGTCGCGTCCTCCGCGGAAATTACTTTCCAGACAGTTTTCTTCGCGATAACCGCGCGCTACCGATGATCCTTCGTTTTTTCTCCTTTCTCTTTTTTTTTCTATTTATTTCCTAACCGTTCGCTCGTATCGCGAAAATTCCCTATTTCCTAGTCAAAATGGGAAAACAAGGAGGAAAAAACGAACAAACAAATCGACGAATTTCATTTTCCCGATTTTTATTCGCGATTATTTGCGTTGTTTACTATTTCCTTTTTGACATTTTATGCTTTATATTCTGTATATAACGGTTCGATTAATATTCTTTATGCATAAGATTATACGTATCAAATATTTCGCAAAATATTTTGCAATTTCATTAACCCTTTCGCTACGGTGCGCTTGTGACAAAATATGATAGCTGAAAAATCGCATTACCGAGTGTAGTTGACACTGAGGTACGCAATGCTACGAAGTAAGTAAAAATCGTTTCTTGTTCTCTAAATTTTACAATGATATTTATTATACTTGGTAATATCATTTTACTTTATAAAATATAAAAATCAACTGTTAACGAAAGTATCTCATGTAAAATAAAAGTATAATATGGTATGAACGTATATGTACGCTCTTCGTACTTCAGCGTCCACTTTTCCACAGCGTATATATACGCTCTTCGTATATGAATGTTCATTCTTCTAGGGCGTATATATACGTCGGAGCGAAAGGGTTAACACTGTGATGAGACGCGATTTTCAGGATTTGCATATTTCCATTTGTTATAAATGCATAAATATCTGAAATCTAGTAATCATCAAGAAATTAAAAGTTAATAAATTACAAATCGATCTCACGTTACGTACTTTTTAGTCCTCGAACGAATATAAATATAATTGATTTGTATATTAAATATAATTGATTCGATCGATGCAAAGCCCTGTATCTTCTAAAGAAACGCAGACCAAGCGAAACCATGACTTAAAGACCTCTGTAAATTTCCATGGATTACCTCATACTGCAAGAGCTGCGGGAACGAAAAACGAACCGGAAGAGTAACGCCAAACGGACAAGTGCGCGTAAATTCGTACAGGATCGCGTATATCTTAGCCGCTTAATTAAAACCATCCGTGTTTGGACGTGGAAACGTTTAATAGTCAGGAGAGAACGGTGTTTTCCGCTTCTAATTGCCCTTCTGGAACAAATCTCTTAGTAATGGCCAGGCGCAAAAAATTTCATCGACCGTAAATCCTACGCGAGCGATAAAAATGTAACGATGGAGGAAAACGACAGGACAGGAGAAGAAAAATGAATGAAAAAAAGAGTTGGAGGGATGGAAGGAAGAGTCGTGGAACACGATGACGGGAAAATACGGGAATGACGAAGATGCCCCTGGCGAAATAAAATTTACGTGGATAAATAAACCGTAATGGGAAGCGAGTCGATCGTTTCGCGTTTACTCGCTTCCCATCAACGTTTCGTTCCTAGAATTTCGTTTGCTTCAATCATCTCTACCTTCTTTTCTCTTATTTATTCTTACGCCAGAGTTACGTTATTAAGTATCATGTCACAAATGATCAGAATTAATTCACGATATCTAGTTTCGTATAGTTATAATCCTATTCAGAGTGTTTGTTTCGACTTGTTTGAAAAATGATTTCGTTTTCCATAATTATAAATAAGTCGCGGGAAATATTAAACGGGTGATAAAACAAATTAAATTACCTGGATACCTATATTGCACTGCTCGCCACATTTTCGTAACTTATTTTAAAAATTGAAATGAGTTCGATAGAACGGTGTCTCTATATCGTAGTTCTGAAACGCTTACGAGATAAATTTTTCTATATATAACGATGTTTCCAAGCAAGCAGTTTCCGGATCACGATATATACCGAGAAATACTTTTCTCATCTGGAAAATCTACGAGCGAAACATATTACTACCTCATCTACGTCCAATAAAGACATTTATTTATCCACCTGTATCCATGCTCTCCACCTTCTACTTTCTTTCTATCCACGTTAAATCGTCTCCGTTCGCTAAAGCTGTTCCTGTCTATCGTGATTTTCCTTTCTTATCCTCGCTCTATTATTTTCTCCGGGATATAAGAACTAAGCATGTACGGGGAGCGAAAAATTGGTTAGCGTTTTGGAATATTTGGCAAAGAAGTTTGGCTTTATTAAAGAAGTTTAAAAAGCTTAGTCAGATCGGGGTTTACAATATTCGTAATATATTGCAATATTTTTCATCGGTATTTAAAAATAACATATTTAATCCGTTTGCTCTTATTTTTTTATATTGCTGTCGTGTGTTCTATAAAATGGATGATATTTTTAACGAGTAAACAGTTTCTGATAATTTTGTAAAAAAAAAATTTTGTGCATAGGAACGCACATTCGTTAATTAACAAAGATATCGACCATGTCTTACATTTTTAGCATACAATCGTACAATTATTAGACACAGTAATAAAATAGATAATTTCTAATTAAAAGAAATTCCAATTACAAGAAGAAGTTTGCAAATTTGGATACGATGATCGTCTAACTGTTACACCTTAAAATAACGTAATTGCAAGGAATGACTATATTGAGTTATTTCTGAAGGAAAGTGAATTTAAGAGAATGCAAATTTTTTAATTTAAAAGAATCACGAAAGTTGGAAATTTTCATACTGCAATAATCCAATTGGTACATAGGAAACAGTTAGAAGAAAAGTTTTCTTTGAAAAACTCCTGGGCGAGAAAAGTGCCGGGAAACTTCGAATCCCTTTAATTTAAAAAATCTACGAAAATTGAAAATGTTCGCATTCTAACAATCCAATTATCGTTACGGAGGAAGAAACTACAAAAAATATTTTTCAGACATTTTTAAAGCAATAAACTTTCGCGAAAAATTTTCTTCCCTGCACTTATCGTATTATACTAAATTATTTCGTTGTGCCGCCGGCGTTATTCTCGACGCCACCTATACGCGCGATGAAAGAAGAAACTTCGCTTTGTTAAAATAAGTTGTTGGTGAAGAAATGGCTATTATCTCGTGGCTATTAGCAAGATTATTAAACCGCTTCGAGAAGTTCGCGCAACGGAACTCCACTCGCTCAATTCACGTGGATTTTTCGATGTGAACCGAGCTTCTTCACGAAGTGGCTTCTTCGAGTGAAGCTGTGTATAATCTAATAGAACAGCTAGAGGGAACAATGGACGTCTAAATATTGGGGGTAAAACGTAAAGGTACCTTAATTTTATCTTATATTGTTCGATAAAAATACATTGAATAAAATAGTATAATATATTGATCTTTTGTTGTATATTATTCTAATAAATAAATTTACGCTATACAGGACCATATTTTTATATAATACCCAATGTTAATTGAAACCATATGTATTAAGTGGTCCGAAAAGTTTCTATCGTTTTATAAAGAAATAGTGGATGCACAACATTTTCAGTTTTATATTATTTCATCGAATTACGTATGATCCATTTTGTTCGACAGATTAGATTTTATGTTTGCATAAAGACGCGTCGTTGTAAAAGACGTGTCTGTAAAAGAAAGACACTTTTCCGACAACCTAATATATACGTCGCATTTAATCCAACAAAATAATCAATAATCAACAACAATGTTTAAATTATTTAAGAGGTAAATTTCGCGTGCTATTTCTGAGACTGCCATTCATCGAATTTCCTATTAATATGGTTTCGTACTATCGTATTTAATAAATAGTAACATAATTATTTATTATCGATATATAAAATCGCTAACAATAAAATATTGCTATGTGCAATATTAACGTTAATAGCGGTGATATTAGCAGTAATAATTGAGGCATGTTTTCCAGCTCCATGGAACGTAATTACGTAACTGGTAATCATTAGACATCCACCACCATAAACTGCGCCCAAAGTTGCCACACAATAAATGATCGTTTGTTTGCGCTTCATGCAAGTTGCGCTTCATGCAAGTTGCATTTCATGCACCAGAAATGCAATTCTAATTAACCAACGTGTTGATGTGGTAACCGAATATTCTATGATACAACAAACATTTTGATTGTTCTTTTTATTATTCTAAATAATATGTTTATGTTACATATTGTAATAGGACAAAAAATTACAGGAAATGTATGCGTCCAAACTTTTTAGTGATAATTATCTTTTTATTTCCTTGTTTGGAATGTGTTTAGTTTCGTTTTAACATAGATTAGTAGATTTAAAAATTTAGAGAGGCAGATGAAGAATTCTTAGATGCTTTCTTAGTTATAAAATAGCATTCTTGATTCAACAAGTGCTTTAAAAATCTTCGTTACATCGCACGGTTCTTACAATTAATTAAAAAATGTTGGCAAAGAAGCAAAGTCGAAATAGCGTAAAACCGTTTACTAAAAACCACTTATTTCGCACGTTTGTATAACACGTATACTTCTCTGGTTACGAATCAAACCCTTCGTTTAACGTGATTTAATATAGTCACGAAAAACCTTTAAAAAAATGGGTTGAAATATTTGCGCAATATCTCATACCTTGTTTTGAAATATTTTTATTTGAAACGCGTTTTCAATGAATGTTTGCACTCGCGCAAGTTATTTCGAAAAAAACGAACGAATATCATTTCCTGGATTATTGCAATGTAAAGTACACCTAAAGTTTTATTCAATATTTTCATGAAAAATATTCTTTAAAAAAGAAAAATTCAATACTACGTATAATAACTTCCTTTAAAGTTCGAAATTATTTATTCCAGTGATTAAACGGTCGATCGAATACGCCTAAATCGATTTAAACCTTTGATCCATAAACGATAAATTAAAATAATAAAACTAATGAAATATTGATTTTTCTCGGTTTCTATTCTACATTACACGCTTCTTGCATCGTTCAATTACAAAGATGATCAAACTCGACGACAATACGTGTATCATGGCTTTTTGCAATCTTTCGTTGCCCGTAAATTACAACTACTGCTTTCTTATTAAATAAACGCCGAGTCAGCCACATTAATTAATAAGCGAGTAAAAAGCAGCATGGAAACGAACACCGTTACTTTATGATACTGGAATAGATTTTGATAATTGCTTCGTCTAAAGCCGGACAAAATTTTTACCATTTTTGTTACCAAATTTTTACCACTCTTGTAAAAGGATAAAAAGATAAAAAATATTTAATATTAGGTGGTCCAAAAAGTTTCTTTCGTTTTATAAGGAAATACTGGACGCACGACATTCTCCGTTTTATATTATTTTATCGAATTACGTACGATCCATTTTGTTCTATCAAAATAAAGATCACAACGTTCGACAGATTAGGATTCATGTTTGTATAAAGATGCATCGTTGTAAAACACGGGTCTATTTCTAAGTTTTATTATCTAAGTACAGCTATAATAAAAAGTCTAGACTAAAGTATTGGGGTCCTTCCCAAACATTCCCAAAAGAAAGGCCCCGATGTCCTTTCATCTCTGGCATATATATTTGTATAAAAAGAGAGAAACTATTTGGTCCAGGCTATGATTCATCCTAATAAGTGGATAACGTATAATAAACGTACGACATCACACGTTTCAACGCTGAAAGAATTAACCAAGAAAAATAGAATGGACATACCACGGAAACCATCCGCGCCAAAAAGCAACATGGCAGAGTTTCAATTATAAACTCGCTGTTTCCCATGTTCCTTGTGCTCGTTCGCGGTAGCTGTTTCAATCTCGGACGCGTCTATTTTTATTAAGGCAAGCTTTTGACCTCCATTCGCCGACTGTCGGCCACTTCAACCCGTCTGCCCACTGCTCTTTATTATTTCGTTGACACTTTTGTCCCGCGACGCGTCCACACCGAGTTATTTCACCGCGAAAACTTCGCGATAATACCGCTGCCCATCCACCATAGGGCACAAGGGGAGGAAGTAAGATTGCCTGGACAGTTATTCGCGGGCGGAAAGTTTCAGCCTCTTCCTCCTTCGCCACCAACGTAAAGTACCACGAATAACAGTGACCTCGTTATTTGCACGAAACGAGAAAAGAGAAAGTACAGAAAGTACGGCCACTACTGAACTTTTCCCCTCGGTGCTTCAAGTTTTTTACCAGCGATAGTGTTTGCGATATTATTAGTTTCATACGTAGACAACGTATTGCAGAGATTTTTATACCTGCTGTTTCTGACCAGATACCAAGCAATGGATTATAAGACGGAAGATACAACGAAGATATAAATAAATATACATGTTGGAATAATTGTTAATTATACTGGTTCATATAATGTGACAATTCGATAACAGACAGGACTCTTTCTTGCAATTATTAAATTGTAGAATACAATTTTAACGAGCTACTATACTGATTTCACGGAGAATTGATTTTGTATGGAAAAGTATAACGTTTGAGGTACGCGTTTCGTTCGATCAAAGTGTTAGTTTAAATTATACCGAATAAGATAATTATTTAATGGAAATAATTTTATTTTATTTAGTCTTGCAAAAACCCACGTTTATTTCGTAACAGAGGAAAGTTGGATCAAATGCATGGTATGCCAAGGGTGCTGAGAATTTCTACTTTTTTCCCACTTTTCGTCATATCTGCTATACTTTCTTATCTATATACTCCAGCACTCGAGCGAAACGGATACTTCGATACTTCCGGAAAATCTAATTTTCCTTCGCATGCAAATACTCTTCCTAACAAAGTGTTTCGTTTCTTTATAGTCTAACCTCTGGTTAAAACTCCTAACGAAGCGCTGTGCTTCTTTCGTCTCCTGAGTTTTTGTCATTACAATGCAAAGTTAAGCGTTGTACTTCGCTTTGTCTCTGTATCTTTTCTAATAATTGAAAAAATTCCAGTTCCTCGAAATAGATGAAGAAAAGAGTCGTTGGTATTACCACCTTACCTTCTCAATCGTCTAAAATACTATTATATTTATATACTCACAAAAGAATCCACGATTTTCACTTACAAATCGTCGTCCTTCCATCTCCGAGAAGCCTTTATACGATACAATTCTACAGAAAAATCTTCTCTCGAAACATCGAAATATTCTTTGAACAAGTTGAACAAGCGAGAGGATCAGAATAATGCCTACAAAGTCTTACGGTCACCGAATCGTTCGGTAGGCGATTTTCCATGGGGGAACTCTCGCTTGGGGCAGATTCGTGTCACTGAACACGGCCGATCTGCAACCGAAAGCATTTCAACGGATCTGTCCAGGCGAAAAATCAAGCTGCTTCAGACCGAGACCGTGATTGGCTCAATCATGTCTGAACCCTGGTCAGAACGTGACCTGTCCCGACCGAACCAAGTTACCGGAAGTTAGCGTAACCCAATAACTCGGGCCGCCCTTACGGTCCACCTGCGAGGGAACAGCTTAACGAAACTTACCGCGAAACTTATCTCTCGGGATCGTCCAACGACTGGACACTAAGAACTTGCCGGTCTGATACTGTTGAGTGGCGTCGTTAAGCTGATAATTTGTTTGGTAAATCGGAGTTGAATGTGGACGGTGTTTCGGGATGGTTAAGGTCTTTTGATGAAACAGCTTTCGAATGAAAAGTTTCGAAACGGTAATATTGGTCGGGGATAAGACGAGCGAAATGCTGAATTTCTGTGGTTAATTGAATCGATTTGTTGAGTTAAATGGGTAATTGTTTCGTTGGAGATTTTACCAAATGGATAATTTCATACTTAAACGGTTCAACTTGAATTTTAATATTTTGCTATATCTGCGTTGTTCTCTTTGTAATAATTAGTTCGGATAGATTAAGTGAAACAGAAGTAAACTTAAATTGGATTTTTATTATTATTATTGGATCATTATGAATGGTTATGCTAGCATAAAACAACGAGTTGATAGCGTACGATGTAAGCGTAAGAAGACAAATAAACCTAATTAAACGTCAAAGTGTAAATAAAGATTATAAACGAACGAGGAATCTAGATTTCTGCCTTTTAAGTAGCACTAATCAGTCACGAGTCAGACACGTGCACTACTCTCTACCGCCTACAGCTAACTATTCTAATTTCAGCTCGAAACTACTCAACGATTAGGTTTAACCATTGGTCCTTAAGTATAACGACAACGTTAATCCTTAAGCAAATAAGAATTCAGGCTGCAAAATAAGCAAATATCAAAGATTGCATGAATTATCACCAAATATCATCAGCAATATAATCTCTTCTTTTATTTTTGCAAGACTATTTACATCGAAAGAATATTTTTGTCGTTCAAAACGAAAAAGATTTTCCTTGCGTGCGAACATTTCGTGTTCCATCCATTCTCACTCAATTAACCATCGACTTCTCAAGAAAGTGGCGTTCATTGGAGCACACTTTCGAAATCCACTTCAGCTCGGAAGCAGAGCATCCGTTATCTTCGAAGACAGATCCATCTTTCCGGCTCGTTAACCTTGCGTTCACCTTAAATATCGCGTCGACCGAACTTTCCTTAACTCGATCGCGTCCAACGTCGATACACACGACATGAGTTCCGGCAAAGTTACTTTCCAACATACACCTGTGTGTTATACCATCTATACGTAATTTCTATGTATGCGCGTGTAAGTGTGCACGTCGAACCAGCTCGAACGAGCCTTTCGAAACGAGCTTTTTCAGCTCGCACGCTCTTTCCTCGCGCGTACCACCGACTTTGTTAAACAGTCCATTAAAGTGCGATGCCTGGAGATTTACGGCGGCCCCATCGTTGCGTTTCCGGCACGTAAGCAGCTGAAATTTATGCGTAGCGCGTGGATTATCCGCTTTCGTAGCGAGATTAACCCCTGCGACGATTCCTCGCGATGCTTCTAAACCGAATACACGGCCGATGAAATTCGAGCGTGAAGATCTCGTGCATTGTTACGAGATACGATCAGGTCGCGTGATTGAAACGTTTAGAGTTGTTGGAGAAAGTTTTACAAACTTGTTTCTATGGCACATTTGCGAATATCGACTTCGATTTTCATGATTTTTGTTAAATTAGATGAAATGACAACAGTTAAATATTTTGTGTGTAAATTTTGATTAATTATACACGAAAGATTTATGTGCACCAAGACCAAAGACCCAAGCTACGATGTGCATGTTACCTTATAGTAAGAGTGTAAATCCCATTAATTTTATGCATTTATTTGAAGTTTCAACGATAGCATGCGATAGAATACATAATATGCATTTTAATTAGCACACGTGCACACATGCACCTCCTAATAATTTGTGTATAGTTGTTGGTAGCCTTTGATAAAAATGCATGGATAAGCATATAACCTCGTAAAAATGTTCTACGTCCTTTCGCCAAAGAGTTATTTCTTCGGGTTTATTTTTTAAAACCCATACTTTGTAGAATACTAAAATATTGAAATATATCGTTAGGTAAAAAATAACAAGAATAACTTAAGCATATTCCACGTTTATAATATCTGCTTCGTGTCAACTATTTCTTCCAAGATACGAAACAAATTCAAAAATATAATCGAAAAATATACAATTAAATATAGATTAAATAAAATTATAAAAAATATAATGACGCTAAAAACTGTAGTTTTAGGTTCCCCCTTTGAAATATAAATATTTATATAGCGAACATGTATGTAGAAGTAGGTAGCTGTAAGTAAAAAGGTTATAGGAAATTGAAGTAAAGATAAAACAAGAAAACATGAAGCGATAAAGTAAATATCAAATTAAAACTCAACGCTTAGATTCTTATTAGGAATTTTTGATCAACTGATAGATTTTTCCAAATCTTTTGACTATTTCAACTGTGACGTAAATCCAATGCAAACATAACGCTTCGCCATCAAAAACTAAAGCTTTAGAGCCACTTGACTGATTCGTGCGTTTAAAAAAATAAATTTTGTTTAAATGTTTGTTTCACGAATTATTGTCAATTTAGTCACTTCTGAAAGGTACACGAGCCATGTATATTCTGTTAATGGCGTAAGAGTTAAAATTAAACATACTAGATATTACACGCATTTATAAGCGTGAAACAAGAACTTCTGAAATTAATCAAACAACACGATTCGACACGGAACTCTCAGAAACAGAAGGAACAAAACGAAACCAATGAGCAACGAAATAAATTAAAATCTGGGAAGTTTGTGGTAGCATTCGTTTCGAGCGTTCTCGATGCAAATCGTTCGAATTTTATCCGGTTGTTCATTACAGAAATTCCTGGCGAGACCACAGTGAAGACTGATTTATCTTCGCTAGAATACAGATTAAATTAAACGCGGAGATGCAAATGAATTTATATTGTTCCGCGGAATCGATCGAATTTCCAAGCTTTACGGGCATTCATTTTCAAAAAATGTTCTACGAACCAAATCATGTACTATAAACTTAAAAGCAGAGTAATCCAACAAATCAATTACGCAATGCAAACGATAAAATTAAATAAAAATATTCCCTTTTTTTTGTAAAAAAAATATACTTAATCTCTTGCAATCGAGTGGAAAAAATAATTTGTTAATTTAGTATTAATTAAAGTAAATGGAACAGGTAGATATACGCATGCATATACATGTATATATATATAACATATATATAAGAGCCCATTAAATTAATATTAATTTGTGCTCGTTGCGTTGTTTGAAACCGTACTATGATTAATTTGCGGCCCTTCAAAGGCAGACGCGTGATTTCACCCGATTCTCGTTTCAACTCGGTGAATTTCACTGGACTATTAAATTTCCATGACCACATGTGTAAATGATCACTTCTTGTCTAATTGCTTTTGTATAATAATCAAATTTAACAATAAATTTCATTATAGAGTTATCATTATTTCTTAAGGTTTCTTTTACTTCTTTATTTTTATTACGTTTAAAAAATATTATTTACTATAACGTTGAATAATAAGTTGCTGAATACTATTGATCAGCAACAAAATATTTGGTTCGTAATATGAGCTTCTCAGAAAACAAACTGACACTCTTTATTCGCTTGATAACTTGATTAATGAGTACGCGAGATAATATACAATTCTCAAAGAATAAATAACTCGTATACTTCTGTAAGTTTATTCGTCGCAAGAAGGTGACACAAATCAAGATACACTTAAAAAAGAAAAAAAAAGAACACTGTTCGTGACATCACTACATTCCTGTATTTTTCAACTTTTTTGAACTTAGTCGATCTCGTGAACAAGCATGTTAGCACATTGTTGACGACATATTGTGCAATATATTTTACCTCAGTTTCGTTAACAAATCTGAGAACGTGGATAAAAACGTTTCTCGTGGTTAATTTTCCTTGCACAATCTGGCTGAAATTTCTTTTAATCGTTTAAAGATCCTAACGTTCTGAAACGAAAACAGGAACGCTGACAATAGCGAACCAACGATGGACGTACGCTAATCGATTGGAGGCCGCGACCAGACGAGGTTTGTATGTAAATCCGTTTGTCAACACGAACGAATTTGAATATTGATTCGATCGGTCGACTCGACTGACTCGATCGACGGAGGCCAGAGAAGGCCCGCTAATGCGATTTGTAGTCGAGGCGTTTTGTAGCTTCTGTTATTTGCACAACAATGTTGCGCCAATTACGTCCGACCCGGCATCGTCCAAATCTACTTCGACTCGATTTCGACGACGATCGACGAACAGAGAAAGAGAATAAGTAAAAGCGGAGAGAAAGTTCATTGTTTGTCGAAGAATACCAGGCGCGCTTGTATCTCCGGGTGCAAGCTTTTCACTCGAGCGAGTTCACGGATAAACAATCGACGCGTATTTGCTTCTCTGTATTCTTCGCGAGTCGCGAATAATGCGCTTGACAAAAGGCGCGCCAACGACTAGATGAACCAGAGATAACGAAAAGCGCACGTAGAGTGCATAGATTGTATATACTTTACATTGCATAGTGTGAGAAAGTATAGTGCTAGTAGATTTGGTAACGGTATGATTTATTTCAATATCGTTCACGCCAACACAAAATCAAGTACGATGCTCCGTCAGTCTGTATGCACGTAGTCACCATTCGTCACTCACTCCTCTCGTTACAACGGTTGCGACGCTCTTTTTCACTCTGACCACACTAACTTCTCAACTCACGACTGCCTGTTAATTCAGCTTTCTCCCTTAATCGATCGAAGGACCCACAACACATTGATGGGCCGCTCGGCCCATTGAAGTTTCCAGTACCTAGGCTTTCTCGCAACATTGTTTATGGTTCATCCGATATTTCTCAGGCAATCTGTCCATGATACTACAATAGTATATTATACATATAATGTACTCGTATGTTAAATATTGGATTAATAAGAAAGTTTTTTGTCAAAAGAAGATTTATCAATTACGCTTTTACATTTACAATACATTTTTAACTAGCAACCAGCAGCTAAAACAACCGTAAATGGCATTAGCAGGTCCCCGCATCGTCTACTGAAATGCAAATGAGAACCAATATCTCTGGAACCGCAGCCGGAGTGACCACGAACGATGCGACATCTCTTCATCTAGAATCCTATATGAAGCTTCTGATTTATTTATCTATTCCTACTCTGCTTCGTACTCAAGAAATAATTACGAACACCTTTAACAGATTCCTTCAAAAAACTTCGTTAGACGCTCCGTTAGATTTTACTACAATTGCTTTTTCCTATTAAAAGATTCATTTTTCCAATTCATTCTGAGGTGGATATTAAACGTGTTGGTTGGTTTAATTAAAAGACGAGTGATAAAATTGTAATAGTCAGTGTATATTAAAGTCACTGTAAGTACAAGTACAGAGATAGTATGGCGGTCGTAATCGTTGCTCAATGTTACTGTTCAACTCTACGCTCGCTATTCGAATGTATGACTGTATTCGCTTGTTACCTAGGAGACACAAGAAATGACGAAAATGATAGATCGCCGATGATCTCCTCGCGTCGCAGTTCGAACGCAGTTTCACAAATAAGGTGAAAAAATTGAACTTTGTATATGTTAATAGAATATATTATGAAAATCCAACAGAGTGACGATTCAAAGTGTTACAACAGAATGGTTCAAAATGTTTCAACACTCTGATTCAAAGTGTTTCGACAGACTGGTCTCGAGCGCTTATTTTGGAGGGCTTCTATACTGAGGTTTTAGTTCCTCTGGAGGGGTTGTCGTCTGGTGTATCTCAGAAGCGGCTATTTCGTTACTATTTGATCATTGTTTCGATCCTAGCCTATCCTATTACTGTTTCTGAGCGGATGGCCTTCTTGAGCGTGTGACACGCTCAAAGGGTTAAGCTCATGGCCATGAACAATATCTGCCAGCGATTTCACTCGCAGCCTATCAGTCGAAAATCAACGAGTTCCTGCTATCAAGCATCCATACCGGTAACATTAAACTATACCGACTGTGCAGCAACTACAACAATCAATAATCAATACGGAAACTACCGCACAGCGGCATCGTACAACTTCCTCGAATCGAATCCCACCTTAACAATCTCGATCGCGATTATCAGTCGAGTCAAATAAACCGGATTATAGATGCCGTTTTGGCGCGAAGGCACGTTTATCGGTTCGAGCAGTTGTTTAGCATATACCGCGGTCCCGGTGATTATCATAATGTATTCACGTGGGCAACAATGATCCATCCATTCCGGTGTGGCCGGCATCGTTATAAATAGTCGTCATGGAACGTGTGCGCCCGTAAATCGTTAATGTAACGAACAGCGTGACGACAATCATGTAATTTTAGTTATTCGTCATCGTGTTTGTCTATCGTCGGTTCACAATCAGCTCCTGCCAGTGGCGAACACGTCACGCGGTCCGCACCACGCGTCATTATCGCGTTTCTAATCATACTCGTTTCTACGCCAGAACACGCCAACCAGACGCTTTAATCACATGAAAACGTGCCTAGTTGCGCCGTTCGAGATATTAACGATTCCAACTCGGCCAGAGTTTGCCAATAATTCGTCCAATTAATCTCCTTTGCTCGAACGCGTATTCGATGAGAATGGTTTGACTTTTTTTTTAAACGCTTTCGAGAAATGTAAGAAACTTTCATTTATTTTATTAGAATTTGATCGGAATCCTTCGAATTTATAAAAAAAAGACTTCATTTTTTCTCCTGTTTAAATCGAGTAGCAACGCTAATAGCTGTTTGCCTTTAGGTCCTAACAAATTTCAAAGAATTCATTTCAAAGAATTTCAAATTTATACAGATCAACGAAAAGAGCAGAAAGATTAGCAAAATGTTGTTTCTGTGGATGAACATATCGATCGAGTACATCTATCTCCGCAAATGTACCAAAACTAAAATTTGAATCTAACAATGTGACTAAAAATTAAGGCTTGAAGGTAAGGCTTACAAGTAACATAAGACTTAAAATTAAGCCACGAGATTAAGGTTTAAAACTGAAGCTTGAAACAAAGAATAAGTTCCTGTGTCCAAAGGTGAAACTCTAAATTAAGTAACCTACTTAAAAATAATTATCATATTTCCAAAGTTGATTTGACGATGAAACGAAGTTGACCAGTCAAAAATGATCATCGATTGATCGTAAATACAACTAAACGAGTTACAAACTACTCTCTCGATCACGAAAGCAAAATAATCGCGTCATCGTGACATTTTGTTCGCAATATCCAAGAATCACGCCCGACAATTTCGTACTTTTTCGCTGGGCGAAATCTAAAAGTCAATATCCGCGAGACAAAGCAAATTGTGGCGATTTCAAAGGGAATAACCGGCAAATTATGAAACAACCGACGAAATGAGGATGGTGAGCAGAAACAGGACGGCGTTATAAGAGTTAATGTTCGCAATTTAATATCACCGGGCACCGGAAACATTATTAAAAATGTAAAACCACGACGAATCAGAGCAAGAGGGATGCATCGAAGCGGACATCGCGGAATCGCGGCAACTATTGCTTTGTTCCGTTCTTGAAACAAGAGTAATTTCAAACGGAATCTCGCTTAACTCGACGTAGTTACCTCTTGGACACGAGATTGCGACATTAATTACAAATCGCATCGTGTATCGAGTTGTTGTTACGTGAAAACCTTTCTCGATGACTCTATTGTTGCTCTCGATTTCGAATTGTGGCAAATATATTAGCAAAAAGATTAATTATACACTCGGATAGAATAAAATGAAAACTTCAATAACGATACAAAATGTACTTGGAGCTTATGAAAATTCCAAAAGCAGCACAAAGAACGCCAACTCAAATACACACGAATAAAAAGGAAATGAAATTATCTGTTATAAATAAATATAAATATATATATATTTATTATTCATATTTATATATTATATATCTTTTTATTATATATATACATTTGAGGACCTTCAGTTCTTAAAGTCTTAGAACCCTACCGAAACGTTTTGAAGTATCGTGTGCCTCGACATCCGGTTTTTATCGATCAATTAAGACGAGGGCGGCATAGGAGTGACACATTCGTGAAAAATGATGGGAAAGCTACGGAGGATAAGCAAAAAACGAAAAAAAGATACGTAAACCTAAAATATCCTTCTTTTTCAAAATAAAGATAATTAATTGTCAAGTACTATTATAAATCATCATCGTTGTGCAAATAAAGTCTTCTGAAATAAAAAGTAAGTGCTTTTTGCTAATTTCAAAGGCAGAATAAACTTGCTGTTATTTGTTACAGATATTATATCGTGTACGATAAAACACGTTTTATCTATGGTATTTCAACTCTACCAGAGATAGGAAATGTTAATTTCGAGAACGCGAAATTTATTGCAAACGGTTTGCATATATTAAATTAACGGGATCGTGATTAAACAATGGATTTTTACGCTCTATTGTCCAATGGACAACAACAATACTATCCAAATATTACAAAAGCAAATATCATTGTTCACTTGCATTTTATTTATTCAAATAATTTGCTCAAATAATCAATTTAAAAATAAAAAACGTGCAGCAAGACAAGAGAATTACGAATAATAAATAATAAAAAATTATAGACGTAATTTTTCCCAAATTTTTGATACAACCTAAATTCTTCTTTCATTCTTCACAAAATTTCTATAGAAGATTATTTTTAATAATTTTGCTAGCAATTGTAATCAACATGCTATACTCTACGAACTTTTTCTAATCTTTTTCTTTTTCTTTCAAGCCAGATGCCAGTAAAAAAGTTCTTTTAAAAAGTATTTTCGTGACCTACTTCTACAGGAGCAAAATTTTTCTAACTATTCAGTTATAAAACTCGAATATCAAATAACGAATAACTGTGAATTCTAAAATTGTGCTTCTAATGCCAGTTTAGGATCTGTAATAAGTGATGTTGCAGATTTAATTGAAAGGCGTGCTATTTGTCATGCATGGACATCTGTCAATGTCCATATTAATCGCACAATAATGCGCGCTAATTTGAATTTACTGTTAATTACGTAACGGCGTAACGGTTTAAGTTTACTATTGGCTTTAGATCATGCGAAATGTTTATCGTTAATAATTGTAGTTACGCGTCTTTTCCTGGATAGTGCAGATAATAATTTTAAAGAATTCGGATAAATATATCAGAAATCTTTAAAAGCACAGTATACCCTGTCAAAGGCATAACGCAGAAAAAGAATGAAAACAGAAATTTATTGTACATACATGAAAAGAAATAAAGAATAAAACAAAATACAATACACTGGAGAAAAATTTGTGAAGTTGTAAATTGTTGTTACAATGTTTGTTTCATTTGTAAGACACCAGATTCTCGAAATTTTCGTAGCTTATTTCGTCAAGAGAGTGCAAATGACTTATACTCATTGAAATTTTAATTAAAATGAATAGATCTACGAGACGTGAACCATCTACTATATCAATATCCCACTACTAATACGAAAAATGATTACGAAAAATGTAAACTTTATTATTTAAAAATAGAATGCCATAAAAATTGTTGGAAATACAAATTTAACATACGTAATATTTTGGGAAAATTGAGAAGATCTTCCATTCTATCTAGACATTTTTTAATGCTCAATTCCAAGAACCTTTAAATTCTACAACTCGTAATTTTCATAAACCTGAAATAATGAATTTTATCGATTTAATTTAATAATTTATTGATCAATGTTTTATTGGTCAGTTTAATTTCAAAGCCTAAGACAACATGCGTCTTTTAAGGGATATTTGCTTTTTATTAATACGTAATTAAAACAACTAACAACCTTCTCGATAATGAACCACCCTATATTCCTCAAAAATTATTCTTCCGATGGACTAGGAGGATAAAAATCGCGATACGTTTCAAGCACGATATTTATAAACTCAGCAGGACGTTCTGATCGATTATTGTATCGATACATCTTCCTCGCGTTCGCCCAGCCAGAGGATAGATATTATTCAATGGAGAATAACGTGACGATGATATCTTGGCATCGCGGAAACATGGCCGATGAAAAATTACTGTGAAATTAGTCGATCACCGGTGAGATAATGATCAATATTTTATTAATAGTCCTGTGGACGCGAAAAACCGTAGTTTAAAAAAGTGTAAACTAATTTACCTCGTAAAATTTCATCTTATTTAACGTTAGAGATTCCAGAATGGTCGAAATAATCAAAATCGTAATTTTTCTGACGAATTTTATAGATTTACGACGGTGCAATATTTGGAAATTTAAATCTACATGTACACAAAGGTTTATATTTCACTTTATGTTACGTATTTCTTTATATACTTTCCATTTCGATTTCTTTAGTTCAAGTTTTATTTTTATATTGGTACTTCGTGATACGTAAATTAACGACGATGTAAAATTCTATCAATTGTGTAAAATCTTGTACAATTGCGACAGTTTCACGAACATAAGAAATAATCGTTTCCTATTTTTGGTTAATTTTTGCTTTTTTTTTTTTATGGAGAAGAAAAATAAACGATCGTTTGATAAAGCGCTAATATTTTTATTGAGCTTGATGAACCGAGGCTATGATTTTGGACAATTTCATTAGACCTGCCATTTCCATCCGACTGATAGTCCACTCTGATTTTGGCAATTCAATTAACAGTTTGCAATTGAGACAGTTGATAGATTAGTTAAGTAATTCAGCTTGAATCTAATTCGGTATTCTGTGATTGTCCACCGGTTTATGCTTCCTATTGATTTATGTCACTCGATATAAAATTCGTTAAAGCTGTATTTACGTACAGAAAGTCAAATAATTAGATAAACAAACAATAAAAAGTCAAAGATATTTTGCGCACCTAAGAAATAAATATTTCCAACTTCAATCGTTTACCTAACCCAGAGAATTAATTAGAAAATACTTTTTGCAGATAGTCAATTTAAATAACAATTAAACGATTGATTTTTCAATAATTAAATTACAAAGCGAAACAACAGGCAATACGATTGAGAATTACTTCAATCGCGCCAATGAATCACTATATTCTCCTTCAATTATTATCGCCGTTGAACTTCTCAGAATCGATTACTCAACGGCCGTTCGTACTGAACTCAAAGTTTCGCTAGGGCTCACGCCTCGAAATTCTCGTTAAACGCGCTTTCATCGAACAAAAATGCCAACCGTTGAATGAAAGGCTCGCCGGTTTAATTTAAAATTCAATCTCTGTTTAAATACACTTCATTAAATCCCGTGTTAAAGGAGTTGATATTAATTTCGAGCAGCTGATCCATGCAAACGTCTCATTATGAAGGAATTTTCACGCGCCACGGCCTCGTCGATATCGCGGTTTCCCCTCTGTTGCAAATCCTTGTTACAAATTGCTTTACAATATCGCATTTTTATAAACACGATTGAAGAAATAAATTCCAAATAGAAATTTGTTTTATCCGCTAAATATTACGATAACTGCCCTCTGTATACTTTACATATTCTCACACTGTATCATATGCATTTTCTAGATTTTCGAAATCTCAAGTTTCTCAAAAATTCATAAATATCCTCACATATCATACAATTCAATAGAAACGAACATGGGATGCAACTCGATTTACCAAAGATTCGAATTCGATTGAAACTTCGAACAAGTGCAACAAATTCGCCCGAATCGCTAAAATCTGCAAACATGAAACTATATTTTCTGGGAACCACATTTGCTGCCCAATCAATTACCAGGAGCGGCTGCGTTCGATTAACTCGGAAGCCGTGTTCGCCACGAATTACGGAGGACGTCGCGTCGATTGATAATATTCCAAACGGCTTGTAAACGCCGCTATTAGTCAGCACACAGGCCAAAACGGCCGATACTTGTGCCATTCGATGCGAATATCGGAATATGTAATCAGCTCGGTAGCTGGGCGTTTAGAATTACCGAGCATTCAAACGTTACCTTCGCGTAAGAACTCGCCTGAAAGGAATTGCAAATACGAGATCAGTTTACGGTACAGTGGATGCTCTGTTTTCGATGTTGCAACCTCTCTCTTCACCTTTCTCGTTGCCTTTCATAGCGACGATAATCGAGACACAATTATATAAAAATTCTACCAAATGTCCAAATTGGACAAATTGTGAATGAAAAGAATTAAATAAAAATAAAAAAAAAACAATTATATAAAGATGAGTCGTTGTAAATTACGTAGCTGATGTATACTATCGTCTACTTGAGTATATTTTGCCAATTCTGCGCGTTTTCAAGGTATACGCACGAAAAGATATCGAAATGAATACGACCAAGATGAATGTTAACCCTTTGCACTTCTATGTCGAATGTGACTCGACATCAGTTTTTATCTCGGGAGCTCCTTTGTCCAGTCCCACACGATATTCTTTCAGTCCCACCTTTCTTTTGTGAAACGTTCGAAAAAAAACCAGGATTGTATCCTGGAAATTGTTTCAAGATATATCATACACTTCAAAATTACAAAATACAACAATAGTATGAATAAAACTGGAATTTAAGTGAATTCGTTTCTTCCTTTATTTATTTAAATTGTCTTATTTTTTAGTTAGAGTAAATTTCAAATAAAACACGTAAAAGCGTTGGAAGCTGCTGGTAACGAAATTGAAATAAAATTCGGTGTGCAAAGGGTTAATGGTTTAATCGTTACGGGAATTATTAGATGTCTGGGATTAACTCATACAATCGTTGGTATATAAGTACTTTTTTTTAATTATTATTTAATTTGTACTGTACAATTTGTCCAGCTGGACATTCGGTAAATTTTTCTAGATTTTCGCAATTTTTCTATTTATTGCTAAATAACATGTGGATGGCTACCCACAATGGGATACCATAAAGTACTATATGACTGTGTGCAGAATTGGAAAAAAGTACAGGATATTAATTTATAGAAGCGAAAGAGAAAACTATGTATGAATATGTAGGAACAAAGGACAATATGTATCCAGTATGGTGTTTTAAGTGTTTAATAGTGTAATATAAAAAATATTGTAAATGTTACTGCTTGTAGCATAGCATGAGTAATTTAGCTGTTCAACAAGCCCATCCATAAATCATGATTTCAGAGAGATAAAAATTTCCACATATCCCGAAATCGTATTATGTAAATGTCAATTAACGATGTATGCTTGCAATATAGTAAAATCTTCTCTCATTCAGTCGCATGATAATTTCATGTATAAACCGTAATTTCAAGGGAATAAAAATGTGTGCATATAAAATCGGATTATACATATAAAAATGAACAACGAACAATTCGATCCTTTTCTACCGAATCATGTAATAACTTCACTCGTAACAATTTTAATAATCCATACGAAATATTTATCTACTGACAAAATTATACTAGACTAACTGAAGAACATACCTACAGGATGACCCAGGTGCTCACTGGACACGGCATGTTTGGCAAGTACCTGAGGAAAATCGGACGGGAGACGACGGACATCTGTCACCTCTGCAGGGAAGGCAGGGACACAGCGCAGCACATGCTGGAGCTCTGTCCGGCGTGGGAGTTGTCCCGTTACACCCTGTGGCACGTCATAGGCGAAAGACTGACCCCCTCGGCGATTGTAGAAGCGATGTTGAGAGGGTCACAGGAATACGAGGCCGTTCGCCTCTTCTGCGAGCGAGTTATGCTCGCAAAGGAGCAAGTAGAAAGAGAGAGAAAGAAAAACTCTCACCCTTGTAGGATAAGACGATGGAGGAGGATGGTAGTCAGGCGGCCTAGAGCCCCTTCATCGCCGTCCCAACGAACCACGACTAGAAGAAGAGATAGCGCTAAGGGCAATGGCCCCCCTAACGCCAAATTAAACAGACGAAGAATTCGTTGGACGGGCTCGAACAAGAGGACGCAGGAAGAGGGTACAACGAAAGATAATTCACAAGAGGTTCCTGGAACACTCCTGTCATACGCGTAGGATGGTCATCGTGGAGTTTTAGTCGGTAGGAGTCCGATACTGCTCTGCTGTTACCGATCATTAGCAACAGCGGAGTGTCCATGAGGATTTCTCCACGTACAAAAAAAAAAGAAGACTAACTGAAGAACATGGAACAATCGTGTTAATAATAAAAATAACGGAATTTAAATTCTGGGATGCATCGCGTAACTTAAATTAAACGTAACAAGTATGTACGCTGTTTACGTAATGAGTGAAAATTGAGATATTCTGCTATTTATTTTTCTTATTATTTACTATTTTACTATTATTTCTTTATTTCCTCTAAATCTACGAAGACGATAAACTGCGAAGGTCTGTACCACTTAAGCGATAAATTATCTTCTTAAGACAATTAAAATTCTTCGCTTTTAACATTTACATTTCTTGGCATTTTAGCTTCTCGATTTCTCTACCATATCCGTAGCCTCGATTCGATGTTTTTCATTAACCGTAGCGATCAACGATCCACGATTCGTTCAAAGAATTTCACTGAATGCCAAAGGACTTCGATCAACCAGACTGATTTCTTCCGTGCGGAACGCTCGTCCTGGAACCCATTAGACGGATTTCCAGTGGGGGTTGGAAAAGAGAATCTCGTCCGGTGGAAAACAATACATTTTCCAGGGATGGTCGCAAAATAGAAAGCTGCTTTGTCGAGCAAAGCCTCTTAACGAGTCGGCGCAACGGCCGTTTCCAAGCAGTTAACTGCGTTTCGTGAATCCTTTATGGTTCCGTGCACGGTGCAAAACAGGGATGGACACGACATTAGTATAGTAAACGCTGTTGTTGCCTTTGTGTGGTTTCTTCGTATTTTATGCGATATTATTTGTCAGGTTATGCAGGTGACAAGGCATACGAATTAAGTTTACCGATGAATTTAAACGATACACTCTCAAAAAGCAGCACAAATAAAAGAGAAAATAGTCCCCGGACGACGGAAAAATTCAACCTCAAAAATAAATGCAAACTTGAAAGAACAAAAAATAGAAAATCCCCAAAGATTGGTCTATAGCTCAAAAAACCACGGGTAAAAAACGAATGCAGATTGATGAAACAAACGCCCCCGCCGAAAAAAAGATACAGTTTCAAAACATAGTACGATATACTGCTGAATTTGAAATAGACGAAGCAAAAGAACTATGAAATCTAATTAAATCTTTAAAAAATTAAAAATTCAAGGATACTATTGACGCGAAGCAAATAAATGTACAAATTCAATTCGTCACGATCGCCAAAGGTTCCTCGATGAACGATTCCCATTTTTGATCTATTCGATATTTTCCGATTTGATTCATATCCGTAATTAATTCGAAATTTTATGATCCGACTTACAGTTTTGATGAATTCCAAATTTATTAATTTTCAATTAATTCGTAATTACGTGACTCAAAATATTTCTCTGTGATTCGTGTTTTTAATCCGTTCGGAATTTCCTTATTTGGTTACATTTTTATGAACATCTGGTCGCTTGTTTCACGTTTTTCATTGATTCTAAATTTTCCGACTCAATTTACGTTTCAGTGTTACCTCTTCGAAATTGCTACCATCATACGCTGTAAAACAATATTAAAGCAAAGAGCTTGAAATCACGTTCGTCTGTCAGACAAACGCTAATGAAGCATGCCTTAAGACCAACATCACCACGAAGATACATTTTCTGCGCGTGTTCCTGGAGATTTGACTTACAATCGAGCCAGTCTCCATGGAGAAGTTTCGTCAAATTTAGACTGCGAATTAGTGGGAAACAGAAAACTGAACGATCTACTAAATCGATGAAACGATGGTTCGAAGGAAAACTTACCCCGAGCAGGCGATAACAAGGGAATTCCATTTAAAGTTCTCGCTTAAAATTTTGTTTCACCTTGGAAGTCTCGGTTTCGAAAAATCCTCGTAACTGCGTCGAAGGACAATTTCACGAGTGTAGTTCGAAAATACTTTTACACACCAGGGACGGTGAGGGGGCAAAAAAAGAAAAAAGCAGCGAAGGAAGAGAAAAAGAGAAAGTTAGCAAGTTCGAGTTGAAAAGTTTCGGGCAAACCCGTGTTGTCCCTTTCGGAAGTTGTAAATTAAAAGTTTCCCTCGAATTTTTATCGTCTGCCGCGCGTAAACGTTGCTACGGGACCTGAAAGTTTCCGGTTCACCCCCAACGTGAAATTATAAATTATACAATAAACGAATTCTATCTCCGAGTAATACCATCCTCACCAGTTAGTTTATATTTGCTACAGAATATTTCTAGATTCAAATAGATATTAATCGTTAACCATTTCCAGTTAGCTCTTAAGAGACTATACTTTTCACGGCGATTTCAATGCTCAAACTTTCTTTTTTTATTCTATTTGGATATATTTTACGATCAATTCTCATTAAGAAATCCTCAAACTTGAGTTACCGCTGCTAAATAAGATACGCACGTGTCTACCATTTTCTACTCCCTTGTCAGGCAAATGTTCACGACTAAAATTGTAAAAAATGTAAGATAGAACAATGCGTGAAGCTCCTTTGAATTCGATGCACCAAGAATTACATACTACAGAACGTACTCAATGCGATCTCACAGGGGAGCTTTTCTATAGGGTTTGTCTCATCCTCTGTCCATGAGTAGTGGCAACGTCGTAAAATATATGGTTCCGGACATTATTCGGTGATCGTTCACGCTCTTATCTAACTTCCAGCTCACGACTAGCTCGTTCACCGTGAGATCGTAGATCGATACGTTGTAACGGGATTCAGCAGAATTACGGTGATCCAGACGCGACATACAGGGTCGGTCAGGTGTACCGATAGCTAATTTCCTCGACATTATCTGTTCGCAGCACGCTTACCATGGACGATGGTCGTGGACACGACGATTCTGACGGTTCGCAAAATGTTGGTTGCCAACGTTTACCTCTCCCCCCAAACTTGACCATCCCGCAACCTCGTTTGTACACCACACGATATAATGCACAGTTTACTTCCTCCGACATTAACCTGCTCATAAAGTTTATCAGTGCAACGTCAATCTCTGCCCAAATTCCGAATGCTGAATCGGCCTTCTTTAATTATCTTAAATAATTACAATAATTATTCTGATTAAGTAACTTCAAATAATTTTATGTAATTTAATTTCACGATTTAATTTCGCGAAATTATTACGTAATAAAGTTCCGATGCATTTTTACATTTACGTGTGAAATTTCTAAGATGATAAAATCGTACACAGCTGACGAACTAGAGAAAGACGGTTAGAAATGTACAGAGACGATTATCGGGAATTTGTAGAAGAAGAAAATGACGAAAAGATAAAATCTATTAAACTGGAAGAATACAGACAAGAAAAGAATCTAGGGCAGAAGAGAACGCTGATAGAAATAAGTGAAAGATGTACAACTGATTTATTAGATTTTTAGGAATCTGAAGATCGAACTCGTTTGGAACAGACGTATCTAACGAAATAATGCAAATAATCGTTCCATCTTTCTTTCTTCGCCAAAAACATCCCTGACAACTCTCTACCCAAATCAATACCTCTTCCCGTCCTTCCTTCCTGACGTGACAATCCTTAATAACGAGAAAAAGCACCTGATAACGTCGCGGCCAGAAATATTTCACGCAGAACACGAGGGGGCGACAGCCGCGTCGGTTGATGGATTGAACATGCTTGAACATATTGAATTTTCTCGAAAAATGTCTAACGGTGACGCGTGTTTAGCGACGAATTTGTAACAGTCTTTCGATCTCCGCCGGCCAATCATTCATCGTCGAACGAATAATGCCACCCTTATCACGAGCAAAACGCATTCACAAGCTAACAAATTCTCTTGCGAAGATACTTTCTATTAAAAAAAGAAAAAAAAAAAAGAAAAAAACGCCAGGAATTGGAGATTTCTATCTCTATTGATACAGAGAATTTATTTTGATATCTTTATTTTGATGACTCGAACCCACCCTATTTTCGTACGGATTACGATAAAATCCCAGACATCGAATACGAAGTGATCGATTTGGCGTGGAACGACCCGTAAGACAACCCCGCAACGTATCATTTACGATACTTCTCGTGAACCGATCCTTCTGCCATCATTGATCCTCCGTGTCTACGATAACGTGGTTTGATAAGATTTCGTACTGTGCTCTTAAAATCGGCGAAGAGAGATTATCGACGAAGATATATGACATAGGAACTGATTGGGATTGCGAGTGGAACGTTCAGATGGATCAAAAGGGCAGAGAAGGCTTTGGAGTTTGTAGATAATGTATCTTTGGTGTCGTTTGCTGATTCGTTTGAAATTCAAAGAGATAAGAATGTAAACGGGGTTGGGGGAATTATTTGAAAGATTCTGACCGATCGGAATAGAGTTGTACGATTGAGACATATCTTTGCCTTCTTATCTAAATTTATATATTTAAGAAAATAGAGAGCGTATCTTTTGTGTTTCTATACAACTTTATACTTACGATAATACTTTGAATTACTTGTTTGAGAAAAAAAGCAGAAGAAACATATATATTAGGTCGTCCGAAAAGTTTCTTTCTTTCGCAAACGTGTTTTTTACAATAGTGCACCTTCGTACAAACGTGAAAGCAAGTCTGTGAAATGTCGCGATGTTTATCTCAACAGAACAAAACGGATCGTACGTAATTCGACAAAATAATATAAAACAAGAAACGATGTGCGTCTATTATTTCCTCATAAAACGAAAGAAACTTTTTGGACAACTTGATACTTTGTTTTTCAGAAAGCCCGTGAAATTAATTAGAGATTTAATCAAAGATTGATGTTGGGTATTCGATAGGATGTAATAACCTGTACGCCAGTAAGTAAGATTGAAATAAAAGCCACAGATGCGATGTCGTTAATCAAAGATAGACGAAACTGTGTGTAGAAAAGGGAAGAAGGTTGAGACGTGAGAAAAATTGATTTCAAGTTTCCAAGTGCAACGGGCTATTAATTTGAGAGATGAATTTCTGTTAGTCGATGAAAAATACGTTTTATAGGAAATACAGTTAACTGGATTTTAACAACAATCGCTAGATTGTTCGTGTATCTAAAATTAATTTGATTTCTAAGCTTTCTATTAAATCCCTTCGGAATCTCTTCTTTCCTTATCCCACCATTTCATTTATTTATTCTTCGAAATGTTAAATATATCATAAAAATGTTCTATTCTGCCTTACGACGAACAATTTTCTACTTCTAATTCATTACTTTGATGTATAGAATCCCAACTTCGATCATTACTATAGAATCGCAAAAGCGCAGCCACAGAAGCTACCTTTAGAATCGAAACAGCTACAAAATCCTCAAAACCAAACCTCCTGAAAGAACTACATCCAAAATCAAAGGAAAGAATCCTCTCGAGCACAGAACTGCATCTCAGCAACTCCAAATCTCACGATCCAATTCTATCGATCCTTTAAAAAAGTTGTTGCAGATAAAGTTACCATTGAATCTCTAGTAACGTTTCCAAGATTTGTAATTAAAAAAAAATCATTGTGCCAAGCTCGTATAGTCTATCTACCTTAGAAATATTTATTTGATACTGTGAACCACTTTGAAATCAGCACCAACTGAATCGAACGATTTTTATCTGAAATATGTTGGCTTTCGAACAAAGAATTTTGAAGTAACTGTACTTTGGAACATGGAGTAGGAGAGGGAAATTTCAATAGCGATACAATAGCGGAAAATTCCACGACAACGCGATAAATCAACGAAAAGGAGAAATCGTTTTCTTGAAAGCAAGATGCGCTATACGCTCCAGGCCGCTAACTTACGAAAATAGTAGGCCAGATGTGCCGTTTTGGCAAATCGACGAGGATCACCGTGGCGATCCTTCTCTTGCCGAGTATACCGAAGAATAGAAAAGTAACAGAAGGCGAGAGGAGATCGAAGGAAAAGAAAAAAGAAAATAAGAGAAAAAATCGGAGAAAAGGAGGCAGCTCGAATACTCAATATGCCGGCATGACTCCGCGTCTGGCATGAGCCACCGTTCACGCGGAATCTTATTGAAAGAAGAGATAGGTGAGCCTGTTCGTCCTCCATCCTCCTTTATCCCTTCACCGCCTTCTTCCCTTTTTCTTCGTTTCTTTCGTTTTGTCACAGACTTTTTCTTCTGCCGGCTGTTTCTTGCTTTTATACGCCCAGCTGCAAAGCTTGCACCGCTTCGTGTCTCTGCCTTTGTCGAGCCAGGCTTGAGAGATTCAACGACGAAACGTCGGGCGTACACGTGCAACGTAAACGCGTCACCGAACGTTTTCTTCGCCACGATTCTCCGGCCGACGATATAGAACAACGGGACAGGTTAGTTGTCATAGTCTTCCGAAGTAAGAAATTACAACGGCTACGAAAAGTACTAACGCGATATTATATTTTATTACATTTGCAAAATTTTCTAGAAACTCTAGTGATCATACTTGTTCGACGATTGGTATAGTCCATTGAATTCCAAAGCGAAAGAAATAATTTTGACCAAACTTTCAAAATAGCAAATTGAGTATTGCTCGATGATACTAACTTTTCCAAAAGTAATTTTTGTGAAATGTCCTTCTCCTATTTTACGTTGGAAGAAATTTTCTATAACTGATTTCCGATAACTGTATAGTTATTTCAAGATTCGTTGACCGAAACTTCGACGAAGGGTCAAAACGCTTGAGAAACTTATCTTCATTTTCGCTGTACAGGTACAATTCCAGGAGCTCACATTTTCAAATGTTCAAACAGCGGTTTAAAAAATTCCCAGAACTTCGGTACACAAAAAAATAGCCTGCAGGATTAAAAAAAATTTCATTAAACGCTTCAATACTCGCGATATGAACTCCAATATCGAAACAAATAAAAAAGTTTGAAACTGCAATTTCAAAAACCATTTCCGCCGTGATAAATGTAAAAAAGAGCAAATTCAAAAATATCAAAAAATGTATAATGGAACTTCCGAGGTTTGATTCGTAGGCTCCATCCTTGAGAAGACATAAAGCATCGTAAATGGAAGAAGAGAACAACGGAAGAGAAGAATAAAAAAGACAATGTATATAGAACGTCAGAACTTAATTTTTCAATTCAATTGAGTCTTTTCTACGTTTGACAATTTCGTAAGCAGTCCGATTATTTTTGGAAGATATCATATGATTTTTGCCCTTTACAATCTCGGCTCGAAGATCTTAAATGGAAAATAATTGAAAATTCGAAGCGAGTCTGTAGAGCGTTCCAGAGGTAACTCGGCGAATTTCGTGGTCTAACGATGAAAATAATCGCGGACGTGATTAAAGAACGGTTGTTTCGTGAGAAATTCCGAAGAATTCGCCCGGAGGATCCTCGAATTCTCCTGTTCTCGTTTGTAACGCGGCCAGAAAATTAAGTTCACCACAAAAGCCGTGATCCGCGTTAAGATTAGAAACAATTAAAACTTCGTGGAATCGTGGAGAACGCGATGGGAAGCAGCTTGAGAACAGGACGCCGTCGTTGCGTAATTGTGCGTCCTTATTACACGTTCCCCTCCACGTTAAAATGATTAAATTTACGTTGAAAGTTCTTTCGATGGCGCGCGACGGCGATTTTTAACTTTCGAGATTATCGTAACAAATGCTGTTGGTAAAATACGTTGTAGGAAGAAATTTGTCGGCTGTTTTACATCTTATCGTTTTTGTTTTTTCTTCTAATAATGAATTAAGCGATGAAAACACAAGCAAATGATAAATTCATGACAAAATTAGAAAAGAATCTGTCCTGTTCTTCGATGACCATAAAAATTATTATAAATTGAAACTTTGTAAATTCTTCTTGCAAAACGTAATATATTTACATTCTTCGTAATTTATATAATATTCGTCCTGCATTAATAGCACGTAATACGACTCGATAAACCCACAATTTTTCTTCCAAAAGGAATCCTTAAATTTCTCGAAAGAAGTCGATCAGTCCCATAATATTTTTCGTTATCGATGTCCATGTCATGGAATCGAGAAATCCCGTCAAACATACCCGATAACAAGAAAGAAAGACGAAGAATCGAGACAGACGACGTTATTACACGTACATCATCGTGTTTTCAACACAGTGACATCAGGTATGTTGCCCTCGATTCTCGATCCAAATTTACCAAACCTTTCCATAGAGGGAACCATCTTGTGAACGTCTGTTGGTATCTTCCTGTTTACGTGATATCGTGACAGAATCGTAAACGTAGCAAATCAACGTCGAGGAAGAGGTTCCTTTAAGAAGAACGTTCTAGTACCAGGACGCCAACAGTTACTCCCTCGATGAAGATTTTTTAAAAATATGAAAACGATACGAAGTTACAATAAACTGTAACTTTCAGGAGATATCTGAAGGAAAATAATTGGAGATCTTAGGAGATGATTGAATATCGGTAACCGAGTTTCCGTGAAGATCCATCGTAATATACAGATCCTTCACTCAAGGAATAAATAAACATAAAAAGGAATAAGAATCGCTTTTGCGTGGTATATGTAACTACGTGCGAATTTAAATAATTTCCTATTCTCTGAAGTTTCTAACGAGAAAAAGCTAAATAACAATTGGATGTATTATCTGTTTGCAGATGGAAGAGAAATAGAAACTATTTCCAATATGTGTTTAAAACTTTGGTCTTTGTGCTTAAAACTTATTGCTGTTTACGAGTTAACAAGGCAAGAAAGAGGAGAAAGAGAATTGGAAAAGGTAGATGAACAAGGGAGTCTCAATGCGGTGGAAAATCAAAAATCTCGGTTTATCCGGAGAATAACCTGGTCTGTCGGAAGTTGGCAATTCCTGCCAACTGAACCAATTTCTGAGTTCTGAGAGGATGCAGGCAAGTTGTGAGCCTTGCAGATGATCTACTCCGGTTTGTGAGAAGTTTGATGGGTTTATTTGCTTGGTTGTCTGCATGATGTAACGCGAGAATTGACAAACACGCGAATACGTAACTTTGAAATGCTATTAACGAAGGGAAAGATTATAATTAAGAATTTTATTTAAATTATGGTTCAATATTACGTAAGGATAGTAAAATATTTTTCCCTTTTTTTCTTTCCTTTCTAGTACTGTATTATCTTTCCGTTCCATTTCTTATTGCTTTTTCTATTCTTTTCAGCCATTCCGGAACTCCAATTTCTTTCTTTGTTTCTCTGTTTCTCTCTTACAAAACCGATAAAACATTTAACAAGTATTAAATATATTCTTTATTCGTATAAAATATTCTGCCGTTATTTTCATTTTTATTGGAAATGATTTTTGTAAAGTATTTTCTAATTTTTGAAAAGGAGTATCTATCCTTATTGAAATATTGTTGTTATTAAAATTTTATGTAAAGAAACTTGCGCGCCAGTAGCAGCGGAAACGTTAAGGGAAGTAATTAAACAGCTTGGCAACAATGAAGTATGTTCTCCTGTAAATCTAAATTAACTTTAAATTAGACGAACACGAGTTAAATTTCAATTAATCTTTGTTAAATCTAGCTAGGTATGTACTGAAATAGGAATAAAGTAAATTAGATCCGGTAAGATAAATTAAATACGAATAAATCTAATTGCAAGTTAAAACAAGTCAGTTATGTCCCCAAACAGGATGACAATTTATCTATCCTAATCTACCTAAAACACGCTAAGACGCATAGTATGCGGTATATGTGTTACACTCAGGTTACAGAGGTTAATTACCTTTAGGTTACGCTAACTTTTCATTCCATTTGATTCATTCTATTCTACGTCTTTATTACAGTTAAGTTCTTTCGAGTAGCGTGTGTATTCGCATTTAACGAACTTTATACTCTCACTTTCCTCCGATCATGAACCAATACTTTCCGGAAACTTCGCGTCTACTTCTTATAATTCAACTCTGATATCAATAATTCTCTCTTTCTCTCTGCTTAAACTTCCGTCCACCATCTCGCCATTAATTTCCAAATAAAAAGCCCCCATTTAAAGCCATCAAACAAAGATCAGCTTGGCGAATAAAATCAATTTTCCTCAAGTATTCCCATTACCACGGTCTTTTTCCTTTTTCTTCGAAACTCCTACTTCTTTCTTGCCTCATTAAATCAATTACAATTATATTCCACGCAGATAATTTTTCAAGCAAGTAACCTTTCCCTTACCTGTCTGAAATCTATCAGAAAACTGGAATACCGTAATAAAGACAATTTGCTTCCGGTAATTCTCAGCTGCTATTTGTTTCTATACAATTTTCAACGACGCCTCTAAAATATTAATACGAGAAAATTAGGAAAGCAACAAACGTTAGGTGACTGAAGAATTACGACTAACCGAGTGACTAACAGAATCGACGACTCTATTCCGATGTTCGCTCATTAGTTAAAGTTTCATTATATCTCGATGAGAAAGTCGCGCGTTGGCAGTTTCACGCGAAGAAGGATGATCCCAAATAAGGAGGCAATTCCGGATCTAATGAGTCCTCGAAGGTAATCCCGAGTTCTGAGCGAACGGAGATTTACGAGCTAGTTGCCTAACTGAACTTCACCGTGCGCAAACTACCAACTCGTTTACGTGATCGTCTTTGCGCATACATGAATAGCAAAGAGCGAATGCATGACGCGTAATACCCAAGACTTATGATTGCATACTTACAAAATACGAAAGGCACGCTTACTACGACGTAAAACGCTTGCCACTCTCTTATCTCTTTCGAATTTTCTAATTGCTTTCAACGAGTGTTGTATCTAACTCGAAAATAAGGGTGACTGTTAGTATTCTCGGGGATAATTTGTTTGTAACTGCGATGATCTAGCGAAATTATGGAAATAATAAAGCATATGTATCGAGTGTAACTGAGAAGATGATTACGCGAGAGATTACAGAATTTACACGACGAAAAAGTAGAGAGAAGGTAAGAGAAGAACAACACTGAGTCAGAATCATGTTCGACATATTGAGAACAAAAATAGATTCGACAAACCTAATGCGTAATTCGTTGTTTAACGCGAGCACGAAATATTCTCACCGCATCGTCCAATTTCGTTATTTGAATTTGATTTGGAAAGGACTCCTCTATTTTTCTATGATTAACTATGTATCTTATTGGAATAAATGAATGCAATAAATACAGACTGAGAAAGAACGGCTCATTTTACGCGCAAATCTGCCAAACTTCGAACTAACACGTTTATTTCAACGCAAACCTTCTTCGTCGATCCTCAAAATTTCGTTTCAAAATTAATCAATATCATTAGACCATAGAATTTCTAGCGCGTATCAGTATCACGATATTATCTGATAATAGCCTGGATATCAAATATCGGCTATGTACGGCAGCTTGTCAGCCTCGTATCCGATATTCTGCAACCAGTTCTCTCGGCTTCTTTGCGAATTCAACACCGAAGCCTCGTTCGACGTTCGCCACTCATACACACGTTTTACAGAATAAAACAGTGGAACGATGGAGTGCAACCGCAAAAGGGTTTGATCATATTGGAAAACTATTTTGCCGGTTGTCGGAGGCATTAAACGGCATCAGGCCGCATTTGCATGAAACACAGAGAAGCAAAACGCGAAGAGGATGAAGGGGCCTAGTGTGTGCGCTGCCCGGTCGTTTCTCGAACCAGGACATAATCCTCTTGACGTTGCACCAACACCGTTCACTAGACGTATGCTGGACGTGTTACGCGCGTACGATCGCGTATCCGCTTGATAGGCTTGAACGAGCCTCGAGTTCCTAACTGGTCAAGGGAACGATCGTTGTGGAGGCCTCCTTCACGCGAATCTCCATGAAATTTTATTGAAGCCAATGAGTGAGTGGTAAATGGGAAAGTGATCGTGATTGGATTGATCGTCAAGTTTATAAGTGATTTAGGGAAAGAAATGGAAATGGGGGGATTTTGATGGGTTTGAAACGCTACGTTTGAAACGTTCATGTTATTAAACGAGAAGATACATAGATAAACGGGCTTTTCGATTACTTCCGAGTATTTGAAATTCAATTTGGGTTGGAGGCAATTGTGATGGATATAATTTGTATGTATCGAATGTAAATGTAAATTGGTCGAGGAGATGATTGAAAGTGATTTAGAGATAGAAAAGGATAGGGAAGATAAAACGTTCTTAAATGGATTGAAGAGATTGAAGTTTGAAGAGAATGTTTCTTAATGTTAAATGTTTGAGCGAATATTTTGTTAATATGAAAAGAATTTTTATATTAATAGTAGTAATTTTATATAATAATACTGGTAATAATACTAATCTTCTAGATTGTCAAGTACTGGTCGTTTCTTCGTATTAATATAAATCAAAATTTTAAGCCTGACATTTTTCTCGTTCAAAACATATTCGTTGTATATCGCGTGGATTATATTTCTCATAAACGAGAGACAAACAGTATTGTCAACGAACAGCAGAGACGCAGAGAATCCGACAGAGGCTCGATTATATTCGATCTAATCAAAGTTTAATTTGCGCAGCCTACCAGATCAACTACGTGTTTACATCTAAAGGTACATCCGGTATATCGAGGATATGTATTAGGTCAAGCTCCAGAGAGATCTTCGGGTAATGGAAATTGGAACGAGCTTCCACGGTTCTCGATGCTCCTTTCGAGTCGATATAAACGCGCAGATCGTCCAATATTCGCTTCGAATAAAATAAAACAGTAATCATTGGAGAGTGGTTTATATTTTTACGTTATTTGTTTATACATTTCGCTACAAGAATATCATATGTTAAAAATTGTTAATTTTAAGATATCCGTAAAAATTGATTATTTATTGGGATGGAAATTTTATAATTGCACGATAAATTTGTATTAATTAAGAAGAAGAATATCGCAATTCACGAAAACTTCACTCTTTTGTTTTAGCTTTTTAACTACAAAATCGATGAAAATGACCGATATCGGATTTCTGGTCTTCGTAATTACTAAACATATTTAAAGATTTTTAACAAAATCATTATTTCATGAAACGTTTGGTTAATCGAGATAACCAAAAGTCAAATATTTCAACGCATTTTATCACAATATTCCTCTTTTAAATGATATACCTACCGAATCTAAATATTTTTTACAAATATATACGTAAATTACGCCATTGATAAGAAGAAAAACAGAGAAAAAACTCTCTTGTTTCTATACTTCTATACTTGTATACTTATTCACAAGTGCAAATACTGATCGCAGTGGCAATTATGGAACACATCATGACGTGAAATGGGATCGATTTCACGGAATATAACGAGTAGTATCGCGGCTAAGCATCAATGAACCGTTTCATCGGGATAGATTGCGATGATGCCACTAGAGGGGACAATCGATGGTGTCGCCGTTAATAGTGTAACCGGTTAATCAATTAAACGGTTGACCAGGTAACACTAAATGGTTACAGTCGGCCAACGCTCGTCGCTGGCTGCATTGTTTGATGTTTAAAACCACCGAGAACTTGTCGACAAGGATTATGTCCCTCGGATCATTATCGCGTTCCGATGTCAGGCCAATTTTGCGTTCACGTGCAATCTTTCGTTCGAAATAATTTGAACGATACGCTGGTTCACAAAGATATTCCCATGCTTAACATAGAAAATATTTCGTAATACGTTAGTACGTATGGCGTGTGAAATTTCTTTGAAATTTGATTGCCACATAATAAAAGTGGATAATAAAAGTGGATAAAATGTAAAACCGCTAAAAGACGAGTAGCTGCATTAAATTAATAATAATTAGTACTAAAGATGATTAAATATAGTAACTTCTTAATGTAACTGATTGTCCAAATACTCGCCGGATCGTTGTGAAATGTACGCTTGGAATAAATATCCTATAATGTCTGTACGTTTTTAGGCTTTCAAGTTCTCTATAAATGCACAAATGTCTATCTATTTTGTAGATGGAAGAATCTACAAAAATCATCGATCCCATTCGGTCTGGATGGCAAAAATTTCTCGCGGTTAAATTCGTAATTATAGTTCACGAAATTATCTTGAATCGGAGTGCACAGTTGAAACGGGGCAGTTTTCAGAGACGAAAGAAAATTTCACTCCCAAAGGATCCCTTCCGAGAGGCAGAATAATCGATCGATTCTGGATAAGCTACGCGATAAAGGGTTGCGCGGTGTGCAGAACAGGTGTGTTAAGTAATTAGCAGGTTTAAGTGTGTTAGGCCGCGCTCTAGAGCTGTGCTCGTTCATCCGATGGCCATCGGATAATGTTAACGGCCTTCGTTAACTCGATTTTACTACGTTAAGTTACGGCTAATCCAACCAGAGCTGACCGGTTGCCGATTATACTCCAAGACAACCTAAACGCATTGTAATATCAAACGTGTACTCGTCTCATAGAAATTTTCCCATCTTTAAAGAGAGATTTACATTGCTACCTTTGAGAAAAGAGAATATTAAATGACTGGATCGTAATATACGTATATATGTCAACCTTTTCGCTCGAAATAGATACGTTTTCGCTCGTCGCTACAATTTATTCGTGCAAATACTACGACGCCGTTGAAATACCTATACTTTTGCTATTCAAATATGTGTAATTTTGTGTGCTACGCTAGATTAGACGCGTAGTAGTGACACACATATATGAGTATGAATGTGTGGGAGTATGTGCGTGCACAGCGTCCCGTAAAACAGAAGAATGCAACTGTTCCATTGGTAGTGCGGTAAAGAAGATGGTGAGACAAAGAGAGTGCTGAGACGCGTGCAAATATGAATCGACGAATATCTTGTAAATCACATATCAAATAAATCCGAAATTATTTTGATATCAATTCTAAGTGTAATCCAAGTGTTCCTATACATTTATTTCGGCGATTAAGATGCACAATTCTCAACACTATTATTGGCTTATATTATTAACTTTTCTGTTACTTTTGCAATTCACTCGGTTCTTCGTTTTCAAGGCTGAAATCGCTGAAAGAAAATTTAATAAATTAAATATACCAACGACGTTTTACCCTAATTTAGCGAAAGTTAAGGTAGCTGGAAGGCAAGGCAAGGTACAGAAGGCGAAAAAATATAGCACAGAAATAATAGCCATAAATGTCAAATAAAAAGCAGTGAGAACGAAAATAATGCGAAACTCTATATCAAACGCAATCTTGTAACAATAGACGCGGGATGAAAGCGGCTGAAAACAAAAATAGTGCGAATTCTGTTTCGAGCCCAATCTGGCAAACATATATACATGGAATAAAAATCTAGAAATGGATAGAAAGTATCGGCACAGCTGGAATCGGAAGGTAAATTCAACGAAACACGTTCGATATTCCATCGGGCCGATTCATAACCAGCGGATTTACAAACAATCCCTACGTATTAACTTATCGAAGCATCGAACTGGCGCGATCGAATTTTCGTAAGTTCGATGGGTCGATTATCGCGTTACACCGATACGTTCTAGTTTTCCCAGCGGTCATTACGTCGTCGCGTTCCTCAATGAATTTATATACATAAACTGCGTTGTTTTGCAAGCTGGCTGACTGTAATTTATCGCGGGATTTATCGTTAAATTCCCTCTGTCTGTGTGTGCGTCTGTGTGTATATGCGCGTGCTCGCAACAGGACTAGCGAATAACTAAACGATGAAATTACTTGAAATTACGCGGAACGTAATGTTTATTTACGCTCATCGACGACTCTTGTTCAGCGCGAAATATTATTTACATCGATGTATGTTTAATTACTTCATGCGAATTACCGTACGTTCACCGGAACAGAACACCCGATATATCGATCGACCATTGCAACGGTCAGCGATGGAATCGGATTCAATGTTTGGAAACACAAAGACTTTTCTATTAAATTGAATTCTCCATTAACTATATTAGCGATAAATAACAATAAAATAAAAACTCTGTTATTAATTCAACAACTTGACGTTTAGCTTCACATCTGTACGAAATCGAGATCCGCATGATCGTCGTCCACATCCCAAATTGATTAAAATCTGATATCAAAATTCTATCTAATGTTGCAACATCGAACAGCCGACTTGCGTTTGCACCAAATTTGCAAAATATCCCTCTATACCTACCAGATGCGTGTTCGATTATTTCCAGCAGATTATTATTCAAGCAACCACGCGTTGACTTGGTTGAGATGTTGAAACGTGGTTTATCAATCGCGATAGTAAAAAGTTAGCGTGGCATTGGATGTCGACTGGGGAATTTTAATTGCATCGTTTGGAAATGCTGTTCTTTAAACGATTTCCAGCAGCGTGAATTTCAAAATTCCGATTGGTAAAAACAAGGATACGATCGATCCCGTTATTGGTCCGTAGTAGCGTTCGTCGCAAAAATAAAAGGCAATGGTCCACAATGCAGGAATGTATTTTTAGTATTGGCTCAATGCGCATATCTCGAAACTGCTGCATAACGATACTTTGAAAATTCTATTTACTTTTGCTGCATTGCGTTCATTGAACTAGCGTAGAATGCAAATTGACGATCAATTATTTAAATTTTCTCTCCTCTGTACTTGTAAATTTCCTGCCGAAGAATTGGAAGGTATAGAGGAAGTGGAAGAGGCGAGATATTCTACCCTAAAAAGATTCTATCTACACGATTCTACCTCAAAAAAAAAAAAAAAAGAATTCAAACATAGTTTTTCTCGTTCTATATTTTTCTTCTCTTCGTCTACTCCATTTCCTCTGCTCTCTTTCCCAAATATTGCCAGCATTTTTATCACAACGATAGGATCTCTGAAAGAAGTTCCGTTTTCCCAAGAGAAGTCAAAGAAAAAGAAGCGAGCATCGAACCGCTAACGTAAAATTTTTCTAAAGAAAATAGTAAGTAACGAAAGAGTATCGCAGCGCTAAGGAAACTCATCGAAGAAACCGGAAGATTTATCTAAATTGAACTTCCTTCATAGAAAACCCGTCCCCTCAACATTGACCACGGAACT
Source organism: Bombus soroeensis (assembly GCA_014737365.1). Classification (NCBI taxonomy): domain Eukaryota; kingdom Metazoa; phylum Arthropoda; class Insecta; order Hymenoptera; family Apidae; genus Bombus; species Bombus soroeensis. The sequence continues at coordinate 2,575,360 of JACXIL010000236.1, forward strand.
GTGTATCGAGAAAGAAGACAAGAAGGAAGGGGGCAGCAACTTTTAACTAACGCGATTTCCCTTGATTCGTTGACGCGGTTAAGCCGGACGGGAATTCTTACGAAACTTCCTAACGATCGGTGAAATTGAGTTCAGACGGGGCCGGCAGCCTGTCCTAAACTCGCCGTTTAACGCGTCGCGAAACTTATTTGCCAAGAAGTTGAGCGCGTGACATCGACAGTTTTCCCTGCTCTCCCATCGGCCGTCTAATTCTTACGAAAGTTCGTTCGAACTCGCGTAGACGGCTCCATAGACTATAAATAACATGTCTTGTAAACTGGCGAATCTTGTAACAGTGGCACGAAGTAAATTGTTTTCGTTAAATTCGATATCGTTGCGTGATGGAAGACTTTTTGATACCGTGACACGATTTTATGGCAAAATGTAAGATGGATTTTTTTTTTTTTTTTTTTTTTTTTTAGGTGTTTTCGAGATTGACTTTTTATAGTAATACTTTTCTGTAATACTTTTCTATAAGGTATCTCATAGGTTTCTATAAGAGTTCCCGTAACGATTCTACGGGTAACGGTTCTGTGAGACGAGAATGTTGCGTAAATTTGAATAAATTGTTTATTAAGAGATTGTAACGAGAAATTATGAGATGCGAAGAAAATCACGACAAATCTATTTTTAATGTAGTAGAACAAGATTAAAAAGAAAGAAGAAGAAAAATTACTATTTTACCATAATCTTGTCTAATCAGGATTAGATATTTCGCTTAATTGAAACGTCAAAAATCACTGTATTCTGTTTTAATGCTATCGATCTTCAATATTTCGAAACGATGGTGTATCAAATTTTACAATTTGATCAAAGTACGTCACTTGAAATTTGGTATTTCCGAAAATTTTCAAACTTCAAAGGCCTGCGGTAATTCCAATGTTTTTCATGCGTTACTCCGCATTGCTATCTACGCATGCAACTGTACGAAACATCTCCAAATTCTGTTTTGTTTTTCACGAATTCGTCCGTTTGAAAAGAAAAAAATCAAAAAACATGCATTCCTTTACTAGCAAAATAATCTTCTTCGTTTGAAAATCACACGTGAAAAACAGGATAATTCGCGTTTCTCGTCTTTTATAGCGGAGCAATTTTAAAATTTAGTACGTTGCCGACCAATTCTGTATTAAAATTAGTTTTTCCTTATAGCCATTGATTAATTGTAAATCAAACACAAAAATGGGCTTAATATATTTTTTCCACGTGGCTTTCATTCCTTTTGTAATTTTTTCACGAAAACGAGACAATTAACCGAATATAGCTACAATCCAATTCCACTGAAATTTACTAGAAAAAAGAGAAAACTTTTCATAGAGCGGAATTCGTAGCAATGCAATGCAATGCAATTTGTAAAAAGTTCGCAGAAAAGTTGGTGGATTCGCTGTGATTCGATATTGACTCGCGGGTCGATTTCATTTGCATCTACGTTTTGTTAACAGACTGTCAGCTGATTTCCCTTCCATCCAACCCTGTGTCGTTCATTAAAGCACTGGTAATCATGGCATAGGAATTTTTTATTTTCACGTAATATATCCAGAACTTTTCAAGAGAAAATTGCACTAAGCAATATTCTTTTCGTTCTCTCTTTATATGAATTTTTACATTTTTTTAAATTCAGGACTAACGTTCTTTCACGGTTAGCCTATATCATTCCTAGAAATTTTCCTAATTTTGAAATTTTCATGCAAATATGAGCCGACTCTTATTTTCGATGCATATCGAAGTTGCCACGGATAGAATATTTTCGATATGTAATTTGCGTTATCTTATGCAAATTCGTATTTGTACGAATGCGACTAAAAAAATGGAACTGAAATAAAGATTCGTGTTGTCCACTGAATATTCTAGCGTGTATACTTAAAGTATTTTATATATTTTCCTATACTATGTGGAAAATAGTATTCTGTGTGTATTCGTACATTTGAATTTCCTAGAAATTTCCAGAAGAATATTAACGAAGTTGGCAATAGCATAAACAAAAAATTGCAACTTCTGCATATAATGTCTATAACAAGAGCCACAAATCAGTTAGCTTAAAGTTTTAAAAGATCCAGAATATTTAAGTAACCGCTGCTTACATAAAACGCTGTTCTACTCTCTTAAAATTAGCATATACCTAATTCCTTGAACCAGCAAAGTTTCCGGAAAAACGAAAATATTTAACCTAGAATTTGCTCTCTCTCTCTCTCTCTCTCTCTCTCTCTTCAAAATGAGAAAGGTAAAGAGAGAGGAAACAGAAAAGAATAACGTAAAATTATTATTACCGTAACTAATAACCGGTTTTCAGAAAAGGCAAATATTACATTATTTTTATTAATTTTTAATTCTTCGTCGTAAAAGCTTCTGGTTAAGAAATCTGATTAAAATTTCAACGAGAATTTAAATTAATCGAATGCTCAGAAATCAAAGTGAATTAGATAAGATTAAAGTATGTATCTAGTCTTAAAAATGGATTGAAAAATAAGATTGTCTAGCTGCATGGATTCGACGAATTTATGGAGAAAATAAAGATCGTAAGCTCTGTACACAAACGGATAGTTTATTCGACAAATCTGAAAATGAAGCCAGTGACCCATTAATCGCGAGCAGGTCGCCGAGAGTCAAAGTTATACCGTGGTCGTCAATTTGCTTTTCATTGACAGTGTCTGGTTCGAATTTAGTGAGCTGGGCGGAGACAGGAAACGAATCGCGGTTGACAATGATTAATCGGTGGGAAATAGATCGGTATACCAGCAATTTCCATTTGCAATAACCGGATAAAATAATAAAACACGACTCCTTATATATATAAATGATCATTTCTTACACATCGTATTCGTATAATAATTTAAAAAAACAAATTTTACTACAAATCATTATTAGATAATCAACCTCTCGTGTTACTCAATTTTTATATAAAGAAGTTGTATCAAGAAGTTAACAACAAAATCGTCGAAACATTTTAAACGGATCTAAACTGACAATTGAAATTTAATTCCTTCGTGTTAATCCAAAACAAACATACGTTAGAACTTCTATATTCGTTCTTATTTGTTTAATTAAAAAATCTGTCATATCATACATATCTAATTCCTCTCGTATGCAATTATTTCCTACACATAATCAAGATGCGCACAGATACCCTATAATTAAGTTGTCTGATCAATCCGCCACGATATTACAATTCAATTCTAATTTCTTCTGCAATTCGTTTCTCTCCCGCCCATACATATCTCGAAGAAACGAATTTTGACGATCTCGAAGCCCATCAACCACTAAGTCGCAGTACAAACGGTGACCAAACACCCTAATGATACAACGTTCCCTGCGATTCAATTCTAATTTTACCTATAAAATTCAATTTTTCCTCACACACTCCACACACTCACACTCGCTAAAGATATGAATTTTGACAATCTTCAAGCTCATCAGTCTCTAACGACAAGTCACGGTACTAACAGTAACCAAACACTTCAACGATACACCTTACCCGGACAAATTTCCATCCTGCAAATACCATCGCGCCGCATACCTCTATAAATTCATCAGGCATGGGACAAAACGACCATAACTCAACCACCGGTGTCCACACCGTACCACTGACAAATCTCCTACGACACCCAAACGGTCAGGATTTCGACGACAATGTCGGCCATACGTTCGCGGTACAGAGAGTACATCAACGATAGCCAAGCATCGAAGATAGTTTGCCCTAAACCGAAGTGTACACGGGGTCGAGTTTCCGTTCACCGATCATCGAGACGATGCAATTTCGCGGTAGTTACCGTTCGCCTCCCCCGGGGAGCTGGATAACTTCCGCCAGAGATACGGCGGAGGTTGGATTCTGGCCTCTCTCGGTTTAACCTGTCTTGCATCGTCGAGCCCCCGAATCCCTCGACAAATACGCCACCGTCTCGTAAACTTTCGGAACTTCCCGTTTAACTCTGTCGTCGATGGTCAACTTTGTCGTCCACCCTCTTGCAGCCTTTCGTGTACACGTGTCGAACCGGAAACGGTCGGGGAATGGTAGAAGTGTAGCTAAAGAATCGAACCGGAAGACGTCGCTTTAGGGGTGGAAGAGATCGAGTACCTTGGAACGAAGATGTTTGCGTTGGGATAGAGGGACTGGCTTTACGGAGATTCCGGGCTGGTTTCGATAGGTTCCATGTGATTCTTGTGGATTTTATCCGATGATTTTTGTCTATTTGCTTGCTGCCTCTTTTAACTCGTCGTTGACTTTGTTTAGTTTGTGGGGATTAGTAGGACTATTCTTCTACTTCTTAATAGAATAATAGCTAGTTTACAGTGGGTTGGTTCAGGTTATCGTTTAAGATATTTGTAAATTGTAGTTTATTCTCTGGAAATAAAATTCTAAATCTGTTTGAATTATTAATAAAGTGGAACGATCGACGATTTTATCAACGAAACTATGCAGGACAAATCTTTTCTCCAAATACACAGGATGCGTATAAAGAATTCGCCGATAGTTGCGACGTTGGAAAAAATCAATATCCACAGTAGCTTAAGTCATTTTACAAAGTTCCCTTCTTGCAAGTAACGAGAAATCGTTTAGAAATCCTCTTATACCCTGCAATCTCTTCCGTTATTCCATCCTTTCGCGCTGTTCCCAATTAGGTTAAGTCGATCCTCGATAGTGGAGAAGGTTTCGCGGAATTTTCCAAGTCTTTAGAAAGCGCCGTCAGCAATTTGCAAAGCGTTTACAAGAAAGAAAAGAAAATAGAAAGAATATCACGTAGAAGATGTTCGATCGTTCGATCTTTCCTCGTGTCTTGTTACTGTACGTGGCCAAGAGTTTCATGGCGAAAGTTCGACGATGGTATAGCCGGATAATTCGACTAACAGCTTCTATGAGGAAGTCGCGGGAACCGCGCCAAACCGGAAGCCGCGCGAAATCCACCGACCAGATTACGGCCAGATCCAATAACGTTCGAACGAAGCTCTTCCGCCACGTGCTTCTGCTCTTGGTCACGTGTTTCCTTCAAAATCCACTAATCCGTGTATAAATTATCACAAAGGCAAGATAGCAAACAGTATAGAATTAATCTTTCACAGTTTCTAGATTTAACGACTGGAGTCGTTTGATCTTCCATTGATCGTTTATTTCCAACGTTTGCAATGTAATTTTCTATTTACGGGATACATTAGAACATTCTAAATTGTTCATTTTGTAAAGTGAATATCTCTAGATTGAATGTTATTCGTTCTATTAATTCGTTAGTTATTCTATGAATCTTATTACCCAATTTTTTATTATACGTATAACGGGATATGTGTTTAGATAATCTAAAAAGATAAGAGTGTTAAGATATAGAGAGGATTTGGAAAAACAAAATGTTTAAAATTTATTTACAAATTATTTAACTCGACATGTACGTTACTCTCTGAAGAACTCGACAACCTATTCGCTTGCTTGTTTGTTTTCTTCTGATCGCTTCTAATCGCTTCTAACTGCTTTTAATAACTTTTAATCGCTTTTGTCTCAAGTGAGGTCTCGACGTCCTTCGACGCTCACATACATTCTCACACGTACAATATAAATGGTACACGTGCCATCTATTTAACGAAGAGATCCGAGCAACCAGGAATTGCCGGTGAAGAATCGAGAAAACGCAAACGTGATGACAGACACAGAGCCGAGTACTAACGTAGGAGAGGCTAGAATGAGAAAGAGAGTTACATGGCCAGTAATTGCTCGTCATTGTAGCGGAATTCGGCTTAATCCGTTAATCTGTCGAACGTGGCCGGACGGTTTACACGTTCGCGTTAATCCGCTAGGAAGTTTCTAGCAGCGGCCGTGTAAAAGCAGCTCGTAATTTGTAAGTGACACGAGGGCCCAGCCCCTCGAGGACGTAGCCGCGTGCGAATCCAGGAGCCGGATACGTGTCGGCAGGATTAAACGCGGCCCACTGCTATAAATTATCATGATCCTGTCGATTCGCGAAGGCCGATCGAACCAGTCAATGGATCGACTGAATCTGGTCGGTGCTCGATTATCGCGCGGTACGCTCAACGTAACTCGAAGAGCGTCTCTTCGTGACGATGTATCAATATTTCGTGAAACGAAACGATAAAAGCTCCGCTGGATTTTATTATGCAAGAGCTTCGTGACATTTCATCTCAGCTTTCCAACGTATGGTGCACACGTAGTATGCACTGTCAACTGAGGAGGTCTGTGGTCGAAAGTGATTTTTATAGCGAGAATCTGAATAAAAACGTCAAGCAGCAGGATCAGATTTAAAGATTAGCTGTCTTTTTTTTTTAACGCGATAAAAGTACACAATGCAAGGCTATTAAAAAATGGAGTTGCAGTAATCTAGAAAATACCGCAAGAGTACCGTAAAAGGACTTTTAGCAATAGAAAAAAAGAGAAAATTGTAAGAACTGTAATAAATGTTAGAACAATTGCGATATAATACGATAACAGAATGCAAATTCCAATTATATTTTTAAATAATAGCGTATGATGTGGGAAGTATTGGAATAAGAAATAACGTGAACCTTGCACGACTTCCTCGTTTCAAATGTTTAATAACAAAAAAAAAAACACGTTCGAAAATCCCTGTACTGAGATTTAGGACGTTTTAGAGCGAAAGAATATCGAAACGAAGAAACGTGCAAACCATTGGAAAATAACGATTCTGCGACTTTATTCGGAAAAAAATTGTTCTTTGATTAATACACGTTGTAATATCGGAGAATGGATAGTATACCCTGATGCGAGACACGAAAAATAGAAGTAGCTATATCGCTTAAGCAGCCCTTACGCTGGAATTTTACAGAGAAATTGACATTCATGACTCGATTGAATCGATACAGGAGACTAGATATAAATTTCGGTTGACTGCTTTCGATCCTGCTTTATCGAGTACCTGTTTCAGCATTTTAAGGGAAAGACTTTCGTATCCTCCCTCTTTCCCATACAATTTCTGACAAATCTTTTTCTGCACACATTAGTCTACGTAATAATCGATATTAAAATTAGGAAACAAATTTCATATTTTAATGAAATAGGAGATTGTTACGCGTCATGTTTCGACGAACAAAATTTCTTTTATCATCAATAATCATGTTTCTTTCTCTGTTTTATGTTAAAGAAAATAAAACTAAATAATAACTTTCACGTTATCCACTTCAGCAAGAAAAAGAAAACACCAGTCGATGTAACATTGAAATAAAAAATTGAAATCAAGAAAATAAAAAATACATTGAACTCCTTCTTATAATTTTTCGCGATTATAGTAAGCTTTTAAAATAACGATTATATTAAATCTGATCTTTAACAGGCTGTGCATTAGATGGCTCTCGTATCGAGTATGTAGATCGAAGTGCACGTAAGCTCATAGATCGACAGCAACTTTCAATCTGTCTTTGCGAAGTTTAAATGCCAACCAGCCCGGGATTCTAGTTTCCAAAGTTCCGGAAGTAAACAACGATTGTTTACACGAGAAGCTTGAAAGCGTTAGACAATGGATTCATCGAGATAGCGCGTACAGGATGGAACGTTTTAAAAGTTAGAAAGTGCAGGATTCAAGCTGGAGCAGACACCTCTATCCAGGCTCCTCGTTTGGTCCCTCGCCAAAATTAAGAAATTTTTTTTTATTCGTTGAGAAACCCATAAACTGGAGATGTCTTGTTGTCATAAGATTTTTAATTACTCACCTTTTAAATAGAAAAATATTCAACAATATAGTATTTATTAAAATATTTACTGTCTTAATTTTTTCTATTACTTTTACCTTCTTCCTTTTCTTTTTTTTTTTTTTTTTAAGAAGAAAAATAATGATTCTTTCGCTATTATTATTTTAAAAAGAGGTTTTTAAAAATATCGAATATTCATCATAACACGAAGACACGTGTTACACATCTCGATCATCCTTTCGAAAGAATTTTTCAGAATATTGGACAGTATCGAATATCGATTACGGCACAGAGAAACATAATTTCTTTGCCAATTCTAAAGAAAAGAGAATGTATAATAACGTTAGATAGCCATTATAGAAGCAGAGAAATATAATTCGACCTGGAGGTATTTTCTCGACTGTAGGAAATAAATTTCTCGAATTGTAAAACATCGGTATAGCGACTACACAGGAACAAAGGATTTTACTAAATAATTTTTCGTAATAATTTTCAACGATTGGAAACTACTTATCGAACGACAATATCGTGGATTGCAAATCACAAAAGGATTTTGATTTTGCCGACATCTTAGCGTGATAACAGATACGCAGCCATGCGTCAGGGGAATTGGGACTAGACTTAGATTACTGTAAATTATTCTGTCAATTCGATAAGAGTAATTAACAGCGATTACAAGGCATTAAATCCTCTCTATATCCGATTATACTTTAGATAGTTCTTCCATTTTATTCGATGCTATAACGTTCACAAAATTGCCAAAATCAAACAAATTTCGAAAGACATACATTCAAAAATAGAGCATTCAAAATAAAAAATTCACACAGTAACGATAATACGAAACATCGTAGATTTCATATTTTATATTATCATAACATAACACAGGCTTAAATAAACAAAGAGTTAATAAAAATTTTCAACAATTACAATTCATAAAATTCATAAAAATAATATGGAAGTTATAAATTAAATGTTACAACATTGTGATATATATAAAGGAAAAACGAAGACTTATTAAACATTTTCGACAATAAAATTCGCATATTAAAAAGCGTTAATAACATGAAAATTGTGAATTGTTAATTTTGCCATATTATAAAATATATAAATGATAAATAACGAGTTACTAAAAGTTTTCAACGATGAATATCACATATTAAAAATACCGTGCAACTAGTGAATCACAAATTTTGCGATATTACAAAGTGCAGTAGTAAGTTTTCATATATGAAGAGTTATGAAAAAGATTGTTCGAATATGAAAGGAACTCGGAATCTTTTAACCGACGATTTAAACGCAACTTCTACCGATCAATTCTGGCATAAACAATATATTCGATGTATATCGAAAGTTTGTAGGTAACTCACGTGCACGAAAACAAATGGAACACGTCGCGTCGGTTTTGCAGCACGAAGGAATAACGATGCTTGAATGCCGCATGCCGTCTATATGTATTTATTCGTACGACAGTATTATACACGATGGACAACTTTGTTTTTTGTATTATTCAGACATACCACTGGCAAATAATCAAATTACACTATATGAAATAGTATTTCTAGTAAGTGAGTATTTATGATTAAAACATTGTAACGTGTCAAATTTGATTGATTTCCTGTTTAATCCACCGTCTGCGACCTTATTTTTGGCGACTTCGTCACTGTATACTGAGTCGTTTAAATTCATGTAGTTCTGTTTTAGATATTTGCGCTTTAGAAAATTCCTCCAAAATTCTTAGATACTCTTCTCTATGTCTCTTATCTTACCTTATCTTACATTACTTTAATTTTACCTTAATCTTACCTTAATTTGTCTTACCTTAATTTTTTGAAGCAAAGCGACATTTAAAAAGAATATGGAAAAAATGAAAAATTACTTAAAGTTACTGATGAGGAACAACCCAGTATGTGGATGGAGAGTTAACTTTGAAAGAGGGAGAATTCGAAGTACATTTTTAATTTTAACTATTTGTTCGATCTTTCATTAAATTTTGAAAACACAGAAAGAATGTTTCTCATATTCGTTCGTCGATGACTAAATTATAGCGACTTGATAAATTTCATCTCAATTCCCATTTTATCTTTAAGAATACAGAATACTGCTACATAGATAAGACGTACCACGTTTGATTTTAATGGATATTATATCTCTATTTAGAGAGATATTTTGCTACAATTTACCGAAACTGAGGTTCATGCGATTATATTCATAGCATATATCTAAAGCCTTCAATATTATGATCTAAACATGGTAGTACAAGGATTATGGACGTGGCCTTCTACATGGTATAACGCCACAATGGTACAATGCCATAACGCCATAATGCTACAATACTGTTACAATCTAATGGCACAATACTACAATGCTATAGTATCGCAACACTGTGATATCAGTATCCATCGTAGCAATATACCGAAACTATTACTCTGAGTTTCTTTGTCTTATGTTTATTACAAATCGTCGCTTCGAAATTATTTCTGGAATGGACACTTCGACAAATCGACGCTTCAGCTTTAGTAGATTCGCCATCTTAACCGAAAAGTGATAAATTTGTCATATTTGTCGCGTTTGTACGTATATGTACGATATATTTGTAAAAAAATACAGCTGAAAAATACGATAGAAGAAAAAGTTACCATTTTCCAACTTTCAGTCAGATATCTGGGCATGACTCTGGACAGGAGAATAACACATCATTGACAAATCGAAGCAACTCAAGGCTAAACTTAAAAAATTCTACTGACTCATTAGCCGACGTTCCAACTTAAGCACGCACAGCAAAATTACGCTCTATAAGATCATAATAAAACCTGTCTGGACCTACAAAATCCAACTATGGGGAACAGCAAGTAATTCCAACATTGAAATACTTCAACGCTTCCAATCGAAAACTCTAAGATTCCTAATAGATGCACCTTGGTATGTTAGCAAGGAAACAATACATCGCGACCTCAAGATACCCACAGTCAAAGAAGAAATTGCAAGATGTAGTAACAGATATCATAAGAATTAACAACCATCGAAACCCCCTAGTTACTCAACTACTTGACACGACGGATCAGAATTAAGCATTAGATTCAATTAGAATCAAACACAATTTATACTTTTAATCATGTCATAGTACCACGCCAGAAAATTTACTAAAAGTTCTCGATGAGAATTCATTGTAAACTACTCCAAAATAAAATACAAAAATTTCCAACTTTGATAAATTCGTGCCCAAAGATTTTATAAACATTAATAAATCATTACATTAAATAATCCTTTGATCTTTCTTTTTCCATCAACTACAAAAATCTAGAGGATCGACTGCGCAAAACGACTCTAGACACGTGTTATACACGTGTGTACGGGTCCTTAACAAAGTCGATCGCGCGCTGTTTTCCCCATGATTGCAGGATCGAAGAAATCGAGCCAAGGCCGGAAATACAGCGTTCGAGAAACCGTCGAATCTTCCGGCACCAACGACTCGAGTAATCCCCCGGACGAGATTCAGCAGAGGGAGAAGCTATTAGAAGAGCTCCAGGACCGATGACGAGACCGCTCGAAGCAATCTTCGTCGGGCATTGCGAGTATAATGGAGCGCGATGGTCGCTTAAGAACGATGCGGATGCGATTTGGATGTTGGATTCTGAGCCGCTCGTCAAGCGTGTGGGTAAAAAGCTATGGATTTCGAAATCGAGCTTGATTTCTATGTGAACAGATGGTGGGAGAGGGTGAAGGGAAATTTTCAGAAAAATCTGAGATTAAAAATTTGTGAAGCGGAGATATATACGAGTGTAGTTTTCTTTTTGACACAAGGAGAAAATTGGTAATCCAGAACTAGAGAATCTTCATCGATCTTTTCGATAAAGTCACGTTTAAATAAATTTGAGATCGGAAGGATTATGAAGTTAAAGAATTCGTTGAATATGTCGGGTGAACCGAGCAACTGGACTCGGCTGTAGATCCGATTTCGTTGAAGATAGAGAAAAATCGTGGAAAGAAAAATTGAATGGCACGATAAAGTCTGTGTTTGCAGGTACTCTTTTTCTATTTAGTGTACATCGATGCATCGAAAAAGTGTAATTCCACTCCTTTTTTAAGTGAAACTTTATCATTTTTTCTTAACCACGCTTTAACAATACATTTTTCTCTTTCTAGAAAATTCTCAGCAAAAAGGTATTAAGATAGTTGGTCGAGAAATGCTTGGTTTGAAAGATGTTTCAATTTTCTCTGATTTTTCTTTATCTTCGACGAAATCGGAACTACTAGTCCGTAAAAACGTGAGTACAAAATTATTCCCCTATCAGAATAAATTCCTGAATATTTGTCATTTCAAAGAGTGTTTGAAATAAAATTTATTATGGTAAATTTAAATATTTCATAAATGAATATATTACAGGGTGATCATTGCCATGTTTCGATAGAATTACTTCATTGTCAGAGTTAGATCCCAACTAGTTGTTATTTAGAAATATGTTGTTTCACGCTTCGAGGAATACGTCTTATAACGAACATTCTTCGAAGATGGAAATTCTTTTTACGATTCCAAGATAGACATCGTTCTATCGAATAGACTATAGGAAAATTTACGTATATACAGTTCCATTAAACAATACAAAGGTTGCTTTAAAATGTTAAAGATATTGACACTTTCAAAAGACACGAGTCCATTATAAAATGTCTCTTTGAGAACATTTCATTTTTACTTCAAACGTATTTTGAATAACGAATAATTCGAATAGAAAGAATATAATGGATTACCGTCTGATATTAGACTTGCGTATAACACTGAATTTCAACATAGATTATACTAATTGTAAGATTCGATCTCTTAAGTAAATCTTAATTTTAATCGCTTTAATCATTCTAATAATTCACTGTTGACAGGAACGTCGTTACAAATTTTCAGAAAAGTTTAGACAAGCTGCGAGGCATAGTCAATTTCTGAATTTTCTGCATATCCTATACGCAAATCTTGTTGCTTTTAACTTGTTATCTGCGAACACGTTGCTCGTAGAACTTGTTGAACTTCTAAACTTTCAACAATCTACTCTCCGTAAGCCAGTTTCGTATTTTCATGATTTTGTATAATAAAGAATTTAAGAATTTAAAAATATATTTCTTGTATTCGCTTTATATTCGCTTTCGATTATTTATTTGGCACGATAATTGCTAAATAAGTTCAGTTGCCTTTTTCCTACTTATATGCTCAACATTTTATATTAATTCTATAATTACAGACAGACAATGGTAAGGTTAAATTCTTTTTTCCAGATCTTGGAAATAAAATCAAGAACTTCTGTTAAAATCGACGATAACGGTAGACTCGTATCAGGTTCAGCAGTTCTTTGCCTTTCGATGGTAAGTACGTTCCGAGGAATATCGCTTTATTAAAATATTGGTTATTCTAGCTGCAGTGGACAAATATACCGAACGAAATATTGCTACAGTCTCAAAGGGATCGCGGAGAATTCAGGTTCCTTGGCTTTAGGTAAATAAAATCGTAAATGTAAATAGTATATAATATCCAAGTTTCGCATAAATTGATCGAAGAGAATTTTCGCGTATATGTAGTTTCACAAAATCATTCGATTTCAACTACGGATGCATATATGCGTTCGATACCAAAAATATTCAAATGTATTCAGCGTGCGCTTTCTCTTCGACAGAAAAAAAAATCGGTAGTCCATAGCGTACGAGTACTTAACATCGCACAAGCTACAGACAAAGTCTGACTAAAGAAAACCGAGTCAAACTTGTCGTTAATGACCTGGATGTAGGTACGACGATACAATCGAATTGAATAAAAAGGAAGCGAAAAGTAAAGAAACTCGTTCGTTGGAAGAATAATAAAAGATAGAAACTGCGACTAAATTGTTTTACAACGACGTAAAACAAGTGGACAGGCCAGGCCGCTTGGAGTGGGTCAGACTGGCCATGACGAAATGGTGACAAGCGACGTCGTTAATGGAATTCCGTAGTTTCACGTGGAACGGTCGCGATGAGTGAATCAAAGCGGCCACGGGGCTGCTCGTTGACATGACAATTGCGCCAATCATCAATGCATGAATCACGGACAATCCACTTTGCCGTCGTCGTCCCGTCGTCGTTGGTCGTCGTAGTCGTGTTACGTCGGGCCTCGTTACGCGTTGCCGTCACGTTGCGGAAAGTTCGATATCGATCCCGTTAACCCCACCCCCTCCCCTTTCGTGCGTGTGTCGGCCTTGCACGCGTGACTTTCGCTGGATACGGGCCAATAATGTGACATGACTCGTCGATCGTTGAATTGCCGATTTCCTATCAGTTTGACTTATTATTCGATTAATTTGGAACGATTCGAAGGTGGTTTTGAAGAAATTCGAAAGGACGATAAGTGATTATTATCAGAATATTATATTGCGGATACGTTTACGCATATTCGTGTTGTTACGAAATAGAATTAAAATTAAAGAACGAATAGATAGAGAGGAATTTGTTTTGCTTGCTATGTAAATATCGTAACAAATATGGAACCATCCCTTTCATCCGAGTTATCCGCTGCACGACGAAGCTTACCAAAATTATTATACATTGTCGTGACTTGGTGCTACGGAATATTCATCTTGCTCCCCTCAGAATGTTTTCGTGGGTCCGATGAAACATTTTGAACCACACAATTTGCCGATTGTTTCCTGCATGGCGGCACTGTCACTTCGTTATGACGCGGCCTTTGTTAATTTAACACGCGTCCGCGGCCTCTGTAATTCCCTGACCGCTCTAAAATTGTAGACAGAGCCAGGAAATTCGACGGTTATGCCGCATTGAATGGCGTCTCTCTAATCAAAAGGATCGCCCTGGCGATTTTATCGAAATGCCCGTTAAAACGATCATTCGACGCGAATGCGAATAACAGGGACTAATTGTCGAACTCCACATCTCTGATAGGCTAAAACTGACTACGCAATGAAGCCGGTGCCTTTCTTTGGTTTCGGGTGTTGTTTGATCGTGTATCGCATAGGTTCGTCCCAAAAATCGTAACAATTTCGACTAACTGAATATTTGCAATTTATTAAAAAAAAACGAATGTAGTACTCAGTTATATGTCATATGTAAATGTGAAATATTGAATTTAATATTCTTTTGGATTGCCTATAACGATTTCAAACGATCTACTGTTTCTTATTAAATATATAAAAGAAAATTCAAGTTTTATAGATCGTGGAATATTAAGTGAAAAATAGAAATAATAACTAAAAGTTAATAATATCAATCATTTCTATTACTATAAGCCGAATTATGGCAAAACTATCATAGGACGAGGAAATATTTAAATTAAAAACAACCACTAACTTATGTGAAAAATTATGTAAAATAAGTCTGGAAGCGCCAAATTAATTTACATATCTAACATATAACAAACAGAAGGTTCTTCTGTTCACAATTGAATTGCAAATAGTTGAGAAGCTATTAAAAATTAATTTAAAACGGCGCAGGTACTATTCGCATCGAAAAATATTACGTTTGAAAGATACGGAGAAAGACTAAAGAGAGGATCGAAATAATTTGATTTCTGCAAAATTTTCATCAATTCCTCTACTTTTCAGGATATTCCTGAATCGATAGTTACGGAACACCCGTTACGCGGTTAATGGTGGACGCGTGTTATCGCGTTGGAGATGAACGACAAAACTGATTCCGCGAGATGCATATGCTTAACATCGTCCGAAATATGCGATATCATTCGTGCATACAGCATCTAAGTGGAATATGCAAAACGCAAATTATGCAAAATATGCAACCTACGAAATACGTTATGCAATATATTTCGCAGAGACAAGGTTCCAGGGCTACTTTGGTGCACCGATTAAATGTCACAGACTAGAAACGCCACTTTTTAATAATCATCCAGCTTGTACACCACGAGTAATTTGAAAATAATTATGTTTTTATAACGTATACATTAATATTACAGCGTACCGCACAAATAGGACAAAGACAAAAAGAGTAATTTCTTATATAAAATTTTATGACGCGAGAGAGAAAAGCTGTTTAATAGTAAAAATTAATTACATCTTATAGATAACGACAGATTTCGTGCAAAATCACAGTTGATGGAAATAAAAGAGAAAATTCACGCGATGGAATAAAATACAAATAAAATCGTGAGAGTACAAGCTTTTAAAAAAAAATCTCGTTTCCTAATCAAACAACTGTGCATAAACGTATCCTTCTGGATCAATGTTCGTCATATACCGAAACGGTATTAAACGATTTGATAGCAAATAAGCGATAAGTTGGCAGACACATTTTCAAATCGAATGGTACGTCCAACAAGGTTATAATATTCACTGGCGATTAATTTAATTTAATTACACCACCGTGTAACCTGGTAATTCTGCTAATTAGTTCGAGTGAAAACGAGTTCCGGATAAATTATAGGCATTTCCAAAAAGTGAGATGCTGTATAGCGTAGAATAAAGTAAAATTTTAGCAAATAAAATTTGTCTGGTTGAGAAATTTTCGATGACTCGAACGATCTGTTTCAACAAAATTTATAACGTGTAATAATATTAAAATATTGACATCGTGGAAATTACCGATCGATATGCTAACGTGGATTAATTTCGTGTTAAAAGATCCAGGCTTGTTGCGGCAAGGCCAAGATGAAAGGCAAACATTTCACGGATAAGCCGTATATTGAAAGCACTCGCGACGATGTCATGAGAAAATGCTGTTATACCGGATAAAGACATTAAATAATATGGAAACAACAAATTCATGTTCATATCTACTCGCTGAAACAGACAAATCTTCAAATTACAGTGAATGCACCCATTAGCCAAATAATTCTTTTATATCGCGCGAAATATATTTATTAATTGATAGTCTTGCTTTAAATTTTTAATTTTAAAGGATATTTCAATGAAAATATCAGTGATCATAAGCTAATAATATTATTATTATTATTATTATTATTAATCATACTTATGGAAACGGAAGATCTACCGATATGTCATATTATGGAGTTAACTCCGTGTCTAATGAATTAAAGCAGATTCGAATTAGTGAAACGTGAAAATTGGATTAAATTCCCAGGCACGCTCAGACTTGGTCTAAACTTAACTTCGCAAAGTTACGATCAAGATTTCGATCGAAGTATTAAACGCGAATTAGACCTGGGTTGGATCTCTGTTTAGATTAGAATTTGGTTACGTTTGAGTTGGATCGTAAT
Source organism: Bombus soroeensis (assembly GCA_014737365.1). Classification (NCBI taxonomy): domain Eukaryota; kingdom Metazoa; phylum Arthropoda; class Insecta; order Hymenoptera; family Apidae; genus Bombus; species Bombus soroeensis. Next base: position 2,592,233 of record JACXIL010000236.1, read on the forward strand.
TATGTTGATTCAGGAGTCGCGGAATTTCGATTATGACGATTCGGCTATTCTACTATCATCGGAATTGGACCTTGCTTAAATCTACACAAGAATCAAGTTAATTCCAAATTAGATCCTAGCTGAATCTTGATCAGTGATAAATTGAACCTCGTCACTTCTTCGTCCTATCTCACGATCAATCTACATCACAATCAGATTAACTAGAACTCTAAAAATGGTGTTTTCTTAAACTTACAAAATAATTCTATTTCTTAATTTCAAACTTATTATAAACTCTCAAAATATTTATTAGACCAGGTCAAAATTGACTTTAAATAAAATTATACCGCATCAGAGTACAAGATCTTATTTATAAAAGAAAGGTAGATTTACTTTTGTGTTTAAGAGTATTGAATATCTTCTTATACATAATTTAAAATATAATACGTACGTTAACTTCGATAAAAAGTCAGTCTACGCCGTAGTTAATGTCAAAAATACTTTAATTATTTTTATTTATTTACTTACATGCATGTCTATCTCAAAAAACTGTTTCTAAATGTATCTTGCTGCTAAATAAATGGAAGCTTTCAACTGATGATACTTTAGATATTTCTATTATCATAAATTACCAAATTTTTCATTACATCCACGTCGTTCCTAAAGTAATATCGTCACAAAGACGTATATACACTTGTAAGAAAAGTACCTGAAGAACGACACACGAAACAAGCACTACGTTTCCTTCCATGTCGTACGATTATCATACAAGCGAAACCAGCCTGGACACGAGAACACTCGACTCGCGTGCTGGCAAAGGCGGCCTGTTATTGAGAAATGTTTCGCATAGTTTGAAATATTTTCATGCCGTTGTGCCACTCCGCGTTCCGTTGTGAATTTCATGACGTGCATCGAACTAAGAACCACGGTCTTCCGCTTCCGGGACGAAACGAAAGGATACAGTTAAATGAAATTTTGATCGATGAGATATTGGTATAAAGAGTTATGAAAATTGAAATGTTACTTAACAAAATATTAGCCAAAATCGTGGTCGTTTAAGATAATTTATAAAATATATTTATTTATTCATAAAAAAATTATTAATCAATATAATTGTGAATATTTATAGTTTGTAAAATTATTGGAAGAAACTAATCGTGATAAGTAACGATTAAAAATAAGATCCTCGAGTGTTTCGTTTTACGTTCGATAATAATTTAGACGATTTATTGGCTGAGTAATAATTGAAGTATATTTACAATTTAGAATATGTTCAAATATACGTTTCTCCTCTGTAAGATATCGAAGAAAAATCGCGAAATAAACTTTAATGCAATTACTTCTACAGCAGAAATACTTCATACTTAAGAACTCGTGGATCTGTTCGTGGATCTGCACATTTAATAACTGCAAATCTTCTAATTAATCAAGAAAAGCTGCGTTTTATCACCTGGCATCGTAATAAGCCTCAGAAGTAGATGACAAAGTGCAAATTTAACTCACTATATTATTCAGTCTTAAAGACTACATACATTTAAGACTCTTAGCTCAGCTCTTTTAAGGCGGTGCGCGATAAAAATTTCTATCAACTTCCTCGCAAGAAAATCATCGTTACTTATACGCTACTTAATCGCGCAGAAACTGTGCATGCGCTGTATATTTGTGAAAAATTATAAAAAGGAGAGAATGATAAAAAAAAAACTCATTCGCCGAGTTTACACGATACAACGTTCGTTAATACTTAATGCAATAACTAAACGAAGAAAAATAATATAGGAATAAAAAATCTGTTAAAAATCTAAAAAGATAAAGTAGCCTATTCCAACTATCGTTTATCCTAATTTCTTAAACGTCTTCTCTGGAGGCGACCATCAACTGGTATTTCTTAATCGTCGATAAGTCACGTCGTCTTCGGTTAAGCTACGCTTTTTGAAAATTTCCGCGCCACCAAATCTTCTTACTTTTTAGTAAAGCTGATAATAAAACTCTATTTCTTATACCGTTCGATCGAGCCCCGTTGGCCCGTACCAATTCTAATCTCCTTCTTTCCGTCAACTTTCGCCCCTCTAACCACCCCCTCTGTGCGTCGATCCGCGGAAAAGAGCTCGTCGTATTCCCCCGGCCGATTCTCAGATCCGACCGCGTCGCTGGAACGAGATGCAAATTCGAGATTGCGGAGCGCCGACCGAATTTCGAACGGAAAAACCGTTCGCCTACGTACTCCGAAGAACGAGAATTCGAACGAAATGGTGGCTACGGAATGGATAAGGGCGGCGAGGCGATGGAATTCCAAGCGAAGATAAAACCTGACCTTCCTGTTCCACCCTAGGAAAGCCACTTCACCGCGTCAACTCGACGACCTTCTCCAGGACGTTGCATCGGAAGAGTGCAATTCCGTTCCGATCTTCTTAATCGAGCTTGGTTTATTCCTCGTGAACGAGGCAACGTTCCGTCTCCTCTCTTTCTCTCTCGCATCGAGGGAATAATCTCGAACAGACAGCCGCGTAATCTGACCTGACAAAGCGAGCCAACCCCGCGGCTGTGATTTTTCAATTTAATTCCTTCCGCCCGACGGCGCCTAGAGATAGTCACAGAGAGTGTCACGGACTCTTTTGGTTTTCCTGTTACTTCTATTTTTCTTGTTACCGTTGCTGATAAAACGATCTTCTTTATCGAAATCTTAATGAGAATGACGCAACCAATGAATCGTTACACGTGTGGAGGAATGGTTGTAGATCGATGTTGAATGATAAACACTCGTGAGTGCTAATGCAATCCGTCGAAATGTATTTAAATAAATTAAATAGATTATAAATAAATATAGACAATGTACAAAGTCTGAACGTATTCGCATAGGCAATAATCGCACGCTGATAACTCGGAAGATACTCGCGATCGCGTTCGTTTATTTATACTGGTCGGGGAGTGCCGGAGAATTCGAATTTGTCTACGTTTGACGGTTGCACGTAGCGGCGACATTGTTTTGGAGTAAGTTCATTACTTCCTTTGGTATGTCCCAAACGGTATCAATGTACCGAGGCAAACCAATAACATAAGTTGCTCTCGGTTCACCTCGTCCTTTGCTCGTGTGCCGCTACACACGTTACGAGAACGCCGATAGAAAAGTCGTGACACTATTTAAAAAATACAGAACGATACCATCTCATAAAGGAAAATTATGCGTATACCGTAGTTATCAAACCTTCGATTATACTAATTACTGTTCAAAACTAACGAACTTTTGTCCAACGCATGTTTTTCGCACGATTTTTTTTTTTTTCTTTTGCTAACCGATACCTATCAATCATCCAGTATACCCATAAAATTCCAACTTCCATCGATCAGCTACTTGAACATGGTGCGCGCCAGCCCACAGCCCCTCAAAAGATATTCCATTCGAAGGGCAGAACAGCAAAGTTTCCTCTCCGCGCGATCCACCTTTGCCTCTTCGCCATCTCCATGCAAACTTCTCTCTTTCAGCTGCGAAACAGGTATACGCCAGGCGGGAGAGGAGGGCGGAATCGATATAGAAATCGTTGGCAGGCTGAACCGCGACTCCTCATATCCTGTATTCCCGGGGGACACGGTCTCGAGTAAACACAGCGTAACCAGCCGTAAGCGTATGCAGACGCTGGCGAGACGAGCTTCTTTCCTCGAGGACGTCGCGTCGTTCTCAATTTTCTTACCTCCGGATCCCGGCCGTGTGTTTGTCTTATGCCGCTCCGTATCAACGCATAGAAAGCGCAGCGATTGCATTCGTTACAAGTGCAAAAGATGGTAGAAAAGGTTGGTGCAGCATCTCGATAACTATGATAACAGTTTCTCTTTACGAGGTCACTTTCTCCTTTTAACTGGCAGTTTCTTTCTCCCTTCGAACGTTAGTTCGCTCGAAAACAGAAGCTTGCGGACGTCCTCTGTGATTATATGGTGCGACGTTCCGCGATCGTAAACGAGGCGTAGACAGGAATTTTTGCTTTGGACTTTATTATTTCGTTATTATTTTCTGGATTAACCGAGCGGTTGAAAGGGTCTTCGAGGGTCATCTCTTAACCAGAAATTAAAAGTTAGCAAACGTATGATAAAAATACAGGTCGATTAGGCGGAAACTCTGGATTAGGATCGCTAGATTAGATCGTAAAAATGGAGGTTCGATGTAACCGCAACCAATCTCGATTGTAAGTATAGCTGACATCGAGTTATAATTCTTTAGGTGAAAGGTCAATTATGTGTCAGGATGATGAACGACTTCTTACACAACGTCGGGAAGTTTCCACTCGAACAAGGGAACGTTATGGGCGAAACTAGAATCTTTAGAATGGATGGATGCGGTACGGAATTAATCAATTAAATCGGTCGCTCTTCCGGCTGAATCTAATCCTTGTTTGGGTGATTGTTATTTAATTGTAATTTTGGTGCAGTGTTTCAGGATAAAGAAATATAGAATATTTCCAGATCAATTTCGGTGAATCAAGTTAATTTCGTTTTCGATTTACAGGTAGGTATACTAGACTTTTTTTTAAATTAAAAATCTCTCATTGTAGTTAAATGATATTTAATAATATCAAAACGAAGCAAGAACAATTTTCAGGATAACAGAGTGAACTATGGTAAAGATCGTTCAATTTCTTCCTCTTTTGTTAGAGCACAGTCACGTTGTTATTCGATGATGTAGAAAAGATTTTTTATTAAGATTTCGCTTTATTCGCGATATTTCTTGGCAACGGTGCTTCAAAGTTCGCATTGTAAATTTCATTGAAATTTTCTGAAATGCTTTGTCGTCGCAGGAGCTACCTTTTCACTTTGAAGCCAAACCAATGAATGAGCGAGAAAAACAGGAAACGTACCCTTTGAATTCCCAACGAATTGTGCAACCGTTTCGTTCAAATAAAACTCTTTTCGCTTTTGATTGTTTATTTCTATCAAATTTAATTGTAAATCATGCGACGAACAGTGTCTCGCCGAAACAAGCTTGAATTTATCCGACATTAAAAAAAATATTTCCATCGTTCTCAGAAGTCTGAAGTAGTTTCGTAACGGTGGATTAAATTCTTGATTCTCCCACAAAATTCTGTTTAGCAAAGTTTCGTTATGCGGAGCTTCACTGACGCGTATCGCTAATCGTTTGCAACCACGCAAACCAGCCACGTAATTGAAAATTCGATGACTCTAGTTAGCTGGCAAGGCAACTGCTTCGTTTTCCTCGAGAATTTCTCAAAACAAGTCGCTTGACCAGCTCGAATTTCGCCCGTAACGAGACGAAACTGATGGTCAAAGGACGAACTTCGTAGTTACTGCCTATTGATACGGTGAAATCACGGCAAAGAGAGGCTTCCGTTCGCCCTCAAAAGGGAGAGACGATCGTCTCGAGTCTCGCCAGACGAACGGAGCCATTCGATCGTGCACTTAGCGGAGATTTACAAATTAACTGTTCGTCTCTCGGGAGAAGCAGCTTGAATCGAGGAAAGGAATGGAATAAGGGTAGCTTTCGTGAACTGGTCTCACCGGGAGAAGAGAGCTTTTAAATAAGGCAAGTGGCACGAAGCAACGCCACAGGGATTAGGATGGCGATGGTTGCAACGATTCTTTGACGTTTCCCGATCTTATTTAGATATTCAGAATTTGAAAGTTGTTCTCGTGTAAAAAGCGTAAACGTGACATTTCCGCTGTGGTCTTCCTTTAAGATCTTTCTTCTTTCAATTTCAACTTTCGATGTAACTTGAGACTTCCATTCAAACTCCATTGTGAGAAAAAGGATAATTACGTTAATATTAAATCCAAAGTCGATTTATTTATCGGTAAATCAAAGTGATAAAAGAAACAAGACAAAGGAAAAAATTGAAAGGAAAGGAAAATTGGAAAATCTTTCGGTCACGCGTGCCACCGAATCGTTTTATCGATTGTAAAATCGCAACTTAATTTTCCATCCACGTTCCGTGCCTTTTGGAGAGCACTCGATGAAAAACAAGGGGAAAATTGAAGAATCGTGAGGAAACATCGCTTAACGTGCTTCACTTCCGGCGGTTTGAGTGGCTTTTACAGAAATTTCTGCCGAACCCCGGCTTCTTTCCTCGTCCTCGCGAGATTCTAAGGAACGCGCTTAAAACGAACGCTATTGTTATCTCGCTCATGCTACCCATGGACCACGTCTCTAAGCAATATCCGATAAAACGACGACCTATCTACTTCTGAGAATCTAAAACTTAACATTTTTCTACAAATTTAACGCCGCGTTACGAAAATTCAACGTGTACGATCAAATTTTAATTCCATTTAAATTCACATTCGTAACACATTTCACCTGTACCAACGGTTATTAAAATTATCCGCGATATCGAGGTATTTCTCCATAAAAAAAAGAAAAATTTTAAGATACGAGCTTCAAAATATTCTACGAAGAGCACACGTCACGTTTTATTTAGTTGCCGCGTTCGGTAGCGTTAATTAAATGGCAATCAGTTCCACTTCCGGCTAACGTGCCATGTGCAGGAATACTGGCACGGGAGATGATTAAAGTTGTTCGAAAATAATTATCAATATATAACAGTTTATTTAAATCTTACTTGATTCCAAAATTAACAATTGACTAACAGACTCTTCGGTTAACAGATGATAATTTAATTGTTCAGTAGACAAATGATAACTGACTCTTCTATAGACTAACTCTTTCGTAGATGAATTCAAAAAAAGGCAGAAAATAGTGTGAAATTAAAAATTTTGTCGGGTTTAAAGAAAAAATGTGTCTTATAAAAAGGAAAAATAAACTTTAAGGTGCTATAACAATTATTTAAATAAACTTTTTAACGAACTTTTTAGTTCATCGAGAAGAAAAATATATAATAATTTAACCCCTTTTTGGTTTTTTGTTTCAGTTAAAAATTACGAGGTGGATCTTTCCCACCGATTAAAAACTGCAGCCCATTAAATAGGGTTAGAAATCTGTTAGATTCGGAAAAAGAATTCAGAAGAAGAAAAGAAATCACAAAATAAACGCTGTTTTTAAACATTCTAATTCAGAACACCCCCTTAAGGACCATAGAGTCGACTATATTAAAGAAATCAATCACTCATATACCGAAATAAGAAGAAAAAAGATATCCAACTGTCTAAACATCTCCATCAGCCGATCTAAAAATGGAGTCGTCGAACAAACGACGGACGAGCCTTCGAATCTTGGTCCAATAAACCTCGCGATCTATTCTTCTCTCGGCCTAGTCGTCAGAAATGGGATTTGCTTCGTTTATGGTCTCTCCACCTCGTGTTTTGTGATATAGACGAGTGCTTCGATATCAGGCCGAACGAAAAAGGTCGAATCAAACTCCGATAAACCTTATTGGCGATCCCTTCCTATCCGTTGTAACATCTAACACGCGATAGAAGCGACAAAATGGATAGAAGACACCTTGTATCGTCGACGTAATCTTGCACGAACGCTTCAACGTAGTTAGTCGAACACAAATTGCATAATTCGAGCTGTTAAAACGGAATTAGATTCTTATTGTTGTAGATCTTTATTGTTCTTATCTTCGGGCGTAATTTAGCAATTTAAGTAATTCGAGCTACTATTCGCGTCGACACCTGGACGACGTTAAATTTCATTGTCTGACGTCATCAAGCATGTTTTGCTTGTTAGTAGAAGCTCTTCGTGAATTAAAGCTTCGACCGCGTTAGAGAAGATTCAATGAAACACTACACCCTGGAAGGTCGTGAAAATTTAATAAAAAATAGTTTCTTTTATCTCATTAAGAAACAACGTTGCGTTAAGACTGCATCTTATTTGAGATCTTCCTTCAGTCGGTTAACACGATTCAGATTTCTTAAATTTTCAAATTTTTCAAAAGTAAATCGACAATTTGCTGGTAATCACACTGCCGATATTTATGCATTTATGGCGAAGATACAAAAATTTGTAAGACACGCGCAATATCCATCGAAGGATATACGAAATATCTATCGTAGATCACGTGTTACGATATTTAGTAGGTGAAACAAATAAATCTCTATTTCAGTTTAATTCTTTCAATAACGTTTATAGAAATAGAAATTTGCATAAATATCCGCAGTATCCTAACAACCACTCTGCCACTCAATATCCATCGAAAGATATACGAAATATCTATCGTAGATCACGTGTTACGATATTTAGTAGGTGAAACAAATAAATCTCTATTTCAGTTTAATTCTTTCAATTACGTTTATAGAAATAGAAATTTGCATAAATATCCGCAGTATCCTAACAACCACTCTGCCACTCAATATCCATCGAAAGATAAACGAAATACCTATCGTAGATCACGTGTTACGATATTTAGTAGGTGAAACAAATAAATCTCTATTTCAGTTTAATTCTTTCAATTACGTTTATAGAAATAGAAATTTGCATAAATATGCGCAGTATCCTAACGACCACTTTGCCACTCGCCACAGAAATCCTGCGCACAGGTGACACCAACGTTACAAAGTATCCGCAATACTAACTGCGATATTCAAGCAATGCTGAAGTACTATCTGTCGTATTTACGAAAAGTTCCCATACTTCTCGTTCGCGGATGTTCGAAACACGTGGCAATCACGGGCTATGTTCGATGAAATAGTTTGAACGAAGTATCTCGCAAACATGTCAGCAGGCGCCAGTGAACCGGTCGGAGTATTTAGTTTGCCAACTCGGTCGAACGGTGCGCAAGAAAACGAAAAACCGAAGAGAAATCCTGGAGGAGGCAAGGTGGTGGTACAGGCGTAATAAGATAGCCGAGGAGATGAAGTGTGAACGCACACGAACGAAAGAAAGGTGAACGTGGGCCGAAGTAGGCGAAAGAAAGAACGAACGAACGAACGAACAAACGTGAGAGAGAAAGGGAAACTCGAGGAGAATCCAGAGTGAAGAGTGAAACAGAGAACGAGCCACGGGGAGATGGAGAGCTCTCAGCAAATTGGAGAGACCCGGCCTTTTCTATCGCGTGCCCGTTTCCATTCGTACGGAAACATCGGCGCGCCTCTTTTTCCCTTCCTCTTTTCAACTTCCCCTTTTTCTTCCCACGCTTTTTCCACCGACACCCTCTCTCTCTCTCTCTCTCTCTGTTTCTCGCCAGGTTGCAAGCCCCTCTGGCTGCGGCCTCGTTCGTTTCGTCGTAGCCGTAGTCGTTGTAATGTCACCCCCTCCGGGGAAAATAAGTAGCCCAGGTCCCGCGACACTAGGGTCACTTATCATGCCGGGCCATCTGCAGGCATCGCGACCGCTCCGAGCTTGCTCAGGGATGATACACGTGTCCCGCTGCACCGATAAGACGACGATATTCATCTCTGTCGCGGCTGCAAACGCGACTACATCGAAGCTGCGCCATCGTGTTTTACGCTTCAAGAAGAAAGTTCGGATTCCATGTTTAAGGTAAAGGGTTAGGTTCTTGTTGCTCTTGCCACTGTACAGTTTTGGTTCGCATTCCGAATTAATTGTTTTGGGCTATCGTTATACGTAGAGATATCCGTGCTTTGATAAATTTTGTCGCGGTAAAATTGTTTCTCCGTTGGTTGATTAGATTTACGAGACAGTCGTGATTAATGGAATCAAGGTACGTGAGATAAATAAAAGAAAATAGCTCGATCGAGATGTCTATCTTCGCATTAGAAATATTTTCTCGATTATTCGCCGTTATCCGTCTCGAATTTTTAACAACGAACGAGTCGATACCATATACCATGGGGAAAAAATGTTCGCAGCACTTCTGTGAAAAGTCCTACTATCGAGGAACAAAGCGTCTGAAAATCTTCTATCCTCGAAAAACGTTTCATTTTTGTTTGGACCTACCTCTCGTCAAACGAGTTTCCAACGAGCGTAACGTCGAAGATACGACGACGATGACTTTTCGAGCTGTCCAGCGTGCACGTTCCGCGTGAGAAAGGTTGAAAAGGGAAACAAAATAAGCACACGCGTTGCAAGACAGGTCAACAATTTTCAATTTCAAGCACACTTTCGCCTCGCGGGTAAAATTTCAACTACGTTTCGTCAATTTATTTTTCTCCTTTACCATGAACTATCCTTTCCTGTAGCTGTAGATCTTCGTCACATTTGATAGATTATATTAGCCATTTTTAAACTGCCATATCAAGCTATGAAAGTTTACCTTAACAGCTTATTTTATACTGTCGTCTTTATGTATCCAAGATCGCGGATAAAAAGCTTATAGGTAAAATGTACATCTTGTGAAAGACATGTCGTAGATATTTCCATTGCTAGTCCTTCTTTATCGCAACTTTTCATAGACAAACTGAATCACCAGTTCCAAAGGTGAATTTTTTATCGTCTCAAGCTTTTGCAAAATTCTTTTTTTTTTTATTTCCGGTGTATCAAAGTTGTTTGTATAAAAATTAAATACTTCGTTCGAAAATACTCAAAGGTGAAACTCCATTTGGAAACTTTTCTCTCGAAGGAATAACAAATCTCAATTATTTTCGCTGGTAAACCGAAGAAATATTTACAAGTTAACGTTTTTTATAATTTACAAGTTTTTATTTAAAATATTTAAGGAACTCTTGCTACTTTTCGCTCCTGACCGAATGTTACGAACGACAAGGGTGTTTGAACTTTGTTGCGCCGAAAATACAATAGTCAATTTACAAAACGAAATAAAATTTTTCAATTAATGACTATGTTTGCCTTGTTGTATGTTTGTTGCATACGATATTAAATTTCGCCTTTATTACCAAGAGAGACAACGAATAATTCTTTCTCGATTTGCTCTTCCTGCCATTTTTTATTAAACCAATTTTTTTTTATTGTACTGGTTATTCGGTTCAGGAAATATTGCTCACTACCAGAGAACAAGGGGAAAATGCTGTTCAATTAATAACCTACGTCGTTTCTTCGTTAAATTTTATTTTTATTCCGTTCAGGACTCGTAAAAACTGTGTATCGCGCCAGAGGACGGTTCCTCTATTCAAGAAGATACAGATTTTTTTCCTTCGCGTGTACAATAAAACGGAGACGTCGAGATGCGCGGATGAAAAATACAAAACTGCAACAATTTACCAAATAAATGCAACAGGATGTTCCATTATTTCAAATAACAAAGACTACCGGAATTTCTTATTCCTTCGTTTTCTAGAATCTACTTCAAACATGTTATCTTCTTGGTATATTCAATTTTCTCTATTAACTGTACTTCACTGCGCTATAATTTAACAACAAAAGAACAGTAGCAAAGCGATCAGTTGCAAGTTGCAAGTTGTAAAATTTTAGTTGCGTTAACAGTCTTTAGAATTTTACGAGTTACAAATTCAACCATTAATATTATTAGTGTATTTTATACTGATTATTTTCATCGGGTTACACCTCGCCGATTTTCACGACCTTCAAATATATCAGGTTGTCGGAAAAGTTTCTTTCGTTTTATAAGGAAATAATAGACGCACAATGTTTTTTCTTTTATATTACTTTATTGAATTATGCACGAACGTAATAACAGAAATATAACGAAATGCATCGTACCTAATTCGATAAAATAATATAAAATAGAAATTGTTCTTCATCTATTATCACCTTATGAAACGAAAGAAACTTTTCGGACAACCTAATATATTATTAAATATATTATCACTGCACGCAATTTTTCTCTATACACGTTACCGTCGCCCGGCCTTGGTGTCCAAAATATTCACAAAAACAGAAATTAGTATTTACGCGTCGCACGATATCCAATTAATTGCAATTTCGCATTCGAGCGATCCGTGAGGCGTAATTTCAAGAAACTTGTAAATCAGTAGAGACATTATAGCCGTTGTCCCCGAACGATTTCCACCATCGATTGGTGACAAAGAAAGAGTATTAAAAAACCAGAATGAGGAAGAAGACGAGAAACAAACGCAACCGACAGGAAGCTGCAATAAATCTAGTTTCGCGGTGACGATGTCTGTGCCGCTCGACAAATCGATTCGCAGGCGGCAAAGGGGGAAAAAAGTTTCGCTGCCCGTAACGAATAAAGCTCTCCATTCATCACGTTCGTCTTGTTAATCCACATCGTGATCGGTTAGGAATGAGCGACCGCTCTCGAGAAAGTCGATTGCCGATGGAAAACGCGAAAAATCAAGGACGAAACCGAAGCTGGACAATTAGTTTCATTGAATCCTAATTGATGCTCCTTCGTTCCTGGGGATTTCGTACAATTTGGCGATTGTGTGCGTTTATTTATTAATGCAGATTCTCTGTTACGTCGATAACGAGCTATCGAATCATTTCTTAACCAGAGAATTTTAAAAAATCGATAGCAGAATAGAGAGATACACTGATACTTTAACGATGCAACATTTTTCATCAACGGTAGAACAATCGGTTTTCAATCTTTTTATATATATAAATAATTGCGATTAGACAACTTTTAAATCTGTTGAGGTTGTCTGACAGAGGAACGAGTGGATGAATTTGTAATAGAAAAATATATTGAAATAAGTACAGGTATGGTGTATGCTGATCCACATCCTCACTCTTTCAGCGTTACAATACAATAGAAAGGATGATAGGAAGCACGTTCGTTGTTTATAGCAAAGGACATTACCAAAAAGTCAACCTTGGTGTGTAACTCTGACTGAAGGCTACAAGAAACAGCAATAGAAATCTACTTATAGCTCTTTTGTTTCTAAACCTTGCAATCCAAAACAACAATTACTTCTTCTTTTTTTCTTCTTGTTTTTTGAATCTTTTGTTTCACTAAATACTATTCTCTTCTTAACAGCAGTCTCCAGGTTACAGATATACAAAAATAAAGATTCTTTTTTTTTATTCTTTAATTTGTACCTTACAATTTGTCCAGCTGGACGTTCGATAAATTTTTCTAGCTAAAAATAAAGATGTAGAGTTTTTCTTGAAGTAATTACTTCAACAAGATCTATTTGAGAAACGAGTTTTACAAGCAATCACGAATTTAGCCAATTTCAGGGAACTGCTATTAATATCTGCTTTAATTTCGAATTAACGAGTGATAACGTTAATATCATTTTCGAAGAGAAATTAGTATTTCCATATCTGTAGTGTCAATTTTGAATGATTAATTAATATCGTTAATACCAGTAATTTCGGTTAATAGCATTTGGATAGAGAAGATGATTCCAAATTCTTTGTTAGTAGAATAGATATATAAGGAAAAAGGAGGATCATTATATTATTGCTCTTACCAGTTGCAGTAAAGATAACACCGTTCCAGATAAGTTCTTGAGGTAATCGTGGTATTAAATCTTCTGTAACGAGCTTCTACGTAGAATTCTGGCAAACTGGAACAAAAGTAACGGAAAAATTGTTCAGTGCCAATTTTTTTCTCCGCGCGATTAAAGATAAATTTCAAAACATAAATCCCTCCCTAGATACTTATTTAACAAAATATTAATATTTCTAAATCGTGAAACATGCTAAATCAATAAGCCCTAAAAATATCGATCAATTAAAAATCCAAAGAAAACTTCGAATAATTATTGCAATATAATATTGTACAGAATATTGCCCAAATAATTTCATGTCGAATTACAATATTCCTCGATCAAATTGAAATCAGTTGCATAGCTTATCAACACATTGAAAATCAAAGAACACTTCAAATAATATTGGAATACAATATTACATCGCAGAATATTCTCCAAACAATTCTACGTGAAATTATAATATTTGTCAATCAAAATGAATCCACAGTCACCAAACATTGCAAACTAGTAAATTCGCAAAAAGTCAATAAATTAGAAATCAAAAATCCTCATTACTATTGATTTGTCTAATTATTTATTGATATCGATTTAGCAATAAATAATTACAATATAATACCGCGCTATAAAATATTCTCCAACTAAATTTACTTCAAATTGGAATATTCGTCGATCAAAGTAAATGTACTCGAACATTACATGTTTTATAAGGAAATAATGAACATTTTTCGTTTTATACTATTTCATCGAATTACGTATGATCCATTTTGTTCTATCGAAATAAAGATCGCAACTTTCTACAGATTAAGTTTCACGGTTGTATAAAGATGCATCGTTGTAAAAGAAAGACACTTTTCGGACAACCTAATATAAATTAATCGGCAATGTTCCATGTATATAAAAAGTACATGTCACGACTGTCATAGGGTGATTTTACGTCTTTGAGTCGATTCATTAAATGGAGAATTTTAATAGTATTAATGAATAAATATTTCTTCTTATACATTTAGTTATCTAAGTCTCCAACGGAAAGATTCTCTCAAGAGGATTGATTGTAAGACACTTCCAAATAAAAAAAAAAAAAAAAATAAAAGAAAGATTCTAACAAGAAATTAAATCTTCGAGAAGAAACTGGAAGGAGCGACGGATAGCCTACCGGTTGCCTAAGCTAAAAATGCTCGCGTGGACGCGTTGAGAGAAATGTCACGCGGCGCAAACCTGGAAAATATCGTTACAAATGGACACGCGGTAACATATTGTCCCCCCGAACAACAATCATGACCGTCACTCGACGCGATGCAACGATAACTCAACGGGAAAAATGGTTTAGCATGCTTGGTCGAGGCGCGTCACACTTCAACCTGTTTCCTTTACCCTCCAGTGATTTTTGTTCACCGCGATCTGGATTGTTTGTTTGACGGCTCGAAGCTTGAAATACCATTTCACGCGATTACTTTGAGTTATCGTGAAAATTCAAGGATTTAATATTTTTTAATTTAAAGCAGAAAAAGATCTTGTAGCGGAACTTTCCCATTAAAAGGAAAATGTAGCGAAATAAAAAATATGACAAAGTCAATGAAAATTCAACGGTTTGATTTTTTCAATTGAAAGAGACGATTTTCATATCGTAACCTTCCGATAAAAGAAAAATTTATATCGATAAAAATCGAGGAGTTTTATCTTCGGTCGATATAAAACGTTATTTTGTTAGATGGTACGACGGTGGTGACAGAACGAACTTATTTCACACATTGTCTCCATACAAGTTCAAACAAAATCCTACGAAAAGAATCTGGACGAATTCCTCGGAAAAGACCAATTTCATCCTCTAAAGCTACAATACAAGCGATTCTGGTATCTGGTCCTCACAAGCATTCTCTCTGGTCACGCTCAAGCTAACAAGACTCATAAATTGTACAAAAGCTTAAAAGCTTGACCTTTTGGGATAGAGCTTTCTGAAACCACGAGTTATGTCTGGAAAGGAAAAAGATCGTAAATATCTATGAATATATTTAGTCTTCTTGCTTCCTTCTTTCCAAAAATTAAAAAAAAAAGAACTTGAAAACCTTCGACGGCCCCCAAAGATACATCGTCGCGGAACAGGTGTCAGATTATGTCAATTGATAAAATATAAAAATTCGGTACGTTGAATACAGAGAAAAATATTTGTAAGCCAAGGGACTAACAATAGTAATTTCGAAGGAAAATGAAATGCACAGGAGCAACCGTTTCGTTCTTCTTCGAAACTACTTGCCACCATAACCAGCCGTTCTCCATTGTTGGTGTAACGCGGCAACACATCTGCAAATTACACGAACAACGTCACGACGACATCGTTCCACTCCAGGAGACACATTGTCAGACGTAATTCGGGCCGAGTCGTAAAACGCGAGCGAGCTGCATATGCAAAATAGCCAGCCGTCGTCGCCACGAACAACGATGATCACAGGGCAGAATTTTATCAATGTTACCGGTCTCTGAACCGAGTTTCCCCACGTCGAAAAGATACCTCGACGCGTTTCACACGCCGTCGAAACAATGTGCATCGAGCATACCCGTTTCTTCGTCCGTTATGGCATTTTCGTTGAGAGTTTGGACGCAGAACCGGCACACTCGTTCCTCAGATTTCGCCACGCGACAACCTGTTCGCGTTACTAGCGAGGAAGTTGCTTTTATGCTTGTAACTAGCGTTGACGCGATCCCTGACTACTGTCGCAGCTCGTAAGTTACGATCTCGGAAACTTGAGGCTGAAATCCTGGATTTGGGAAGAGGACAGTTTGAAGTTGCAGGAATATAAATGAGATCACAGTGTTTTAGAAAAAGGCCAGACACCCAACAAAAGATTTTAAAAAACAAAAGAAAGGTAGAATGCCCAACAAAACAATTCTTTTCTTTCGTACTTCGTTTTATGTCTATCGTCTTCCGAGAGGCCGGAGAATTTTAAAAAAGAAAATTCTTTGTCGGTTTTACAGATTTTTGAGAATCCAAGTTCCGAAGATAAAACAACGGAGGAAGAAGAATTTCTCAAGGCGTCGTCGATTTTTCTCGATACACGCGATCTTAGTATCGTAACTAATTGTAACATCGTCCGGAAACCGGATAAACTAGATAGTTTGCAGGAAATCATCAATCTCTCGAAAGTATGACGTACAGCGCACTGTAACCCTTCGAAGGATTTCAAAGATTTTTCGGGCGGTGTCGTGCAACATCGCGTGGCCATGAAAGCTGCACGAACATCCGGTGGTTCGAATCGCCACAAAGCAGCGCGGCAGCCATAAAATCCGCTCGGTAATTGAAGAAATCGTGATGTATGATATTCGCTTTATAAATAGAACGGACGAGCAATGCTACGCGCGTAAAGTGTCACGGGAGAACCGTCGTAAATTACCGGCCATTTTTTTTTATTCCGTGGCCAACCTCTGCCATGCTTTCGAATTAAAAAAAGAAGAAGACGAGGACAAACGATAGAACCGTAAGAAGAAAAAAGAAGAAAAGGATTTACGGAGAAACGAACACACTGTCTAGCAACGACGATATGAACAAGTTGAGAGAACGAGCACAGAGAAAAAAATAGGAAAACGAGTTCAAAGGCGAGTGTAACTGTTAAAAAGAAAGACGTTTGATTTGTCAGGAGAAAAGAACGATGAAATTAATTTAATAATTAAATTAAGAATGATCGACGTTCAAAGTTCAGAGTTCGACAGTACCGCGCGAAAGTTCTCATCAAAGGACCACGAAAGTCCAAATTCTTTTCGTTTGATCCTTCGAATATGTCGAATATCTTCGTTCGTCTCATAATCTTTGGAATATCCTATTTTAAACGGACCCGTTTCAATTGCTACTGTTACTGCACTAATTACGTCAGAACGTAGAAATTGGTTATTATGTAAGGTAGCAACGGAAGGCGCAAGTTGCCCTCGATGTCCTCGAGGTAGCGTGTTCTGATCTTATTACGGCTACCACGCCAAATATTATGCCTGCAACGACAATACGTTCCATTTCCCGAGGCGGAAACGGAGGATCGTGTTATTCGAACGGCTCTTTAAGCTTCCAGGAAGCGAAACAGTACTTGGACGACAACTTGGACGCTGTCTGATCGACTGAAATCACTATGAAGCGTGTAAAGAGTGGGAGTTAAAACGCAGCGAACTAGCAAACTACTTACATTTCGACCGTTTGAAGAATAGAAAAGAAATAAAGGAGACCTTGACGCAGTTCGAGCTTTAAAAAGTTAAGTTGACCAAGTTGAAACGATCGTGAATGAGAAGAGAATGTCGAAGAGGAAGGACGTTAGTATTTAGAAATGCTTGTAACATGCTATTTTCCATTCTTTCCAGCAAATTGAAAGAGGATAATCTTAAGAGACGTTCTATACTCGAACAATAAGAAGCAAAAAAGGTCGTCCTTTCGTTTAATAAAGCATACGAGTCGACTAGAAACACATCTACCTATTTCAGCGACGTTTTATCGTTCCTTTATAATGTCATGCCTGAAGCAACCAACGAGTCTATCCTCCCCTTAACTCGATCCGAGCCAGACACTTGCTTTTGCCTCGCGATATCTCCGTTTGCCAAGAACTACTTCCCTTCTCTTAAAAAGAAACATTGCCCTACAACAATATGCTTTAACCTCGCGTTGCGGAGGTCGTAGTTCCAAAAAGTTCGTCATAGATCACGGTATATCCAGGGAATACAGTAACTTTTATCTATGGTCGCAGTATCAATTTTTACAGAACATCCATAGAAATACATGAAAGAGTAATAGATAAACAGGATTTAAGGTATGTATTATTGTTTATTATTTGTCGCTTAGAAAATATTATTTCGTTCGTAGATTGTGAATCTCTCGATCACAATACCCACGCTGTATAAAAATTCTTCGATCGAATCTCTTTCAACGAAACTCCGCTAACGAACAACGACAAATTGCAACACGATAAGCCTATACACGCGATATCCTCGAAATCCTGAAAAATCAGAGGATCGGCCGTATAACGCGATTACAGATGCTCGAAAACGTTATTCTTATCAGTGGAACTCTAAAATTGATCGCATGCTCGCCCCTTTATTTTTAACACCGGTCCACTATTAATTTCGACGTTCAACCGTGAGAGCTGGTTGTTGGAAACTCGTACTTACTCGCCAATGGACTGACTGCGAATGAATGGCAGGGAACACAAGGCGAAAGGGTGCGCCGAAATTCCTATAATTCCTAGCCGAATAAGCAAGCTACAGCTGTAGCCTGCACCCAGTGTGGTAAGAACGTTAAACGGTTGCACGAGACCGGAATACGTGGCACTAGGTTCATCCGTTTCCTCGTACCACTGTAGAACGCTTCTTACAACCGGAAGAGTTGAACGGCGATATAATCGCATTTGAAGCCACGTGTCGATAAATCAACCTGTAACGATTACGGTGAGCAAAATAGCGCTGCAAAGCGATATAGATACACGGTATATACCGGGAAGAAATTTCGGTTTACAGGGGTGAAATGTTGCTTCGCCTGTTGTTTTGTCGGGGTTGAACGAGTAAGTGGGGATATTCATGAATTGTTGTTTAGACGGTGGAAACGTTTGGCGAAGTTTCCTTCGTTCTTTCGTGTTTGTAACGTAATAAGAACGTGTGCGTGAAATTTTACCGTTCGTTGACGTTGAATTATACACAAATAGAATTACCGAAATTTTTCATCAACTTATAGAAAAAAAGAACCGCTTAAACGCTACGTAAGATGAGGAAAGGTCTGACCAATCTCCTAAGACCACCGTGGTAATTTCCAAATTCTTTGAAAAGCACGCGAGTACCGTTCGAACGTACAAATTAAACCATCGTCTCGCGCCTATCTGGGTCACGGAACGAATCAAACGAAAGTTACTAGCGCGAACGAGACTTTTGTTCAAACTTTCGATCGCTACAAACGCGCACACATGTGCGAACGTACGTGTGCATGTACGCGAGTACCGGAAGGGCGGACACGAAGAAACTCAGGTGGGAAAGGGTGAATTTCTCGTGGAAAGTTCGAGCGTAAGGATCTTTTACCGACGCTAAGGGGTGAAATATTGAATCTCTCGGGGGCACAGAAAAGAAATGTAACTCGCATTTTCTTTTTCGAGCTTTCTCGAGGCCTGCGGTGCCTTCCACTTCCGCCCTACACGCTACCATCTACCTTCTAGCACGTACGAAGAAGTATAGCCGCATATGGATCCCGATGGTTCTCGTCATACGTGCTCGACATACTCTTTTTAAGTTTATGACAGCTCGTCCATGTATACGCGAATCGTATTATCGATCCTCGCTGTGATCTGGCTGATGGATCCCGATTCGAACTGTCCACAAGGAGCAGGCGAGCGGAAACGCAAGGTTAGAGGGATTCGTCCCTTGAATCTATTTTGGCTCGCATCGTCGGTTGTACATCCTTCCGACCGATTTATATCTTTGTCCCTTTCCCTTTGCTTTTAAGTATATTAAGTATTTTTAGCTATTAAGTGCGATTATTTCGATGCGACTCGTTTCTGAATACCGTTTGCAGAATTGAACGCGAAATGGCTATGGTTTTGGTAGCATATTTATCGTAAGAACGTTTGTTATCGATGTTTAAACCTTTCGCTTCGAGTGCCGCTTATAGGTGGCGCCGGTGAGATGACCTGTGGGTACGAGCGTCGTCTATATACGACATCCACGAAATGACCTGGGTTCTGCATCCCATATATCTGGCATACGCCAATGCCATGTGTAGTCAATAATATACTTTTTCGTTATCGGCAGAACATTTTCTCTTGATTTTATCGATATATTGGATTAATCGCTTCTTAAAAGTTACTCATCGTTGAAACAACATGATAACGTTTTACGCGATATATTTCCAACATCCAAACGATCGTATACTGTTTCGTGCTAAAAAAATCTATTAAATCTGTTAACCGTGAAACGATATTTCATATACGGTTCTTACAAGAATTATTGTTATTTAAATCTTAGGAAAACGTATATACAGCAACCACGCACACTGTGCGCATTTCTGGCGCGCGCTTCCGTTCAGTGACAGTACCGAAGCGAAAGGGTTAATTCTTTGACACCGTATTTCACCCCTGAAACTTGACTGTAGCTAAAGAGATGTAGATTTATTATTCTCTACTGTACTCGAAGCCTACAAAGTTTAAACGGTCGATTATACGTTGTATTAGTAAACTAGGGTATTTGGTTAAACCATATGAATAAGATGACTATTTCTCTTTTCCGATAAATATTAAGTTTCGAGGTTCGTGTTAATGATAACTATGACTGTTACTTGCCATCTCTAATTTCAAGTCACAGTTCGTCTAAAAATCAAAAGAGCATTACCCGCGTTTCGCGCAAGAAGTTTCTGATTAATTAAATTAAAAATTATAACGACAGCAAAGTTAGCGGAGAAAGTTGCTACAGGAAATTAAGCACCTGCATAAAACAACTCATTAACAATTATTATTCTCGACTCTATACTTTAAGCTACTAAAAGAGAACTTTCAGAAGACTGTCACTGCTTAACGGTTGATTATAAAATATTATCGTTTCGTCTTCTTTCGATTTGTATTCTAAGTTTATTACTAAGACTGTTTAGTATTGTCGTAAAATTTTTCAATCATGTAAAATTTAAGAAAATTCTATTTCTCTTGTACGAACTATATAGACGATAATATTTTCTCACGAATTCTTGTCGAAAGAACCGCAATCGGGAAACGTTAGGCTATGACAACAGCAAGGAAACACTTGTCTGCGATATGAGAATTTTTAAGTAACGCAACTGCTTCATGATAAAGTCATATCATGGCCATTATCTTAGTGGAAACTTTACGTGCACAGCCTTTACGAACTTCTCTCAGGTGCTTTTAAGACAAGGAGAAGTGCCCATAAAGATGGATAGATAAAATTGTGAACATACGAAGCCCTTCCGTGCCGTATATATAATGCCGGGACATTACATTCGACGATAAATTCAACAGGAGTGCCTAAAGAATTCTACTCCTGCCTCTTCAAAGAAGAAATTAAGTTAGTTCCTTTTAGAGCGCGCAGTTAGTTACTTTTAGGGCGCTTCTACTCGAAAAACTACATTGTCGAAACTTTGCGTGAGACAACTTATTCATAACTTGCGTGGATGCTAATATCGTGTCAACTCGTGTATACGAAATATTTCAATACGATATACAGTGGACTGCAATTTGCTCAGATTTTCAAATCGCTTTGGAAAATACACGTCCATGTTATTCTGTAATATTTGGAATGTATCGCGAGGTGTTGCGCTGTTAACGTAGATGTATGCACAGGTAATTTAAAAACTACCTCTGTGTCAATAACTCACAGCATCGCATTTTATACATTTCTGAGCATTTTTCATCCACGTGATAAAATTATCCACGCGTACCGTATCTACGTGTATTCATAGAGTATATCATTATTCTTGAAAACTATTGAGATACGTATAATTTTATGTGCTAGACTAGATTAGCCGCGTGGTAGTGACACACGTATGCGAATATGAGTGCGTAGAAGTATGTGTGTGAGCGGCGTCTCGAAAACAAAGGAATGTAAAGCGTTCAATTAAGAGTCTGGTATGGAAGATGGAGAGACAAAGAAAGTGCTGAGACGCGTGCAAGTGTGTATCGATGAATATCTTTGAAATCGTTTATCGAATAAATATATTACTATTTTAATATAAATTCTGAGTGTAAATTTAGTGTTCGCACACCATTATTTCGCCAGTTAAGATCCGTAATTCTCAACAGTCATAAATCACACTGAAACATCGAAGAATCATCAACGAATCGTATGGTCGAAATTGATCGACTATATCGAAGAATCATTGAATTTATTGGCTATAAATTTTCATTCGACCGAAATAAACGAAACACGTGTATCGCGTATTATTGTGTACAGCGCGTGCATTTAATTTCAAACTTCAACTACGAATTTCAACTAAAATACTTCAACTCGATGTACGGACAAACCCAATATCCTGTAGCCAAACTTCTGTCCCTATCTCGTGACGTTCCTTTCACCTCTCCCGTCCTTCCTCCTTCCTCTATCAAACACCATAAATCACTCTCGGATACCAAACAATCGCGCGACCACAACGTCGCATGGACGAAAAAAAGAAAAAGAGACGCGATCCAGAAGCACAGGTACGTCTCCGCGGAAATGCAACACTATCAGGTGTCTCGCGACAACATGGCGTCCTGCTGGCGTCACCTCGTGGTTCCGGAAAAGCGGCGCCGAGGGAGGATACACGCAGATAAGTAGGTACATCTGGACCAGTTGGACCGGCTACGTGTGTGAATGCCGTGAATGCACGTGGCCCAGCGACACGACGGTACTGTGTATTAGTACCGGTAATTTCGCCACGATGCACCGGACGTGGATCACAGCGGAAGATAGATGACATTGTTTCCTGCGTCCCTCGAGAGGGTGGGACGGAGACGCACAAAAGCATCCCGACGGAGATGGGACGATCGAAGAGCGACGAAGACAGGTTCAATGAATCGAACAGGGCTGGACTATGATTGTGGGAGAACGAGGGTGTCGATGGTGTTAGAAGTAAGGAGAATTTAGGACGTGAATTCGAAGATCGAAATGGTTGCATACTTTGAAAGGCGGTGTACCTTTTATATTTGAAATATTTACGATGGCTATCGGACGTAATAATTTAATAGTAATTTTAGATCAAATGTTCGAAGACAACGTAAGAGCGTGTGTTCGCTAACTAAATGGAAGATGCGCGTGCACTGTAATTGTTACGTAATAATTGTTTCGACCGTTCGCAGAGAGACGCGATCGCGAGATTGCGCGTCAACGGGAATCGTAAATTCCCGTTACGATTAGAGATAATCGACGCCACGAAGTGATCGATCCCCTTATTTCGGTTAAGATAATAGTTCAGTTGAATATACACTGAATTAACAGGTATAATTTAACACTTTATTCCAACAACTTGACTAGAAAGGTATGAATGATAAAGTATAATTGAGTTTCGATTGATGTACAAAGTTACAGTGTAGAATACGCGACGTAAGCGTAGATGATGACGGTTCGAGTAATGTAATAAGACTTTACGAGAGGTTCGCTATTCTAGAGATGTAGAATAGGTGATGTTCAGTGATGATGCTGTGGCGGAGGAAAGCTAGTGTTGGGTGTATCTAGTGCGCGGGATGAGCTAATTTGTTAAGGACACTTTCTTTTGCTAGGAAAATGAAGGTAATAGACATTGCTTCTGATTGGTTAGTAAAAAGATTGGTGGACTAGGAAGGATCTTAGCCGCCCTCCAGAGAAGGTTGCTAACGGAAGATACCGAACGTGAAGAAAACCAACTTTCCCCTATCTTCCCGTAGTAGACAATAAATGTAAAGAACAAAAGATGCTTGTTTGATCTGAAGGACCTTAACTATGAAAATGCCAAGATTTATGGTGAGTCCTTGAGGCTACTGAGGCTACCATCTTCCCCGCGGTGTGTGGCCTGGGTTAGGTACAGAGTCAGCCAACGTAATTTTTTATTTTATTTGGGAGTATTTTACAATCAATTCTCATTGAGAATTTTTAGTCAATTTTCTGGCGTGGTACTATGACACGATTAAAAGTATAAAGCGTGTTTGATTCTAATTGAATCTAGTGCTTAATTCTAAAGGATATTGTCTTTTTAACCTGCGGATCTGATCCGACGTGTCAGATAGTTGAGTAACAGGGGGGTTTCGATGCTTGTTAACTCTTATGATATATCTATTACTTCATTTTGCTATTTCTTCTTTGACTCTGGGTATCTTGAGGTCGATTGACGTAATAATAGTAGTTAAATTAGTTTCCTATAGTTGAATAGGATCGTATAGAATTACATTGTCTCGTACTAAGGTCTACTTTTACATTTTTAGTGTCGGAATAGCCCGACAACCCTGTACTTAACTTTCACCGAGGATAGCGGAATAAAAATTCCTACGATTCACCATCGTTCTGCCTCTTCTTTCGCCGAATTACAGCGCGATTCCTCGAAACACGAGACATAACTGTACCTACGAACTTGTTCCTCTAGCAATCAGAAACGACTTTCGAATCAACCGAAAATCCACTTTCAAAATCGCCCGAAAATCACCGAGGATGCTTGAACCTTAACCTAACGACGTGTGATCCAAGAACAAGAGCGAAAAGTTCTCTTGCAGCGAGCGAGATAAAGACGATCGAAGAGAAGACGAGATATCGACGAGAAAACGATCACCGCAGGGAGATAGAAACCGAAAGAAGAAGAGAACAACCCCCAGAAGAAAAATGAAATAGGTTCTCTGTGTTTCAGCCGGTGAAATCGTCATTTGTCGCGTATCTAGCGGGCGCAGACGACGACGACGTCGACCGGAGGGGGATGATAACAATGATAATGACGATGACGAGCAGGAACGACCGGCTCGAATGACAGAGTCTGCGGCGTCGAGTGAACTGCGCCAGCAGAAACAATGCCTGCTGAATTTCCGCTCCGATTATTCGCCACTGTGTAACGCATAAAACGAGCGCCGAATCTGATACGTGTGTATCCGCGTCTTGATGCTCGTCTCTCTCTCTCTCTCTCTCTCTCTTTCTACAGGTTGTCGCAAAATACGTGCAGAACACTTTTGTCTGTAATCAACGTTTATATGTTTGCGATTCTTCGAATTTCAATCGTATTGTCAGTAGCATCTTGTTCCGACCTTTCGTAAACGCTTCAGTTTGCTTTTACACCTCTCCCTTGGAAAACTGAAGAGCCACGAATATGCGACACCCTGTATATCTTTCTCACTCTTTGATTCAGCCTGACGAGAAACG
Organism: Bombus soroeensis; assembly: GCA_014737365.1. Taxonomy (NCBI): domain Eukaryota; kingdom Metazoa; phylum Arthropoda; class Insecta; order Hymenoptera; family Apidae; genus Bombus; species Bombus soroeensis. The sequence continues at coordinate 2,617,196 of JACXIL010000236.1, forward strand.
AGAATTTCAGTAAACAGTTCGCCGCTCCCGCGACGATCACGCGAGACTTCGATATGCTTCCCGATGGAACCAGATCGCCAGCGATTGTATTGATCGATCCAAGCGTTGACACGTTCGACGCGTGAAATTGAAGGCTGCCATCGCAGCGGAGTCTTGGAGCAGAGAAAGATGCGCTTATATTGTTTAATCGTAATAGAAGCGCTATTGTATCAGGTCGTTTGAGCTAGCTGGCTTTCTATTTAGTGTACAGGTTTCGCGATGAATCGGGAATATTGACAGTATTGGACATTGAACGGAATAACTTGTGAATGTAATTCACAGGGTGTCTGTGATAGTGATTATAGTTTAAAATTGTTCGCGAAATAGAATGGAATATTGGTGTTGACAGTAAATATAAGTAATAGAAATATCTGGACTTTTTTTAATTTTGCGGATTCTTTCATTTTGAGAGATATTTTTAGACGATTCTCGTGGGTTTTCGGATTGCGAGATGTGTATTTTAAGAGATTTTTGGCACGCCACGCGTATGTAGATTGCGAAACGATCGTTTTTTAATTTACAAGTAGATCGTGAATTGTCGTGAAACAAATTAAAGATATATAGATTAAAAGAAAGAGTTGATGTTACACGTACAGATGAAAATTATATGTATCAGTAACGAAAATGAATGAACAATTTCTCAAATGATGGACCAAAGATAATTTATAGCTCGTAATATTTTAATAATAGCAGATTATATCACGAAGATGATATAATTTATAATTATATGTAATAAACGGATAACCCATTTAAGATAAGATATATCGTAACTGAAAATTATTTCCATGTAAACCAAGTTTGGATCTCACAGTCGTAACAAAATAGACCTTAATGCATCAACCTTCATCTTTCACCCAAACTATCACGTTCTACGCTTCCATTCTTCCATACGCCCACGCAACTATATTACACAACAAATTCCCATTACCAGCACCATTACTTACACATACGTGCCTTCAACGTATGTATCTTCTTAAGCTACTTCCACCATTTCGAACACGTGCAACCCGCTTTTAACCACAATGCAACGACGTAACCAACCGGAAGTAATCCAGAGATCGCAAGATGCTCGACAAAAATCCGAGTTCCAAACTTACTTCGCCGAAACTATTTCTCCTCCTCGGGGAACCACGAAGTTCATAGAATCCTGTCTTATGTATCAAAGAAATTTAGAGAAACGGTGAGCATGATAAACATTCCTCGATAATTCTCGCGATTCTGAATGCCATCCTCGAGATCGCCGCAATGGGCGGCCCTTCGATCGTAAATCTTGTTCTTGACCCGCGCACGAACGACATAAATCCACCGACCTGGCGTTGTTCTGCGATTTTACTTCTTCCCTGGCCGGCTTTTATCCTAAAATATTATATCTGAGGGGGTTAGGCTGTCGCGACGCGAAGAAACTGTCGTCGCGAAGAAATAAAGCTAGGATTTCCCATAAACGTCAGACGCGTTTGTCTATGCGTTAAATTACCGTTACAGTGTATACATGTTCCGATGAACTGTCGTTCCGAATACGAACACGTCCAAGTAATCAAATATGCAAGTTGTTACGCGCATATGCATTAACCGGTCTTTGAATCTTTACGTTAAAAAATTCTCTTCGCCCAAGAACGCTGCGTGTAATCGAAAGCAGCGAATGTAAGCGTCTAGACGCTCGCGCTTACGAGAAATTCCACCTTAAGACCGAAAGGACGTAACGAAAGGAATCGAAAGTTCGCGTGAATTGAATTCGACGGGCTCGCAGGACTGACGAAGGGCTCGCCTGCCAGATTTAACGCAAAAAATAAACGTACGCTTTTATATCGGTGGTTTTAAGTACGCTCCATCGGCGTAAAACGCTCGAGCACGTCTGCGAACAATGCGGATCGTAAAGAGCGGACTCTCATTGGAAACGAAATATTCTCCGCTTTTATGTTGTTCTTGTTCTTCGCGCTTTTTTCCACCGGCTGGCGAAGGCAAAGTGGAATTTTTCGTTGTTTCGGAGCGAGGTTTGTGCGAATGTTTGGAAAGTGTCGAGTAGTTTGCTTTAGTTTAATGATTCCTGTAAGATGGAATAAAGTTCGAGAGCTTCTCTTCTCAGCGGTTAATTAGAGATTTGTAGCCTTGCAACGATTTTTAAAACGAACTGCAGATTTTCACAAAATTTACCCTCCCTCGTTTTTCATTGTGATTTTGGTATCGCTCGGAACTGTGTAATGCGTATTACGAAATAACAAACGAGTTACTTGCGCTGCGATATATTCGATCTCAGCGAGGGCAAAAAGGGTTGTACTATAAAATCGATGAATCGTTGCTTTCATACCATTCCCTCCCCGGCTTCCGCGGGACGTGTCCATGTCGCTGAATTGGCTCGCCAGTACGTGCTAATTTCGCGGAACAAAGCGTCCGTTATTTGGAGTGTACACAATATTCTTGACTTTAATCACGTAGAAAAATGCGAGCAAAGAGCGTCGTGTGATATCTCATTTGCGCTTTGTGCTTGGCGAAGCGACGCGAGAGTTTAACGAAAAACATGGAAACTGCAAAAGAGGAATTTTCAAATGGTTATGGAACGGATAATATTCTCATTGCCGCAGTGAAGAACTTCATCTGTGATCTTCTACATCGTTTTTACATACCTTGGATATATTGTAATTTCTCGAACGAATCGTAAATTCTAGGTAGATGTGAAGAATTGAAATGTCTTCTATTCTAAAAAATATTAGCATGATTTAGAAAAAATATAAGAAATATCGCGTTAGCATGTCGATTTAAATAAAGGCGAGTTCAAACAACGGATGATCAATCTTTTATATATAATTATATATATATATATAGCACAAATCTAGTGTCTTGTGAAATTTTATATACGTATTCGTTCCATTCATGATATAATATATTATCATTACATTATATATAATGTATCATATACATGTGTATAATCAGCTATAATTCAACAAATAATAAATTGTTGAACTGCGAGACAAGTTAAGAGAAAAATACTTAAAAATTTTCTAAATGTATAGCTCGTAATAAAATTTAAAAATTTATAGGTTATTACTTACTAAAATAATAATATATGAAGATTTTCTACATTCTTAATTTCACACAAACTTGAATGTTTACCTGCATCGTGGCTATTCTTAATTGATGAACAATCCGATTCTCGTCTGTTATAATTACTATATAATTTCAAACAATAATCGAGTATTAAATCATGATTAAATCCGATTTAAATCTTTATTAATTTGCAACGTTTGCCACGTTATGGAACACTCAACGGCATCTGCTGTTTTTGCACAAAACTAGTACTCGATTGACAGTACTATATGCCATATATAATCGAGCAGAGCGTTTTATACTTTGGCCGTAAGAGGGCTACAGTTTCCTGTTTCTTTTAGTTCGTGATATACGTACGGTACGTTTCGTAGTGTTAGACTCTCATATTTATTATTTAAAATATATACAATTAATGAAATTGACAAATTAATAATGGTTACAAATTGTTGTTAATTGTTTCGTAACGCCATATAATTATTCTCAGTGTGATATTTGGCTTATTTCGTATTGATCTCAATGGATTAAGAGTATCTATCTCTGCGTGGTATTTCCAGCCGTATAACAACAAAAGCGTGTACTTTACTGTGAAATTCCAATATTTTAACGCTAGATACTTTTTCATGAATTCTATAAAAAGCCCGTGTTACAAACATTTTGTTTTAATACTAAAGTGAAATTTTGTTTCGTTTCTTGTTTAAAATTCATATATTACTTCAACATAACCTATAGTAGTGCATTAATTTTAGATTTTATTTAATAATCATGTCATAACGTGTGATTATTTTAATCGAAGATGGTCTTTTTGCGCAATAAAATTTATTATTGCAATATAATTCGGAATTTTACAAATGTGATTTCTTCTGTTAGAAATGGCAGACGCACCTGCTGAATCAAAGGCGAAAACGAAAGCAGTCAAGAAACCAAAGGAGAAGCCAGTAGAGCCTCCTCCTTTGAAAAAGAGACCTTTCAAAAGACATGGACGTCTTTATGCAAAGGCCATTTTCACTGGATATAAACGAGGACTTCGTAATCAACATGAACACACAGCGTTACTTAAAGTTGAAGGAGCTAGGACAAAAGGAGATTCAGATTTTTATGTAGGAAAACGATGTGTTTATGTATATAAGGTAACTTTTATTACGTTTCTATTAATTCTTTTATTTCAATTTCGTACTGTGGTACATGAGAATACGGATTGATATATAGTCATGGATATAAGTCAAACAATGTTGTTATCATGATACGTTAATCGTTCGTAGGCAAAGAATAAGACACCTGTTCCTGGCAAGAAAAGTAGGAAAACAAAAGTTAGGGCTATTTGGGGTAAAGTAACCCGGCCACATGGAACCAGTGGTTCGGTGCGTGCTAAGTTTAAAAAGAATCTGCCAGCTAAAGCTATGGGCCACCGTATCAGAATTGTAAGTTATTTAATGATTCAGTTACGTAATACGTAAGTATGAATTTACTAATATTGTTATTTTATTACAGATGCTGTACCCCAGTCGGATATAAATAAATTTTTCTGTTGTATAAAATAAGTAAATAAATAACCACTTTGGTACTAAATATTGTGTTTTTCTTTCTTTTCTTGTTTTCTCGTTTACTTTTTATTACTGTCTATGATATTTAATAAATGTTAAACCTATTCAATTTTAATATTAAATCAAGTTTCAATTGTAATTACAATCTAACCTGAAAATTTAACGTTTGAATTTGATTCCAACAGAGTCATAAATTATGACATGATTAAATATAACCTTAAATTTCATACAAGTAATATATGTAGCATGTTTTAGTTAATACGACAGTAATATTTAAAATTAAAAGCAATTCTTGATATTACATTAAATAAAAAATGAAACATACCTGTAAAACGTGAATAAAAAATTAATATTGATTGCATAAATTTGGGAGGAAGCCATTTTCTGTCATCTACGCATCTACCTACACACCGAAGCTTAAAGTGCAATCTCTACGTTGAAATACCCACAGCACTAACTTCCTATCATATCTACGCGCTGTATGGTGTGTAATATTTTCGGCATAATCGAAGTAAATAACGCGATTCGTTCGTTTCATTATACGGGAGAAAAAAGGATTTTTCTCCTAACAGTGTCACAATGCTTTGTGCGTTCATCTAAACAAACCGAAAAGGAAAGGAGACAAAGATGATGTTTTGCTGTTTGAGAAACTGTTTTGACGGCCTTGGCTTCGCCGCAACTCAAACACAGAAGAGAGGACCAAATCCTATATCTTTAGATACTTCTTACATGGGTAATTTTTGCCTTCTATTACTGAAATAACGTTAATAATAGTGTTTGCGAACGTTAACAGTACTCATATCATTGTATTTGCATAAAATTTACGTTTTTAACCGTTCCGCAAGATAAGGATGCGCATTTAGTGTCACTGATGATATTTATGTATTCCGGTCATAACGAGAGTTCTGTTTTTACGTAATCTATACTAACGATAAGAAATTTTACGAGAAATAACAGTGCTTAAGCAAAATATTATCCAATTGGTGCAGGACATGAAGTTGTGATAGTAAAAAATGGTCTAAGAGTGTGTGGTCGTGGTGGTGCCTTAACAAATGCTCCTCTTGTCCAAAGTAAAAGTTATTTTGAAATTAAAATACAACAAGGTGGTATATGGGCCATTGGATTAGCCACTAGATCTGCAGATCTGAATGTTACAACTGGAGGAAATGATAAAGAAAGTTGGGCTCTCAATTTTGATTCTATTGTAAGGCATAATCAGCAAGAAATACATAAGATTCAAAGTCCGGTCCAAGAAGGAGATATTATCGTAAGTACAAATTACAGGGGGACATATCATTTCATAAATTAATAACCTTTTGTTCATCAGGGTGTGTCTTATGACCACATAGAACTTAATTTCTACTTAAATGGAAAACCGATAGGTGCTCCAGTAATGGGTATAAAGGGAACCGTGTATCCGGTACTCTATGGTAATTATTTTCAAGCTAAAAGAATATAGTAATGTTTTAATAAGTTTAAAAAAAGAATAATCTTTCTTTATAGTGGATGATGGGGCCATTTTAGACTTAATTTTGGATAACTTTACTCATCCTCCACCCACAGGTTTTGAAAAAATTATGCTAGAGCAATCATTACTCTAGCGAAGACATTCCTACTTATTATAAGTGTCAATCTCTTTATACCTTGGCACTCAAAGCATTATATGTCCATCCTATATCTGTCTAACATTAAAGTATGGAATCAAAAATTATTCTACTCTAGACAGAAATTCTTAAAATATAGCGTTATGAATAAGAAATATTTCTCTTAATAATGTACAAATATATTTAATTAACAATTGCAAAATAAACATTTTAATTTATATCTTGCCTTTATCTTTCTTTTTTATTATTCCTATAGAATGACATCTATAAGAATTAATGCTTATAATGCTATAATGATAATATTAACAAATGTAACCTAGGCTAATTTGAATTTGGTATATTTTAATATAACTACATATATATATAGTTTTTGTATAATTGTTTAATAATCAAATAACATAATTTTAAATATGTGTACAACTTACATATAATATTTTTATATAATATATATATATATATATGTCTGTATAAGATTGTATATAATATTGTGTACACAACAATTTATTGTTCCTTAATGATTTAATGGTATGGTATGTACACTGGCTGGCTTACATAAGGTACCATTGGCTTAGGCCTATATTTTGCTTTATTAGGCTACTGTCATGGATTTTTGTCCTTATTATTCTTTTTTTTTTTTTTTTATTACAACTTAAATTCATGCTAAAAATTTCATATTACATATTAAAGCTAGCCTTTCATTCACGCTAATCTGACGAGTATGAGTTCATTTTTACAATGCTGATAATGCAAGTAACTATCAACCCTATAAATTTTATAGTCACAAGCATCCTGTTGCACACGTAATGAGATAAACATACTAACACGATGAAAAAATGGCAGAGATACATGTAATTAGTGAAACTTAAAAGATCCGATAAAATAATACACGACGTTCCTAAATATGTGATGTTAATTTTAAAATACTGCACACCCTGTGTGAATTAAGTTCGATCATTTCTGAATTATTTCGAAGATGTTAGCGTATAGCGAAGGCAAGTACGCGAAAATAGCGATATATTGCTAAAAATCTGTTCCTGTGCATCAGTTGCTTAAACAATCATTTGTGTTTTCATCCAAGTAGATACCTCCTAATTATATTATTGTACCTATATATCAAGTGGAAAGATCTTGAAATACATCTTTTCACTTATTGCAATTATAATGATCACTTTGTTTAAGAACATATAAAAGTTTCCTTTTTACAATTGCTTTTAACAAGCTCTCTGCATTTTTGTAAAAACTTATTAAATCTTTGGTCCTTAACGTTACTTTTAAATGATCATTATCGTTAATCATATTACATGCTTAATGTTATATATGTATATTTATAAATAGATTGCCCATAAGTTGTTCACGTCTGAATGATAATAGTACCAAATTAATTCTTATCTACACTTTTAAATAATACACCAAAAACATTAAACTTCATTTTGTCAAAAATTAAATTGATACTACTATCAACCACAAGTCAACAAAAAAGAAACACATTTAACATAGGCCATAGAAAGCCTGAAATTTAAGAACGTTAGAAAAGACGATATACTTTTCCAGTTAATATAAACCATTTCTAATAGCAAAGCTAAAAGAACAGATCCATTTGTTTTACATCACTCATGGCACTCATTTTATGATTCAACTTACAATATAAACGTGGTAATCATACAGAAGACTAATAGTACACGTTAAAACCCACGTATTCACCGGACGCATACAATGTTCATAAATGTTTGTGAGCATTTGGAGATATTACATAAGCATTATATTACAAGGCATTTATGATGAGCACTAGTCCACATAAATGCTAACGAGCAACAACAACATCCGTGAACATTTTTCGTCGATGACTCGTTCTCTTTTTTTGCACTAGACACAAATGATAACGAATTTCATGTGAAATGTAATTATACGACGACATCAGCAACGCTCACGAACGTTTCTGAACATTTGTGAAAGTTTACGTGTGCCACGCATTTCTATTAATCGCTGAAGAAGTTTGGAAACGTTCGTGGATCACTTGCGTAATCGACGAATACGCTGCTAAAGAGAGCTTTTGCATCTTGCTTTGCAATGATTTAATGCTAGTTATCTAAATATATCTAATGTACACAGAATATATTACATTTATTTGATGACTGGATGAAATATTTATAATGGTAACCCATTGAGTCTTATTGCACGTGTGATTCTAATACATTAAACAAGTATATGATCTTTTCAACTTAACGCGATTTACTTAATTTTGTAATGCAATAATTATTACCTTTGAACGAAAGATTGATTAAGCTGTAAATACGATTCTTTCAATATTTGCGTGTAAATAACAAATTAAAACAATTTAACTGAAAGGAATGTGTGCTAAAACAACATGATCTTTGTGAACAGTTACACTGTCAAATAATCAGCATCTAATATTAAACACGTTTATCCAATGATCATTCATTCCAACATTCACATGAACAGTTTATCACTTAAGCTATATAAATCGCTTTTATTAATCCTATTACCACTTTATTCAAATAACACTGCAAATGATTCTATTAAAAAATATAGACTTTTAGATATATTTACAAAATTAATTTGTAATATTTATCCTTCCATTGAAAACCGCTATAAATAGAGATTTTTATACATGCTGTATATTATGTCACTTTTATTATCTCTTTCACGTGTTAATTAGGAATATCGATCGTAATCTAATTTATAACCGCAGATGTAATTTTAAAGCAAGAAATATTTCATTTCTTTTAAATTCTTTTTAAACAGAAGCAGGCATAATTACATTTCTTAAATGATACTCTTAATTTGCCATAGAATAACGATTAAAAATACCACTATTGTAGAATTTACATCATATATGATATGTGTTGAAAGTAAATTTAATCGTAGAAATGAAAAAATAGAGCAAGAAGATTATGTATCAATTCATATTAGTAATTGAAGCCATGAATTCCAAAGCAGCATAAGTCCACTTTTTGACGCTATATGAGTTATTGACATAATTGTTTTTATTTTACTCAAATCTATCTAATAACATTTTAAAACAATGCAAATATGTCATCCTGCACGACAATTTTCAACGACAATGACATATCGATGAGTCAACTAATCACGCAGTCATTCTAATTTAAAGAAAACACCAGTTTCAACTTTTAGTGCGTAAAATGCTTATAATGATAAGATGTCATTAAAACTTGCAGAGTTCCAGCCGGTGAACTCAAATCATCGAACATGCTTCGAAAACTTATTACAGAAATATAGATTTACTGAGAAATCTAGAATGATGACTCGCGCAGTAAAATTTGGGTCAGAGAATAAACATGTATTTTTGTTAAATACCATTTTTTTAATAAGTTGGCTGAAAGTACAATAATAAATTACTCGATAATTTCCAAAACAGCACAAGTTTATGGTTTTACGAAACTTCTTACAAAGAACATGATTATCTAATAACGATTTAAAAAAAAAAAATATATATATATATATAATGAAAATGTATGTACAATTGATGCTTACAGCAAAAAATCAACAAAATCGATAATGAATTAAGAAAGATTGACAGAAGAAGATTGATTTTCTCGAAATATTAATTGATAGGCTTGTGCTATTTTGGAATTCACGGCTTCAATTTTTATTACTAGATTATAGAACTAATTTTTATCACTTTTGAAGAATACTAAAACAAATACATATAAAATATTGAGTATCATATGAAATTCTAGACATTTATATTTTTGCAAAACATATTAAAGTTAACATTTTTTCCTAACCCTATTAAATTTTTTTATTTAAGTAGTAAGTATGCATTCAAGAAATAATTATAGTATCTTTTCCCTAGAATTGACTTCGTAACACACATAAAAAAAATTTGTTTGCAAGCTTTCATTTTATACGAAGTAAAAACGTTAACAAAGTCCAAGTTTAAATGTGATATATTTTAAGCAAAAATTGCATTAAATGGAAGAACTCTTCAAAAAAAATTATGAACATTATATAAATCATAAAAAAATTTGTGTGATTATATATTTCTTTTCATATATAGCTACCGAAAGAGGATTACAAGGATTTATTCCAAGACCCTCTCTGGGCTCTCTTTGGTCTTATCCACATTATTTTCTATAAACACTTTTGGTAAGTTCTATGCAGACCACTGCCGCATATAATAATTCTATGTAAAATTTCTTTTTTCTTTCAAGGATGATTCCCTGAGATACTCAGATTCAGAGCAACATTTTTCTCGCTCGGCCATGATTGCAAAGCATCGATATTATCTATCAGTAACATACTTACATATCATTCAACATCTGTAGTATCTTCTATGACAGAATCCCAATTGAATTCCGTTGCACTTTGCCTAGAAGGTAATTCTCCAAGGTGTTGAAATCGTTGTACAAAGTATGGATCGCGATCTCTAAGTCGTTTGAACCTTTGGAACGCAAGATTTTTTGCGAAATCATACAGTTCTAGATCCAGTCTGTTTAATCTACGCACAGCATCTAACTGCTCCGTGCTTAGGGTAGCCATTGTGGCAGCGCTTAACGTCGCGTTATGTTGTTCAAACGCAACGGCAAATCTCATTCCGAATGTTTCTTCGAAGGAATACTGTCCCACCTATTCGATTTTAAGTTAATTTTATAACATGTACACATGTAGGTAAACGTACAAAATGTGAAGGAAATTGAAAATTTCAACTCGTCGTGTAAAAGCAAATCGATAATACGAAATAATATACTTATATACTAATTTCTTTTAAATTTTTTAATTTTTTCAAGTTATTTCTAGAAATTCTTATTCTAGAATTAAAGAGGATTTTAAAGATTTCCGCGTAGTTCAGCAGTTGTACTAATTTTGAATATTTTTATTAAAGGAAGCATATACAAATAGAACATTTTTTAATGTTTTTTCTAAATGAAGAATTATTCTTTTTGTATAATAAGCGAAAATCTGTGACATACAATTTTGTCCAATTCAATAGTAGCGTAATAATCTAACACAATCAATAATTTAAATGCGTTTTAATAAAATGCATACATATTAGTTAGCATTAAGTTTGCAATTTACAAACTACGGCGTGTTAGAAGGTCAGAGTTTGATAGTACAAACAGTGCTAAAAACGTATTAACTTACATAAAGCAGAACTTATATAATCACTTCGTTTCGTGTATTTCGTATTAAGACGATTTTCAGAATCTTTCTATACTTTTACCGATATCAAATATTATGAATATGTTAGATGCATTAAATAACAATGATGTAAAAATATCATTTTCATCAACATGCATTTTAAACGGGGAAAGATCTTTTTAAGACCGGAACGTTAAAAGCGTGGAATATTTACAAGCATATTTATCGTCCATGTACGGGTAGGTAAGACAAATATTTACATTAAGAGCTACTTCCCAAGAGATAATTGTTAGGTAAAACATAAAATGTCTTATTAATACAGGCGGTCCAAGCAATTTAGTAGCCAAAATAATAACTTTCAAAATTTAAATAGTAGTTGACGAACAAAAATTTACAAATAAATTAAAAACAATAAAATAAAATATTTAAAAAATTTTAATCAATAGATTGGTTTAAATTTTCTTATATTGCAAAATAACAACTAAAATTAAAAATAATTTCTTAACGATATTTATAAAGATTATTACAGTACTAACAAAATGGCAATGCTAGAATATACAAACATACAGGCAGTACAACATGTATGAACATGCATTTAATTATCAACAAAAAATTAGTTCTTACTTTCTGGTATTCAGTCAACATGAAGAAAGGCATGAATTGCAAATTGTGCTTAGCACTAGCCAACATGAGACGATCTCTCTCCAAGCTGCTGAGCGTAGAATTGTAACAACCAACAATTGATAGATCAGCCAACATTCTTGTTTGACGGTTACTTGCCAAATTATATGGACACGCCATAAACTACATAAATGTTGTCAAAAAGATTTAAATTTTAAATAAAATTTTGTCCTATTATCATTATGTAGCTTTTTTATGTTTATGATATTTATTATCCAGAACCAATGTAAATAAATGTAAATAAATTCTTGTGTTTTAAAATATTATATCAATGAAATAATTACTGCTTTTATAGCAGAGAACATATCTATACAAGAAGGAAAAATTGTATCTATTTAGAGAAAGAAAAATAAAGATAAGGAGAAATACTTTATCTTAATGTGCTTCTAAATGTGAAAGCCTTTCAGATAACATACTTAATGTTTTACTTATGAAAGAGATCACTATGATGAATTCATAAGAATACTAATATATAAAATGCTTACAGATTACCAAATATCAATAAAATCAATAAATGTAATATTACCTGTTCCAAAGATACCCCTTGCCAACTAGATCCAGGATAACACTGTGGTATATTTGCTTGAGTTCCTCCACACCAATGACGAGCTCCTCTCCATGTTGCACCCCTTTGTACGTGTCTAAACTCAGACAGATACCGTGCAACAGGATCTCTTATTATAGTTATATAAAAGTATCTACGTTTTATGCCATCCCCTTCAATTTTGTTTAATTCTGTATCAACACAGCTAGTTAATTCTGTCCAGTCAGCATGTAGACCACACTTCCAACCGGTAGAATATCGTGAAAAAAGCCAATTTTCATTGCGATTTGGACGGAAACAAAAACAACGCTTGCGTCTTCTTTGACAAGAACATGGTCTTTGCAGATCTAGATCTCTAACTAAATGTTTTCCAAACAATGTACCTCCTGTAACATAAAGAAACATTAAAACATTAACAAATATAATTTTCAAATGTTTTTAAAACTTTCTTAGTACTCTTATTACTTTATATATATATGTATATTAATAATTTAAACAAATGTTCATGACATGCATATCCTATTATTCTGTATGTTGATAAAGAGAAGCTTATGGGAGGTATGCACATGGAAAACAAAAAGGAAACACAGATATGCATGCATAGCATATTAAACAGGGCAACATCCCTGAATTGTTCTTTCTCCTTCTAAGATACAGCTTGAAGGTTTCACAGTGTCTAATGAATAATGCAAAGATTCAGTTGTACAATGGTCAGAAGGGATGTTGCATTGTTTTTATTAAGCCATAGGATTGGTTACCATTAGTCCAAAGAAAAGTGAAAGATCAATCAAAAATATCTTTATGCAGTCTATAATCTCTGCAGTAGCTGGTCTATGTAATTGTATCTAATTTTTCTGTTATCAGCAAATTTGCAGATAATCAAACTTTGTTAAACATATAAATAAACATAACAGTCATGGAAAAAGAAATTTATATCCTGACAGAAATAAATATTTTTACATATAACAAAATATTATTTTCATAAAAATTTCAATTGCACATTTTTCATAAACTGCATTCAACGAAAATAAAATGGGGAGGACTGACACACATGGACAGCTGAGACAAAAAAAAAGATGAATTAAACAACAATGCAAACCCAACTTACCAGTTTTCTGAATGTGCAAGAAAACGATGACATCGTGGCCGTTGATGTCAAACTGAAAGGTATCATTGGTAAACACATCATCGTAACCAAGGCTCCCTTGTATACTCTGCAATCTAAAGGCAGGATGTACCGAGAGCAGGCCATTTTTGTCGAATTCGACGGAGACGGAAGACAAACCGGAGCCGGGACCAGCGGACAGACCCTCGGACAATCTCACGGACTCCTTGATCTCGCGGCTCGTGAGAGCACAGACGTGATCGGGGCAGAAGTAGCCGAGATAAATGATGCCCGTGAACGCGAGAAACAAACATATCCCTACAACGCTACGTAACCGAGTCCTCCGTGCTCGTGACTCCATCGTCGCGGACCTCTCGCATAAATCGTCCTTTACCAGGACCAAGAATACGCTAACGCCTTCTTCGCTTGACCGTCTGCCCATTATCGCGCCCCATGTTTTTTTTTCACCACTAAACACACCGCGTACCGCTCGCCGATGCGGCCTGACCAAAACTACTCTCCCAGAGAACGTCGGCCATGACAGATACTCCGTATCCCTACCACGCGCCTTCGTCATACAATCGTCGCGTCGCCCCGCCGCGATTCTCTTATGGACATTGTCTGGTATTCGTCTGTAACAGTTTCTCTAAGTGAAGAGGGGAGATCGTGAGTTTATTTAAAAGTGCGAACTTACCGAGTGTACACGGCTGCAGCCGCCTATATACGCATACTTATGCACTCTACCACCGTGCATCTATTTAAAGCAATATCTTTTGTCTTTTTGCATCGAGGGTTTCGGGTAAGTTTCACAGCTGCGTACTATGAATGGTCATTTTCGGAAACGATAATGATTATGATTGTTTTCTTATGAATATCTCTTTTCTATAGAGAAAATTAAGATATATGTATATGTTTTATTCTTTACATATTGAATGTATGATAGTTTTTATCCGAATTTATTTGTAAGAAATTGTTGGTATCTGCGCGGCGAAATGATCATATCGATGTTTGATGTTAAAGAAATTTGGGCGCTGTGTATATTATTTATATGAAAGCTATGATATACATTTAATCGTTCATTATGTTTAAATAATATTAGAAGGCAATGAGGTTAATAGGGTTTAAGTACATAAAAATTCAAAATTATCAATACATTCAGCTTAGCGCCTTTTTTCCATCGTTGTGAAGTAAGTTGCAATACAAACGGAAGCGACCACATATTGCATCACTTCAGATCGTAGTCAAGTGTATACTTACGTACTTAGCCTATAATCTGTTATAACCTAATTTCATCTGTCAAAATTTGTATCTTGAGTTACTGTCACATCATACAAGTTTGTTGTGTGAATTGATTATTTTTGGAACTCTTAAATTCTTACAAGTAAGTATTTTGTGATATAAATTTATAATATTTATTGCAAGCTTTTTTAAATTAATTACGAAGTGGTACGTTGGTGACTTGTTAATAAATATCTGAAGGAATATTCGATTTAATTGTTGTTTATATACTAATTATTATAGTTAAAAATACAATGAAAATAGTTATGTGTACAAAGTTTCAGTCTTAATTCTATTTTATTCTCTCTATTTTTCTGACAAGACATATACAGATAAGTATTTTTTAGAAATTTATAGTCCATTATGTTAACCTTGTATTTATTTCTTAATTCATGGATCATTAATGGAAATATAAGCATAAGCAATTCATAATGAATTTTTTTTTTTGACATTTAGAATGACAACTATCGAGTTGCTCGAGGATAGGATTATGGAATTAGAAAAACAGATATATGGACTTGCAAAGAGAAACGAAACTAACAATATTTCATTGGAGAATCCTGTAGTCGATAATATTTTACATGTGAATACGCTGATCTCATCTGCAATGTCAGGACGAGAAAAAGCAAATCTAATGATAAAACGATTACCAGAATTAAATAATTATCTAGATCCGATAATTGAAAGTTCTGAAATACCAATAGAGGCTAAAGTTCAATTGTTACTAGCAATGGCACCAGAAATCAAGCAAAACTATGACATGTTGAAACAGGTGCAAGAACTAGTGCCAGTGTTAGAAACTGATCGTTTAAAAAATGTTCCAGAATTGACAAATAAACTCAATGATTTGAATTTATCATATCTTAAATTATATGAAGATACTCAAGGATTAAATAACCATATAAATGAAGTTTTTTCCAAGTACAATGAAGTGATAACTAGTATTTCAAAATCATTAATTACTATAGATGCTATCGTGACAGCAGCTGAAATAGCAAAAATACCCAAAAAACAATTAGATTAAGAATGGATTTCATAAATAATTCATAACAAAAATTGTTATTTATTATTTCACGAATAAAATTATTTATATTTAAAATAAAACAGCTTTGTATTCATTTAAAATACATTTATTTTTTATCTTAGCATGTAAAAATACTTACGCATTCATCAATGACTATGCATACATAAACATATTTTATTATTGTATCTTTTCGTAACAATGTATTTTATTAAAATACTTATATATTATATACATTTATATAACCCTATCTATTTCTTAACCTATACCGTCGTTCATTTCAGGAATCCTTCTTTAGGATCTCTGAGACAAACTGTTGATTGAATAATTGGGTGTATTTATCTGATGGTCTCTCGTTTCCAATAAATATTTTCATATTGCTGTTACTCTTTTGAATCTAATAAGAGGATTTAAATGATTCGCATGGACATTACACTAATCAGTAACACTAAACCTTTGTTAATATCTCTCTGACATAGTAAACTGCAAAGTGTATGTCAGCAAGAATCCATTAGAAATAGTTGTTACATGAAACCTGTTGATTATTCAGCAGAGTAAACGAGTGTATTAAACGTTCCACATCTTTTCATATGTATAAAACAGCATTCTTAAGAGACCTATTTCGCTAACTTGTAAAAAAATCTCTTACAATGTTAAGCATATTAAACAGTCACTTTATACAGTATTTACAAACGTCTTAATTGTAAATATCATGTATCGCCAATTATATGTACCTCCGTCATAATTTTTATTTCTTATATATAGCGCAAAAACTCGTCACGGAATATTGCACTACCTATTAATCGGTATTATAGAGACAGAAAAAAAGATCACGATTCAGAACACCTTTTTCTCATGTAGAATCAATTATGGCCGCGATTGTATTATTATCTGTTGAACGCATTCTTTGCATTTAAATAGGAACATACCGTTTGAAAAATACAGACGGATACAAATTAAGTACATAGTTTTTATATCTCATGAATTTTAACAGGAACTTCGACATTCAACCTGATAGTTCCCCTTCCAATGAATTTCTTTATTTCGTTTCTACTGTTCGTTCGTTCCAGTGTATCGTTGTCGTTGATTCATTTTAAACCAAATTAAAATTCATCTAATGCTCGCGCATCCTCGTGAAAAGAACGTAATCACGTTTATAGCACTTTAACTTTGCGTTTGCAAAGCGGGTACGGAGTTTCGCAACCAAGATAATGCTGGCTCCACGCTAGAGTAAATTGCCGGATGACCTCTCGAGCATCTGCTGTGATGACTCAGTAGCCCTTGAATTTCCCATCTGACCGATCCTCCGCCAGTTTCACACATTAGAGGTGCCCCTTCGTCGTTCTGAAAGAAAAACAAAATAAAAATATAGATATCAACATAAGTGAATTATTCAGTTTGTTAAAAGATAGAGTTAGAAACTGCAAGTTAGTAAAGTACTTGGATTAATAATTTAAAAGGAACTTCATAGGCTGATAGATATCGTTATTTTCGTTACACTCTTTTTAATATGAGAAAATTAGAAATCTTACGTAGCAAGGTCCTTTATTCGTATCAGTGAATCCAGCACATATATTGTCCTTTGTGATGAACCCTGCATAATGGCTAGTTGCATTGCACTTCTCAGAGTCTAACGTTGGCAATGGTAGGAAGTTCAAATATTTTTGTAAATCCACTTCGCCATTCGCAGAGAATCCCCATCCTGCCATGACGCATATCTGTCTCGGCTAAAATTAATAAAAAATGCACATATATTTTAAATACTTTATCTATATTTTCAAATATTCTTGATACCAAATATTCGTAATACGAACTTGAATAGGATGTTTCGGAAGACAAACGGCGCTAACGTTCCTTGAGAAAGTTAGAGGCTTCTCGAGCTCAACTAACGCGATATCATTGTTGTATAAAAATTGATTGTATTTCACTTGCGGGTAGGGAATGATGTTCCTCACGGGATGTGCTTTTAATAGGTTTTCACCGGTGAAAAGTTGCCACCCACTACTTTGCTTATATCTAAACAAAATAAAAAATATATCTTTGTAATTAAATTCCGTTCGAGATTCGACTTCGGATCGACGATCTAGTCCATATTCGTAGAAAAATTCTGAATTTAAATTTTTTTTATTTTTAATAAAATAAGAGTTAATGGAATTAACTGTAAATTTTCCAAATTTTCAAGTTTGTACTTTTAAAAATTGAAAAATGTGTTATATCAAATTATTCGAAAAGACTTATTATTATTATTCCTAGAGTTGACAATAAAAAAGTTGACGATTTCCTTGAATTTCTTTTTTTTTTTTCTTTTAGATTATGAATCTCTTAATCGAATGATTTACCTGTGAATACAGGAATAACTGGCAAGTACATGCATAGGTCCCAATATGCTTGCCGTGCAAGCAGCACCGTGTTTAGGTTCCTTTAGCAAGGCCACACTGGACCATTGTCCTTCGCTGGCTGGTGTTCCGCCAACCAATCTGGCAGTTGGTCCCTCGCCATAGTCAGAACCGCAAGAAAATTCTTGGCAGGATATCTGCACGACCTTGTCGGAGATGCAGAATTCCACTTGTTCCAAATTTGTGACTAATGGCGCACGATGGTTAGGATTCAACTTTAGTCTGAGTATCTTTTGGATTTTATCCCATGTTTGAAGTTCTGTGCTCTCAGAACCAGCGAATCCTAGAGATTGGCAGTAAGAGTTGCTAAATTCTTCGCTCCATCCGTCGGAGCAAACAAGACGATATTCACCGTTGTATTGTCTGGAAAAATACAACGTCCTACTTAATTTGTTATTTTCTTAATTTAATTAACAATAATAACTTTGTAAGTTCAACTGATACAGATAGATAAATATTATTTGTTTAATCAGATGATTAGAAATCTAATTAAGTTTAAAATTATCGAATTAAGCCTTGGAATAGAATTGTGAAATGAGGTTTCATTAGGCTAAATGTTTTACTTGTCGATAGCGGTAGATTAAAAAATACACAGACTGCCCTTGGAGTTAGTTAAACACTGATATTTGATAAGACTAGATATACTTTATGAATGGAATAGTTTGAAACGTGAAGAGAGGAGATGTTCTGGTCTCGTTGGACTACAACAGATTATTTCTAATATTGAAGCGGAATAAAATACGTTAGAATACTAAAAAAATCACTATGTCTTAATCGAATTTTAAGATTTGTAATTCCAATTTCAATATTTTTTACGTACCTTATTTTTAATAAAGAACTTCCACCAAATTCTTGAACACCACTATTCTCGATGTTATCTTCTGCTTGCCCATCTGATGACTTGTTCTCCATAGTCATATTTGTCATTAAACAGTTCCATTCGTCAGAATGATCAGGACAATGTTCTATCCCATCACAGACTTGATTTTCAGGTACACATCCGCCTGTTTGACACTTGAATTGATCAAGAGCGCAGTCGCATAATTTTTCGTCCTCTCCATTAGCACATTCTCCAATTCCGTTGCAGTGCCACGTTAATGGTATGCACCATTTTTCTGTTGGGCAAAGATACTCGTTGTTTCCACAACTTTCGGCACAATTGTATTCATCTCGGTGATCCTCGCAGTCTGGTCGACCATCGCATTGCCAGATGCCTGGGATGCATCTTCCTAAAATTAGAAATAATTATAATATAAGTTTTAAAAAATTCGTGTTCTATTGTATTATCATTTATTTGTTATTTTCCTGATTTTTATGTGATTCAACTTAATTTCTATATAATTAATATATAAGTTCTATATAATTCAGGAATAAAAATGACAAATTAATTTTGAACGTGAAATTGACGATGAATTCGATCCTACTTTAAATAAGAACAACTTTTGTCCTAGATTAGTCTACCGTAGATTTAAAAATATATCTCAGAGTAAACACGATACTTGCGAAACGAATTAAATGGGTTGTCAGTCGAGTAGATAAAACAAATAGCCACAATTTATTACAGAACAGACAGAGTTTCTTTCGATCTATTTTTACAATTTCGAGAAGCATCCGGTAGTTCCAAATACTCTAAAAGATGAAGCAATTTGCTCGAATGATAGCTAGTGACACCGATAACCCGTGCTAGGAAAGAAACATCTCGTCCGATATTAGAACATGCTTCGTTCAAATTATTACGAAACCTGTATCGAATATTAAACGAGAAACCATTAAGTCGATCGTATATTATACCAAGTTTTTCCTTTCACTTTTTTCCACCGATAATTGTACTTCTAATTTGCATTTAACGATCCTTCATATAAAAATATCACGGTCTATAAGTATTAAGATAATTATTGATATTTAGCATAAATTCTATGTTTTCCATTACTTCTATTTTCTAGTTACGAAGTCGTAGCGTTTCAATATTTCATTCGAGTATACACAGTGTATTTATGACTGATAGTATACATTCGAAAAACTTACCACTGGGACATCTAAATTCATCGAATTGACATTTCCATTCTTCGCAATTCTTTTCATCGCTTCCATCGTCACAGTCGACAATTTTATTGCACACCAGGTCTCGCTTTAGACATTGACCGCTCGCGCACTGAAAGTTTCCTGGACAACCTTCCTCCTTACAATTTAATTCATCCGAACCATCGGAACAATCATTCTCAGAGTCGCATTTCGCTGATAGTTTCACGCAGTATGCGCCATCCCTGGATGTTCCATTGACACATTGAAACTGGCCAGTTGTACATTTCGAGAAAATAGTGCTTGGAGGGATATTGAGGAAAGAAACATCAATATGGCTAGTACTTTCCACAACTGCATCCGGTAATTTAGTTTGCGCGGACGGTGGAACTGTCGTGTCAGTGCTCTCTTTCGCAACGTGATTTGCTTCCTGTGCAATCGACACTATTGACGATTGATTCGAAGGAAACACCGAAGACTGTGAACCTGTCTGGTTCGGTTCTCCATTTATTTCAATCACTTGTCCTGGTTCTATAGCTCTATGGCCTTCGTTAGATGGTTCACTGATGACTGGATTTTCTGTTATAAAGTCTACGCCTGATCGATGGAAATTGAAGTTTCGGAGAACTACGAACGGCTCTGTAACCGGTTCTGGCTCTTCTATCTTCTCCGAAACCGGTATGAAGCTAGGATACTTCTTTGAACTGTCTGGGACTGTTATGCTTGTTTTATCATTTAGATTCTCTTTTTCATTAGAAGAGGTTTCGGACGTTTGTACATTTATTTGGTTTGATCCGCTGGTCGTTTCGATGATCTTCAATTGTGGAACAGGTGCAGAATTTTCTTCTACGTGGATGTCTGTATTAGTTACAGTATGGTTCTCTTCTTGAGCTTTTTCCTTTTCAGCAAATATTTGTGGTATTTCAGTAGAAAATATCGTAGCCGATTCTGGAATCTCTGTTACTGTATTTTCACCCTCGTCCTCTTCCAAGTTCAATTCCTTCTCCTTCTTGTACTTGTACTTATCAATAACTTTCTTGTCCACTGACTTCTTCTTCACTTCCAAACTCTTCTCCAATGGAATCACTCTTAAGCTTTCTTCTGACAATTCGTCCGCATCCAAGTTAGGTAACATAGTCTTAGGTGTAGTGGTGATAAAATGTATTTTATAATCAAATCCTATAGGTTCAGTGTCATCTTCCAATATCTCAGTAACTGGTCTAATATTCTCTGTCGTACTGGAAATCTCAGACATCTGTTTATGTAATTCTGTTGAATCTTCTGTTAAATTCTTCTGCAAAATTTTCTCTACGTTCATTGTAGTCACATTTTCCTCACTTGTATTATCTAGTACTGAAATATTTGGTTCTAACAATGTGTTATTAATACTTGTGTTGTCTACACGTTCCACTGCACTGGTCATCAGATCGTCTGCAGTGCTATTCCGAGCATTCACTTTTTCATCACCACTAGTTACCAAATCTTCAGTCGAATTATTATTCGTGTCATCAGTATTAGTTTTTGAAGAGTCCTTCTGTTCAACTTCTGTATTATTAGAACGTACATTTTCTAAATCACTAGTTTTCACTTCAGCGTCTGGTTTCATTGTGGAGGTGGTTAACAATACGTCACTTTCAGTAGTTTGCAGTTCTTCTGGCAATATTGGTACCTGAGCAGTGGTTTTGGTTTCCATTGGCATCATGTGAGTTGTCGGTACCTGAACTGTCGTGGTATCCTCTATACTAACCTGAACGCTATTCTCATGTTCTGTATTATTGTCTTTTCGAGGATTCTCTTCGGTTACAGTTGTGCTTTCGATTTTTTCAGTTGTAGACATTTCTTGCTGTATCTCCAATGGTAACACTGGTATTTGCGTGGTTAATTTAGCATCCTCTGTATGGTTATCTGGAACACTTTCAGTATCATTCGCTGTAACATTCATGTTATCGTTTGTGTAAGGTACATCTGTCATCTTGAATGATTTCTCGTCATCATTTGCTATTAATTTATCAGATCCATCTTTAACTTGCTCTCGTATCTCCGAGTCATCCTGTTGATACCCTTTGGACAAAGTATCATCATTTATATCGTTATATTGATCTTCTACAGCGTTTTCTTCAGGTTTCTCAGAAACAGTAACATTATTCACAGAATCTTTTGATTGTTTCTCGTTTTCTTCCGTTGGAATAGTGGTAACTACGTTAGATTCTGTTGTGGTTCCTAATTTATCCTTATCTGCATTATTCACAGTGGTTTCAGTTTCCTTGAAATGTTCTTCCAACGGTATTACTCTTAACGCCTCTTCATCTTCCTCGGAACTTTCTCTACTCTCTTTCTCATTTATAGCATACTCTTCATCCATGGTTGGCTTATTGATATCATAATTATGTAGTCCATTTTGAATTCCAGAGTCCGTGTTATTAATTTCAACAACGTCCAAGCCATCACTCTTGAAACCACGACCCACTTCATTTCCAGTCATTACATTTTTCACATTATTCTTTTCCTCTTCCTGGTCTTCAGGTATTTTGACATCATGTGTTTCTACGTGAACATCATTCAGAGAATCCTTCACGTTAGTTTCATTCATACTTTGATCAGTGGATTTGTAAGTAACAACATCTTCAACGTGT
Source organism: Bombus soroeensis (assembly GCA_014737365.1). Taxonomy (NCBI): domain Eukaryota; kingdom Metazoa; phylum Arthropoda; class Insecta; order Hymenoptera; family Apidae; genus Bombus; species Bombus soroeensis. The sequence continues at coordinate 2,640,220 of JACXIL010000236.1, forward strand.
CCTTCGAAAGGATTGGGTACATCCTGCTCATCTTTATCCAATCTGGGAGCTTTCTTCACTTCTTTTTCCTTTTGAATATCTGGCAAGAAGGGAGACATATCATCTACGTGTTTATCATAAGCTGGATCAAATTTCTCTGTAGTTTGTTCGATTGCATTTTCAGGGAACATTGCTGGATGCAGAGGATGATTGGTTGAATGATCTATATTGTCTTCATAACGAAGGGAATCGCCTGAAGAAACTACATTCTGTTCAGGATGAATCGTTGAACGGTGTAGGACTGTTTGAATAGCTTCTGTGGAAGATTGAATTTTATCTTCTACAATTGAACCTTCAGGAACACCGTTTGAGGATGTATTAGAAGATTGGACGCTTTGTTCAGGAATTAGTTGAGGAATGATCGCATGAGGATCATGTATTTCTGCTGTATATTCAGTTTTTGGAATTAACATAATGTGTTCCTCTCCTGTATTGTTTTTAAGAGGTTCTAACAAAGGTTCTACGTTGTGACCAAAATTCTTTGGTAATTTAGGAAAGACAGTCGTTGGCATGTGTTCAATGATGTTAGTTTCGTTGGTTTCATGCATAAGTGATTCTGGCACAACTGAAGATTCGCCAGATACTATTGATTTAGGTACTTCGTTATTTGCTTCTGTACTACTGTTCTCTACGATGGTATTTATTTCAGTAACGTTTTCTGATTTGTTATCTACTATAAGAGGAGTCGTTTCAGGTTTCAGAGTGAATTCCGCAGAAACTGAAGACTGTGTGCTAGACAGGGAGACAGAATTAGATTCGGACGAAGAGTTCATAATTCCAGACTCCTCCTTACTTATATTCATTGTAGTAGCTTCAGTTGCCTCATCCTGCGACATGTTGGTCTCAGTGCTGTGTTCAACCTTCGCTGTTTCTTCTATATCCATCTTAATAGAGGTCATTGTTGTTATTTTATCTTTACTATCATCCTTCACTATTGTCGTTTCCATTGTTGTAACAGTTGATTCGAAGTGATCCTCGGAATGATTTGACATTACAGCCTCTTCGGTATCAGGCATCAAAGGTATCACTGGTAAGGGTGTATCATTACTTGGTATTTCATCGACAGATTTTTCATTACTTGGCAATGTGGTCTCTTCAGGCATCATTGATATTGTAGTTTCTGACCCCATGTTTATAGGAGCGTTAGGTGTAAAAGTATTTACCATTTCTTTCTCAATCATAGATATTGTAGTCGAAAATCCAACTGGAGGTTCTGCTTCCTTCGTCATACTTGGTAATTCGGTGTAAGTTGACTCGGTAATTGTTTCAACAGACATTTTATTCGTAGTCGCAGATTCAGTAGAGGACTCTGTTTTACCAAGAGTTTCTTCTGCGGACTCTATTGGCCCCATTGTGTTTTGTATTTCGGTAGAATGTTCTATAACAGCAGGTATATTTTGATGAGACTTTTCATCGATGGGAAATTCGGGTTCTGTGGTTGATGAAATTGGTAATTCATGTTCTATAGCAGTTTCAGTTCCAAGTTTTTCAGGTCTGGCTGTAAAGTCTAGCTGAGAAGATAATTCAGGATGTTCAGTTACTGCAGATTTTGTTGAAAATTCTGAGTCATTAGTAGGGTTTGGTTGAGCAATTGGTGTTACTTCAGTTGAAGATTCTGCTTCAGCTGATGGCTGGTGTTTAAGAGAAGATTCTACTTCAATTGAAGGTTTGAATTCAGCAGAAGACTCTGGTTCAATATTGGTCATAGTTTCTGTGTTAGGAGATTCGATATTGTTTACTTCTAATTTAGTTGAAGACTTTGGTTTATTGGGAGGTTCTGGTTGAGAAGTAGATTCTGTCACAGCAGAAGGTTCTGGTTGAGAAGAGGGCTCTGGTTCTGCAGAAGGTTCTGGTTGAGAAGAGGGCTCTGGTTCCGCAGAAGGTTCTGGTTGAGAAGAGAACTCTGGCTCTGCAGCAGGTTCTGGTTTTGCAGGAGGCTCTGCCTCTGTAGGAGGCTCTGATTGAGAAGGAAGTTCTGCTTCTGCAGGAGACTCTGGTTGAGACGAAGGCATTAGCTCCGTAGAAGACTCTGATTCAGAAGAAAACTTTGGTTCTGCAGAAGGTTCTGGTTGAGAAGAGGGCTGTAGTTCTGCAGGAGATCCTGATTGAGAAGAAGGCTCTGCCTCTGCAGGAGATTCTGGTTGAGTGGTAGACTCTGGCTGTACAGAAGGCTCTGGCTCTGCAGATGGTTTTGATTCTGTAGAAGGCTCTGGCTCAGTAGAAAATCCGGCTTCAACATTTGACTTTGGCTCAGCAGAAGGTTCAGGCTCAGCAGATGGTTTTAGTTCCGTAGAAGATTCAGACTCAACAGATGGTTCTGGTTCCGTAGAAGGTTCAGATTCCGGAGATGGTTTCGGTTCCGCAGAAGATTCTGGTTCTGTAGAAGGTTCTGGTTCTGCAGAAGGTTCTGGTTCTGCAGAAGGTTCTGGTTCTGCAGAAGGTTCTGGTTCCGCAGAAGGTTCTGGTTCTGCAGAAGGTTCTGGTTCCGTAGATGGTTCTG
>JACXIL010000236.1:2643098-2877185 GCA_014737365.1 Bombus soroeensis
TTCTGGTTCCGCAGATGGTTCTGGTTCCGCAGAAGGTTCTGGTTCCGCAGATGGTTCTGGTTCCGCAGAAGGTTCTGGTTCCGCAGATGGTTCTGGTTCCGCAGAAGGTTCTGGTTCTGCAGAAGGTTCTGGTTCCGCAGATGGTTCTGGTTCCATAGATGGTTCAGGTTCCGTCGAAGCTTCAGGCTTAACAGAAGGTTCTGGTTCCGCAGGAGGTTCCGGTTTAAAACTAGACTCTGGTTCAATTTTTGATTCGGTAGGGTACTGACTCGAATCTTCCCGGATCGAATGCTCATCTTCTGATTGATCATGCATCGAGTGGTCATGTGCTGAATGATCATGAGTAGAATAATCGTATTCCGAATGCTCATGTGTTGAATGATCATGATTTGATTGATCATGTGTTGAATGATCAGGAGTCGAATGATCATGTGCTGAATGATCATGCATCCAGTTTATTGGATCAGATTCCCCATTAAGCTCACGATTCTGTTCCGTGGTAGTCATCTGTGTAGGCTCTGGACCCGGCGAAGAATCATGTGGTTGTACATGAAACTCATGTTCATTACCTTGCGGTGAGGCATGTCTATTATGCGTTGACTCGGTACTGAAGTCCAAATGATCCCAATTATCAGGCCTTCTAGGTTCAAAGTCAGTACCAGGGCCTCTACTCCTTCCCTGAACATAATCGTGCACCACTTCCGTATTAGATTCCGGTATCTCATCATCCATTTCTACATTACTCAAATCATTTTCATCAATGCAGTTCTTTTGATCACTGTCCAATATCTTTCCAACTCCACAGGAGCAAACAAACAGACCTTTAGAGTAATCGTATTCGCACCTTTCTGAACACTGAAGATCTCCACTCTGGCACTGATCAACCAATTTATTCACTCTTAAACTATTCAAATGATATTGTCCAATTATGTTGCCACTCTTCTGTAGCGTTTGCTCGATCAACTGTTGCGTTTCTTCGGGCATTGAACGTGGCGGATAGCTTATCCTAAACCTCACTTCACCATCCCTGTTTATGTCGTATACCTTGATGACTGTTGTATTGTTTGGGGGCTCTTGTAACATATTCTTCAAATATTCTTCTATCTCTGAGCTGACTTGTCTGTACACTCTCGACTTTGGATTGCTGAAATCATCGTCCCAATGGAAGTCGTCTAGTTTTAATACACCGTCTAAGGCACTTGGAACGGTGTTGTAAATGGTTTCATCGGTAGTTGGCCAGGGTGGGAAGCTTGAAGTCGCAGGTGGTGGACTCGATGGTGGATTTTTCACGTACTCTTGACTTCCTGCGGTTCGTACGTCGCCAAATTGCCGGGAATTGGTTTGCTGGAGATTTTCCAAGGGTTCTGAGGCTTCTTGCGTGAGGATTACTCCAGCTAGGGCAGAATCAATCCTTTATTTAGTTATGTAGTTTCAATTCATTTAGAAATTTTTTCTAACTATATATTACATTTCGCATCTTCAAAAGTAAATAATTTAAAAGAGTTTAGAGAAACTATATGCTTTAAAAGACTCTTACTTCCAGCCAAAATGGCAATGATGACCGCTACCAGTAGAACCATCAGTCCACATCCCCAGCAAGCCATCCTTCTCCAGTACGAACTCCTTGATCTCTTGTCCTTCGTTACATAAAGTTTCTCGCCTCTGTAACACAGTTTTATCCATAGTTAACAACAATAGTTACGAACTTTATCAATTCACCCCCATCCTAGACCCAAAAGAAGCGTATTTTATACAGCACTGTGCTTGTCAATGTTCCGAGACCTTCTTCAGCGACCATGGTATTAGAAGCTTCCCTAGACGAACAGACACCATATTCTAAATGACTCATCGCGATCGTCTAATCTTTATTCCGGAACTAAAGTTCTTCCATACCCATAATACATCGTGTTCTTTCAACCCTCTCGATTCTTAAACTTTGATTCAAAAATCATTTTCTGTTTTCGAATCAATCGAAGTCCGTTTTATCGCGACGATCGAATATTAGCGGTCAGTGTCCACGCGTGGGGAGTCTGCTTCTGAGGTAGTGTTGTAATCGTTTCTTTGCAAATAAATGCCTATAAGAGTGTATCGACTCTTTGATGATGAGGATGATGATGATGATGATGATGATGATGATGATGATGATGATGATGATGATGCTGTGTGTAGCAATTACAAGATTCGTGAATCCTGAAGCACCTGTCACACGCATACAAAAAAAAAAGAAAAGAAAAAAAAGTATAACAGATTGACATTCTTCAGCCTATCCATCGTAGCTGTTTTCTAGTATATCATCCCGGTGCATTTTGCAAGGTGGAAATTTGTGAATTGCTTGTGGCATTCTGTCGCTTATACATATATATATATATATATATGAATCGTCAGGCTCAGCCATTGCTATCGTTGATTAAAAAAAGGGAAAAAATACAAGAAAAATAGGGCGAGTAGCAGGGGTGTAAGCGGGTTAGTTCGCGAATCGTGCGCATCCACCATTTCGTTCATCGATCAGCAGCCTCTCTCTCCCCCGTTCCTCATCCTCGTAAGCATCCTTCAATGTACCTGAGGGCTGTCAGCCAGTGGGAATAGTCGACCAGTCCGGCGGCAGGGTCTCTCAGGCTGAGTCCCTCACGGCCGACGCCGGGGCCCAAATCAAAACGCACTCCAGCCACGGTTGTTTCAACCTCGGCCTCGGGACCCCTGCTAGGTATCGTGACAACAGAAAACACCGTCTCTAACTCTCTACTCAGCTTGCTGCTGGCCTCTATGTTATACGTATATGTACGTATGTCTCTGTGTGCTTGTATCTGTGTATATATGTATGTGTTTGTTTCGTGTGAGCTGTAACCTCGCGGTCAGCGGCGGCGAAGCTGAATGCTGTGGCTCTAACGTTACGCTAGGCCGCTAGGCGAACGATCTCGCATGGAGCATGTACTCTGTTTCATGCTTTGCACGATCAGATGCAGGTTCCAAGACTTTGTTTCTCTATATCTTTCATCATCTTTTATCGTTAATCCTGATTTATTGGGAGAAATTTTGATTAATTTTGATGCGCATTAATGGGTGAAGGTATTGTTGTAAGAGAAATTCCATCTTTGGTTTTTGTCCTTTTATCGGGTTTTGTGAGCTGAGATTTTGCATAGGTGATACTGTGAGATTTGATATATTCGTATTTGAGAACGTCACAGGATGAGTGATATAAGTGACAAAAATTTGTATTAGATATTATTATTACAACATTAGATGTTATCACTATTATAAATAAATGTATTTGTACTATTTTTCTTCAAGATAAATAGATATTCTATATAATGCTTTTATCTTGGATTTGTATCATTTTTATACTGATTCTGGTTCATTCATCTCTAGTTATGCAGTACAATACGAGAAAGGAGGATGATAGAAAGACTAGCAAGAGTGTTATTTATGAAAATAACAATTAATAAACATTGTTCGTATATGCTCCGTACGAAAAATAATGTTCCAACTATTTCTCCGTGCACTTCTCTGTTACGAACACACTACTTGCTCTTCTAGCAAGTTGATAACTCGCAGCCTCGCGAAGGTATTTCATATGACCGTGCTAAACGGGCAAACAGCATAAATCAACTTGCTGTAACTTTTTCTAAAAAAATCTTCGAAATAAATATGCTTTTTAAATAATCTCGATGCTAATCTCAAACGAGAAGCAAGCAATAAAAAACAAAGAAAGAAAGAAAGGAACAACTACGCAACACTACTCAGTTCTTGCAGACCAAAATATTGTTTTATCGTATTAATGTTAGCAATATTTATTTTGACAGTGTAATAAAATGACGAAGAATTCAGAATGAACAATTTAAGAAATATCTATGTCTTTAGCGTAAAATTTTCTTGTATTTCAGATTCTTTCTCATAATTTTACAATTTTACATCATATACGATAATTATACAACCCGGAATTTGTAAAATTTGATTTCTTTTATTATCAAAATTTGTTATATACGCAAGAAAATGTATCAATACCGATAACTTGTAATATTTCATTAATAATGTTACTTTAATCTTGCAAAACGGTTTTGGTGTCAGACACAAAGATACGGAAATATTTGATGTTTTGTTATACTGTGAATAGTTTTGTGGCTGCCTTCTTATATCTTTTATAAATCTTTTTATTTTTGTTGCCGCCATGGGAATATCACCAAAAATTATTATCATCGTTGTTAACACTAAGGTAATCGGAATAAAAATTATTCATAATGGAGTATAAAATAATTCGTGGTCAATGCATAGTTCTATTTCTGACGAAAGACGGTCACTCCTGTGTTCTGCTATGAAACATCGTGACACGTTCGTTTCGCAAACTCCTTCATCGGTGAATGTAATCCGCAACATCCGAGGACCTTCGTTCGCTCCGCCAGTATCAGCAATATTTTTGTTTCTTTTTTAATCGATACAATTGCATTTTCTTTATTACTGTATATTTGCAATCATTTGAATCATTTTCTTATTTGGAATGAATTATGCGATATTAAAATAATTATCGATTTCTGTTTATGGTTTGCTTTATCGGGTATTTTACTAATTACGAGAATATTAATTGTTTAATTCTATTGGTGTTTATCAATACGGAAAATTAATGGTGCTACTTCTCGATTGTTGAAATAATGACGAACTTTGTAAATTCTTATTTGAGGAGCTTGTTTCTGAAACGCTTTAAATTCGTGCTTGCTTAATTTAGATTCCACTGTAAACGCGTAAAATCTAGGAATATATTAACGCGTGTAGCAGACGGAGAAACGGAGGACGCGTAAAAGACGCGAGATGAATATTAAAATGCCAACGAAATCAGGTTTCATGTTTATACGAACTAGAGGATTATTTTCAAAAAAAAAAAAAAAAATTAATGCATCCGCCTGGTTATTCTATTCTGCTCAATCTTCTTGATATTCGTTTATCATATTTCTTCGCTAAAAAAATCGAGCGATCTCGCAACGCCCCGGACTGGTGAACACGATCGAATGTTAAACAGTAGCCAGCAAGAGAACACAGAGAGTAGAAGAATATTTTTCAGCCGTTCGTTACCTGATGTACTTTCGATGCTCGTTCACTGGAACGAAGTACTCCTCGTAGGGATCAGCTGGTACCTCGCAAGCCTCTTGACCCTTCGTCTGTACATTGTTGCCCGCGTAAGGCCTCATCGAGACCAGTTCCAAATTTACTGCCTCGATTTGCTCCTTTTTTCCAGTGTCTATCAATAATAGGAAATTATTAAAATATCGATTGTAGAAATTGACATCAGCGTAGAACTCTCAATTGAAAGAAATTTCAATCAGTGGCTTGTCAAATTTCAAGGTGTTCAGATGTATCAAAGAAGTCAAAGTGAAGAAATTTATGAGAAATGAGAAAAATATAAGAAAAAATATATAAGAAATGCAATAGAAAAAGGCAGCCTTTATCCATGTAAATATTCTACTCTTCCTCATATATCATGGAAAAATCAGTGAAAAAGGCCGGAAAATCCCGTTTCATTATTAGATTTGTGGATCTTTAGTATTTAAGAGCTATTAATAATTATTTAATGGTGTTATAAAATGATCGTTAAGTCACAGTTCCAAGGCATGAAGTATCATTTATGTAACCTAACTAGACATTATTTTATGTAATTAATAAATAATAATATATTACACATTCATGGCTATCAGTCATTTTTCAAATAGATCTCTTCCTTTTTTTTTTAGTGCAACTGCGAGTATAGTGATCTCAAACATACTCAATCACATGCATGTGTTATAATGCCTTAGGGGTTATGTAATTTACAGGCGTGGAAATTACACGTGGTATTAAAGTATTTATTTATGGGGCGGAACCTCGCGTGCTGCAAAGTCGTTGTTTATAGAGAAAGAAGTTGGTTAATTACATGTTTACTCGGACGTAGTTCGAAAGTCAATATACTTTTATTGAGTAACGTCCTTCGATCATAATTTTGCGTAGCAAAGAAAGTATGTTTCATTATATGGGCGGAAAATAATTTACATATTCTAGGAATAGTTGACATATCCTTTAATTTCTTATACCAACAATTATATAATGGAAAAGTTGGTTTTAGCGGCTTGTTTCATGTTTCGAGACAAATATTACGCAGAACACAATAATTCATTTATCGAGTGAAAGTTAATTCGAGAAGGCTCTAAATCTACAACAATGTTTGGAAGATTTTCATCACAGATAACAATTCCTTTGTTTGTCATGTTACTTTATCGAACCATTTTTAACAAACGATTTAGGGACCCATTGTCTCAAACGTAAATATACGTTTTTTACAATTATTTTACGTATTTTACAAGCTTTAGCAATTATGTAGGAGACCTTTCATATACTTTCTGCGTTTCACCGACCTCGAACAACTTTTTCTTCGAGAACTGTCCGTATTGTTGGTGGTGGTGGTAGTAATTAACGATCGAAAGTTCGGCTCGTCCTGATCATATCTGGTAAAATCGAGCGATCAACGCAGATTTCAGTCACAGCGACCACCATTTCTATAACGTTCTTCTTTGCTTTCAAGTTTTATGCATGTTTGAAATTTGAAATAGATATTGCTATTCGATCTGATAAAGACAAATTTTATCATTTTCTACAGATATTACAAAATTTCCAACAACTGGTTTATTTTTATATGAGTTATACATCCTTCAAATATGAATTACTAAAGAATATTCCATTTATTATGCAATAAAGTATTTTTTATACTTATACGAGAGACTAAATTTTCTCAAAGACAGTCAAAAAGTTTTTTGGTCAGCCTAACATTCCATTCATATCATACTGATCGTTTTAAACGCCGAATTTTACTTGAAGAATAAAATCCAAATTTCTTAATTCGTTCAATAGACTTAGAATAACTTAAACGTAATAAATTGCAGAGACGATACGTTCAAACTTTCGTAAAGAAATTCAATTAATCAACTTACTGCAATCGCATTAAATAATTCTAGCCTTAAAATATAGAATTTCGTGCTTAGAATAAACAATTCTGGTTCGATCGAAGCGACTAAGTTGCAGTCTAACAATTGTTATCTATGTCTCATCGTTCACTTCCAGCTGATGTTTTATTCATCGAACGCATGTAAACGAAATTTATGTGATTCTCGAGCGATCGTTTTCCTAATCGTAGACAGAACTTGGTCGTAGAAAAGCGGTCGATCGCGGTTACGCTTTGCGTCACGCGGATTGCACGCGGCTCTTTCTGCGTGCAAAACGAGAGGAAAAATGCAACGCAGGTCGCCACGTGTTCGCTTTTTGTCGCGAAGAATTTTCTCCGTGTTGGACGTAGAGCCTGCGGTCTCCTCTTACGTAAAGTCCGCTCCTTTTTCGTTCTTTTCCCTTCTCTCGTTTTGTTGCTTCTTAAACGATCTCTCTTGAAACATGTTGCAGAAGTGGATAAAAAAAGAAAATGAAATTGAACGAACCGTGGCAACGACCGTTTAGCAGGCTTTTCATCGTCGATTAGTTTTTCCGTGTAAATTGGATGAAGTATCGAGTTTGTTTTTCAGTAGGTTTCAGATAATAATGAAAAATTTCACATTAAAACGTTTAATACCAGACCTCGACCCAATAGAAGATTTAAGATATACTCGACGATTCAATTGTAGAAATATAAAAATCTGTTCACTAATATTATTAGTAAATTAACATGTAAGGAAATCTGGGAACAATTAACAGTTATTGATAAGAAACTTACCATTGATCTGCACGCTGGTCGCGCTGTTATTCAAGAAACTAGCGTCATTGTTATTTCCATTCCCATGAACGCCGTTCATTTTCGGTTCGACGACGGTTTTGTCGTTGCTGTCGGGCAGCTCGATCTTTGTCTCGGTTCTGTAATGTGGATCAGGGCTGGTCCTTCCGGCCTCCACGTATTGCTGCGACACAAATTGCGTCCGATGATGCCCATTCTCCACAGGACCGTCCTCCGTCTTGTGATCCTGGTCCAAGGTCACTTGATGTTGGTCATTGTCCTGTTTCAAATCGGTCGCGCAATCATCCTCGTTGGCGAACGCCGGATTATCTATACCATCGTCCGCCATCTCGTGATATGCCTCGCCGAAAACTGCTGGGCCCTCAGGTGATCACGATCACCCGGTATCGACTCTCATGCGTCTCGATTCTGTAAAATAGAAACGTTTTTAAAAATAAGAATGCCATTGAAATACGAGAATAGTCGAGTATAGCCAATTTTGTACCATTTCTATTTCATACTTGATGAGAATCTGCATTGCCAATGTTATATCGTAAATATAAGTACTCTGCAAAATGATAGCAAATCTGTTTTTACTTCTTAATTGTCAAACGTGTAAAACAAAAGACATAAAGAACAAGATTTCTTGCATATACAGAATGGGATCGTAATCGTGGTATAATCGGGCAGAGGGTGATGCCACGTGAAAATATAAGAAAAAGATTTGATGTAACGCTTGTTCGTCCGAGGTTACGTTTTCTGGAAGCTCGAATTTGACAAGCAAACTTAAATTTGGCAAATTCCGGACCGATGAACAAGAGTAAAAAATTATCAATATGAAAATAAATAAAAAATGTAGAATACAATGTTTTCGTAGGATGCTCCTATTTTCGAGAAAAATAAATTCGAGAATGTATTATGAGCGTGGAAGTATGTACCAGACCAGTTCGTAGTTAGACAGGTTTAAACTTTGTTTTCTTGAAAATGAGACCTTGAACGGAAGAATTTTATTCCACGTTTTTTATTTATTTCTTCACGTAGAATCACCTTCTGCCCGGTTATTATTATGACCACTGCTCCATCGTGTATAGTAGTTAAAACGTTTCTTGACCTTTGTATCTAAAAGAGTTTGGAGATTTTATTCTAGCATTGTCAGACTGTTTTAGTTAAGGTACGGTCGAAGAAGAAGATTGATGCTGCGTTATATGTGAAAAATGTCTGTTTCATCTGATTGAGTTGATTTTTTTCGGATCTGCTGATGATGCATAGAAAGAAATCGAGTTACATAAGGAAATCCATTAGGGAATGGCAGTGATGTAGAGTGTTCCGTTTTGAAAGATGGAGAATGAAGTGCAGTTGTTGGAAAACGTACAGAGCCAGTCGTAAATTATTTATTTTATTTTCGAGTTATAATGAGATTTCTGTTTTGATTTTAATTAATTTCTCTTTTTATGTCAAGGTGATACGATCTTTTAAACTGGTATCATTAAAAACTGTTGACTCGCGTGTTTGCTAAAGCATAGCTATTAATATTAACCAAGTATCATAAAATTTATGATACGCGATTATTTATATTGTAATATACCAAATAATATTCTGTAATTTCCGTAATATCAAATAAATAATATGCTATACAATCTTTCTAATTTAAATATTTTAATAGTGAAATCTTTTTTGTTCGCTGTTAAATTATCTTAAAAAATAATCTGCGATGTCACTTCACGCGGAAAAATCGCTGCACCTTTCAACGAGCATTGTAATCGATATCGGAAACACATTTCGCAGTTTCCGTCTCCTCATTGAGTAAGTAGCTTCTCGATGACCGATTTCGGATTGTGGTGTGTAATTTATCGTCGGAGAAACTGGATGTAAGTCGATCCGATCTTTTTTGCTGACGAAATTCAATGTACAGACGATGAAAGAGAGAGACCGAATTTTCCACGTTCGTTGCGTTTCGATTGCTCAATGCGATTGAAAATATTAAATGTTACAATAAATTCCTTTCAACTTTCAATTAAAAACAATATATTCTCCGGCATTATTGATCATTCTCTGATTGTTCACTCGTTTATTTTCCACTTTATACTTAAGTGGTTTGTGCTTAAGTTTTATATTGAAGTTGTTACTTGGAAATTCACTAAATTCAATAAACAACGAACTGCAGTGACCGAAATTTACTCGATGCATCGATCTTACGATTAAACTTTTCAATTAAAACAGAAACATTCTGTAATATCATCTGCCGTTCTGTTTACTTGTTAATTTCCTATTTTATCGACGCGGCCTACGGTTAAATGATTGAGAGAAACACTTTTTATCGTTCCATGAATATTCAATCGCTTTTCTTTTTTTCATATTTTTAATTTTATATATACAACATCGATCAACGTGTTTTCGAGTTATCGCTAGGTAGCCTTAGGCGGATCGTAGAATCGCTTTTATTATTATCGCTGGCTCGCAACTGCTGCTCGTATCAACCTGGACGTGATACCAATTACACTGTCATATAATGGTCACGGTGTCTGTACTGCAGTTTAATTAAATCCCGTAATTCTTTTCTTCCCTGTATATATATTGCGATCGCGGCAGATAGGACTTTCTAACTACGGACAGGCGCTTGTTTATCAGCCATCGCGTTAGAAGAGGGAATCGTTAAGGGATAAGGCCACTTGAGGTTAGGTTTGCTTCGGAAATTATTTTCAAGTTCTTTGTATTCGCATAATTATAACGATATTATGCAAAACTATGTTAGATGTTTGGTAGTAATTGCAATATGGTAATCAGTGCACGTGTAATTGTCTCGATTGATGACTTTAGAATTATGTAACAGAAATAGATCTTAGACGAACGAATAATTCAGAAACACTTTTACTTGAGATTAAAATATTGTAAATAACCAGAGTGTAACACATTGTGAATTTCATATATATATATATATATCAAATATATATTTCATAACATAAAATTAAGAAAAGTATTACGTAAACTTACAATCCCAACCAGTTGAAATGATCGCGAGTTTTGATTTCAATAGTTCATTCCTCACGTGAGCAACTGTTTACAGATTTCTTTTCAAATTGCGATTCCTTTTTCCCATAATCAAAGAAAATTCTGGTTGCAAAGGGTTAAAGTGCATCAAATTGCATCCGCGCAAGAAACACGCCAAATGCTTGCAGACGCTAACGTCAGTCCGGTGTGATGACGTCAGTGGTGAAGCAATTTTCAAAACTTCGCACAAGATGAACGAGACGGACGTGAGAACCGTGAGACATCCTGTCCACACGTTTCTTGCGTCTTACACTCTACATATCCTTATCTTCTAGACGACTTCGATTTTCAGTAGGATTTATCTTTCCACGATTTCTTATAATTTGTATAATCTCGTCTTTTCGTTGCAGGTAGACTGAGAGACTTTTTGTGGTAAAAGTAAGATCTTGTTTCAAGGTCGAATTATATTTTTTTCTTTCCGTATCAAATATGTCTTTCACTTTTTTACGTCTCATTCAGGAATATTAAATGACAAAATAAAGATTTTAAATTTTGAATGGAAGATTCGAAACAAAACAATTTGAAATAAAAATTTTCAAGCAGAAGATTTGGAATTCCTTGTAGCCTGAACCAAAAATTGTAATTTGAAAATTTGCGATATTTTTAAGAATACGTCGTATCGGTCCTCGTCTAAGCTCTCGGTATTCCCTCTTCGCCACTGTTTCGTTTCCTGCGAACCTCCCAGCGCCCTTTAGCGGGAGTCACGGTCTCCTCCGGTCTTTTTTTTTCCTCGATTTTGCTGAAACGTCGCGCCAACGAAAAGGCTCGAGACAAAAAAGGGAGCAGAATAAGTTACGGCTCCTAAAAAGCCGCTCTCGAGCGGCACGATCTTTGTCTCTGTCGGGAACCCTTTCATTATGACAATTTGAAAATCACCAAGAATTAAACCTCATAATTTGATACAAACCAATCTAAGAAAGAAACTCATACAATTGATTTAAGCTGCACTTACAAAAAGGTACATATTACTCTACAATCTTTAAAGAGAAGCTATATAACTGCAGCTGAAAATTCTACAGTATAATCGTTTGCTGTTAGCTATTTCGTGTAGCCTGGGTCAAATTTGATCCAACAACGCAGAAGCCCTTTGTGTTGAACGAAAAAGGTGCTACGACGCTGGTACTTCCTTCGGCGATAAGGGAAGGATGAAAAATCCTTGCCACTAGGATATATTAGGTTGTCCGAAAAGTTTCTTTCGTTTTACGAGGAAATAATAGACGCACAACGTTTTTTATTTTATATTATTTTGTCGAATTACGTACGATCGATTTTCTTCTGTTGAGATAAACACCGCGACATTTCACAGACTTGCTTTCACGTTTGTACGAACGTGCACTGTTGTAAAAAATACGTTTGCGAAAGAAAGATACTTTTCGGACAACCTAATACACAGCACGAATCGAATAAACCTAAGAAGCTACATTGCTATTTTATTTTCGTTAAATTACTCGCTCAATCTCAGGTAATAGTATCTTTAGCTGGAAGATACATAAAGGTTCTTCGGAATATACCGGACGACTTGTTTTTCATCCTCCGACGAAAGGTTCAAGTTCCGCCTCGGAACTTAAAAACCGATATCGAAAGTGGCGAAACACAGAAGAAATCGTAGGATCAACGTTACCGAGGACGAAGTACCATATACACGGCGAAATTTACAATTCAGCGATTGCTCGAGTAAAATCGCAACTCTGTTATGTTTCGTAGATAGTCGTTTCGATGAATTAAATCTTCCGATGGCAAGAATTTCAATTGAAATTTCTTCACCTCTGAGGGGTAGAAATTTTGATTAGAACTTACGGGACACCCTATATACCACGGTCAGACAGACGGCCGTGTTCGCGCGTGTACGTGTAAACGTTGCAGGCATATACTGCACCGAAAGCGGTTGACCCTGAGAGAGGCAAGCACAAAGGACTGATTCACCCCGGGGCCAGAGTGGAGTCCTCTCCTCCTCGGAGAGCTCGCGTTCAGCGTCCACCCAGGTCGACTTGGCCAAAGCTCCGCTCTTCTCAAGTGACATAATCCCACTGGTTTGGTCGCCGTTTCCCATTTAACTGCCGGCTCATCGTAATTGGTAACGTAATCGCGGATCACGATTCCACGGGTTAGAGGTCCGGCCAGGTTCCACAGCTGGAAATGTTTTGTGAGTTTCTGATGGGAGAAGCTTGTGAAAAGAGAAATCGAAATCTTGTTTCGTTGTTTCGGTCGGTTAGGTAGGTTATATCGTTGACGGGGAATGTGATTCTTTCGAATCTCTCGATGCTAGTGTATATAGACATAGATATATATGTGTGTATGTTGTATTCGAATCTGGCAAACTACAAAACACGAATGAAATAAGAAGAAAACGGATCGACGTAACTATTCGTGAATTCGCTGCACGCACGAGCGATCGCCTGTCGAAACGCGCCGAATTTCCGCGAACGATCGACGCGTGAAAAATACCGAACGCTATCGTACAGCAGACAAAGAGGGTGTGCTAATAGAGCGTGGTTGAATTTCGTTTTTGATCGGACGGTTGGTATGCATAGATAATGCAGAAAAGTTGCGCAAGGTTTCCTGTCGATTACGATCAAGGTGAAAGTCTTCGGACTCGCCAGAGCGAAACATTATCAGCAAGCGAACCTCGTAAATTGTAATCAATGTCCACTCGGAGAATGTCCTTTAACGACGAATCTCGAAACCGTTTCTGGAACTTGGAAATCGTTAGTCGAGGATAATGGTTTCCTTTAGAAACCAGTTCGTTTCCATTATGATCGTTTCTTTTGGTAATTGTAATTGTTATACATTCGCGCAATCTTTCATCTCGTAATTATTATCGAATAATTACGAATATCGAACGTATTTCAGGAACTCTTTCATATTAGCTTTTTCTATCCTCTTCTTTCTTTTTCTTCTTTTTAGATCGTGGATTATTTAAATTTCTCTCATCTTGTTTATACTCATCATGGAAAGTTTTTGATATCCAATAATTCCTTTGTCGTAAAAATATCGCAGTTCTTCGAAACTTTCGCGTCCTCCTAGCGAATTCTTAAGATAATCATCCTACTTTTCCTTCTTCTTTTTTTCTTTTACGGTCGACGTTGTAAATGGCGAGTGAATAGGAGACACGCCTCATAGAAGAGGAATTCTAGCGATGTTAAGCGACGAGCAATGACGTAACAAGGAGCGCGACGAAAGAAAGCGCGAAGGCGTTCGAGCGTCGCACATGCACGCGCGTGCAAAAATGCTGAGCCGTATTGTCTCGCGTGCGAGTACGCCACAGGCAAAGAGAGAAACTGAGATCTCGACGTACCTGAAAGATCGCGAGTCGATCGACTGCTGATAATTACTCGAATGCGAACGATCTATGTACGAGCCTGGACTTCATCTCAGGTGAAACGAAAGAAACTGGCATGCAGATGAGTGAAACTACTAAAACGAGATATTTTCGTGAAACCAGCCTTTTGTCTGGAAATTTAATAGCGATAATTGTTAAAATAACGATGGCTTGTTCTTACAGCAATTGGAAAATTTTCCGACGTTTGGTAGCAAATTTTTGGAGATTTCAGGAATATTACCGAAGTAAACACGTTAAAAGTACAATATTAGTTTTGACATAATTACCGTCTGTCAGCTGACTTTTTTTCTTATGAACAGTCAGAAGTAACTGGAAGATGAAGATTGCGAATGGAGAATTTGAGGATTATGATCGGCAGAGTACGCATGAAAGATTTTATAGTAATTGTCGAAATATTCGTGTCGGCAACTGTATGTAAACGAAAGAGAAAAAAAAGAATAGGAAGGCAAAGTGGGAGGAAAGCGAGCGCGATTCCGGCTTGGCGAAGCGAACGTTTCATTACAGCGGGTTCCGTGATCTCGACGAGTTTTCCTCGCGTGGAATTCTCGTCATTCGAGAAGAGGATATTATCTTACGTGAATCTATACACCAGCGTCGGTATTATTAGACAAAGCCAGTACCGTAGAGAATGACCATTAGAGAAACGTTGAAACGCGACTGTAACTATCCACCCTTTTCCTGGCCGCACGCCCACCGTTCCAAGTTCCTTTACTTCCATGCGAGTTCCTACGATCGTTTCACACGCAATTACACGATCCGTCTTTTGGTACAAGCCGCGTGCAAAACGATTCCTCAGAGATTGCAAACGATTCCAAGAAGATTCTGTTTTAGATGATTGTTTCAGGCGCCTGCAACGTTCTACCGATTTCGAAGGAATCTGGACAGTGAGAAAACAGCCGGAACCGGTGCTCCCCGTCACTCGCGCCATTTTCATACGATCGTAGCTATTTTTTTATCCTTGGAACACGGACTGTGAAGTACGGTGACTGGGTCAACAGCGATCGGTAGATTCGAACGTATTTAATTTTGCATCGTAAATATCACCGCTACATAGAGAGTGAAAGCGAAGTGATAAATTAAAAAGTTATATTATTATATTATTTGCGAATATTAAATTTATCTTTGCAGACATTTCTGTAAAATAATATCATCGTTCGATAATTTCTCCGCTGATAAAATACCTGGCAACCAATCAGTGAAAATATTTTTATCAAAAATAATCGCTCCACCTTTAAAATTATAAACTACGATATTCTCTTGAAAGATAATATCAAAGCTGTTCGTCAGTTTGACCGATCTCGGATGGATAAACGCAGGAAGAAAATCCCTAGGAATCCGTAATTACTGGCATTGTTCAAGCGCAAAATTTCATAGTGTCTGAAAGGCAAACGAACGACCGGTTACAAACTATTGTATGCTTAATTACAACCGTCGTAACCGTTCAATTTCATGGTTCCCGATAACATAACCACCCTATTGTACGTTACCCTCGAACCAGGATAACAATGAAAAACTGGCCATTTTTCGAGGTGTGCGTCAAAAGTGTGCCAACAGTCCTGCTTTTTAATTACACGCGACTGCACGGTAATCATTGCTTAACAAGCTGCCTAGACCAGCCGGCAATTAACTTTTAAATGCAATTTTCCACCGTTTAAACAACGAACGTTTATAATTGCTCACTTTTTTTTTTACTTTTCTTTATATTTGTAACTATTTTATTTAGTATTCGTTGATGCGATATCGTATTATTCGACAATGGATGCGGACTTTTATTTATTTATCAGAAATTTAAACGTGTAAAAACGTACAGCCTGATAAGCGAAGTCAGAGAGACACTCTAGAGCTTAAAACGAGAAAACGAGGAATAAAAAAATTATAATTAGTCAAATTTGACAAATATCCGAACTTTATTTCCTCAAAAATGAGACCGTCAATGCAAATTTATTATTCTCGATCTTTGATCGAGTATCCGAAATATAATATTTAATTATCCATGATATTTAATGGATGAAGCGAATCTGTCCATAGATTCTATTTCTTTAGTTGTGTTCATACAAATATAAATTTGCATAAACATACGCAGTCTAGGAATAAAATGAAAATAAAAAATTTGGGGATAGTCAAGGTCTGAAAAAGGTGTTCTACTGGTTTCAAATTGGCTGTCGAGATAATTATTTGAGAGAAAGAGAGAGAGAGAGAAAGAGAGAAGCTACATTTTTCATATAAATTTTGGGATAAGATCGACAGTCTGATGAATCAAAAAATTCTAATATAGTAAAAAGTTTTACAGAAAAAATTTTAAGATATTCGATTGATGGTTGAATATAATTTCACGATGGTAAAGATATCGATTTTTAATCGACGATTTCGATGCATAGGAGGAAAGTAAAAGCGGTGAAAGCTTGTAAATAACAGTCATTCTAATAGATTCGATGCTCAGTGCCATGGAAGTTTGGCTACGAGTGAAACTTTGGAAAAAGAAAGAACGTGTTAAAAACTAGTCTGCGCACGCATAAATTACACGTGCCACAAAAGACAGAGTAACGTTCTATGCGCTTGTCGATGCATTTATTGTGCAACGATGCTCTCTAGGATTTCCTAAATGTCAGAGGTTTACTTTACTGCGCATCGATCCGATCTTCCTCAAAATCACCGACTAATTTTATATTTTCTACTTGAAATTTATTTCGTCTATAATACATTCCGTGATACATTATTAATTCGACGAGAGTATTACATTTTGCAATTTGGATATGTCTGTCGTCTCCAAATTATTTGTATTAAAGTGAAATTAAATCTTTGATTTTCTTCAAATATTTTACGATATCCATTGCTGTGCCGTTTCTAATTTTAAATAATAAGTTCCTTCGAACTGTAGGTATATTTATATCCAAGACACTGAAACTACATTGCTGAAATTTAATTTTCAGTTGAATTTGTTTTCTTCGTGAATTCCAGTTAATTCTAAGCTCGCAAATTATGTTTCACCATTTTGATCTTATTTCTGTTAAAGCGTGTATGTTGAAGTCCTCAAATAAAACAAGACGTCTATTGTTTGATTGTCTTCAATTTTAGCCAATGATTATCCTTTGACTCTAGTTTCATTTTTAACCGGCAAATTGGAATTGTTAAAAAAAATGTCGAAATTGAATTTTCAGGAAGAAATCAGAAATCTTTTTCCTTGATGAATTTCTAGACACGCTCAGGTTTCAGAATAATTTTTACAATGAATTCTTAAACCAAAGTATCTGTATCTGATACACAGACACTTTCGTAACATTAATCTACAAAGAACAGCGATCTTAAAATTATTCAATTTTGCCCTCTGACATTTCTTCCACTTCCTACATCTAAAAACCACTTCTCTACTTCTCTCCCTCTCTCTCTCTCTCTCTCTTTCACGCATACAGGTGACTCTCTCACAAAGAAATACAATATTTTTCAAAAGTTTCAGAATAAACGTAAGAAAATTTGGAATTAGCCTAAGTAAATGTTGTTTTCTAATGAATGCACCGGCTGTGCTCGCAGTCAGCCGTTCCGAATGACCTTTCTACCGCACGAAGCCGGTCGACAGCCTGGATGATGATGATGATGATGATGATGATAGTGTTGGACTCTGCAAGGCGCATCCTCGCCACTCGACAACCTATACTCTTGCTTGTACAAAGAAGGAAGGGGTCTTGTGTTACCCAAGATACTTTACTTTCTACATTCCTCGCGAGACAATACGTACACCCACGCAACGTGCTCGTGTACCTGTCTCTGTGCAATGGAATTGCTCTCTGACCGAGATCGCGGTTCATTTTCTGGGGAACTTTAATCTACCAGATGTTTGGTACCGTTTAGCAATTTCAGAATTAATATCGTGCTCCTGATTGAAGCAGCATTATCGTTGCTTAGGGCTGTCATCGTAGAAAATAGGACCTAATTTTGGTTAGAATTCCAAGTAGAAATTTTGGTTTTAATCGATGCCTAGAATATGGCACGTATGAAATTATAGAAAATGAAGCAAAGCGCAGAATCGAAGCTCCAACTAAGTACTCTGATGCAATTAGTTTCCGTCCTTTCAATACAAATGTTTTTCGTAAAACGCAGTTGGATACGTTCGATGTAACAGTACTCCAATAATCTTCATCATCTGGTTTGCAAGAGGACGGATCAGTATAAAGTTTCGCCTCGGTGACATAATCAAATCGTGCGTATAAACGAACAACAGCGACATATTGTAGAAAAGTAGAAAATATTCCAACATATTGTTAGGACGATATGAAGTTACCATGCATTTTATCAACGTCCGCGAATATTTAAAAAGAGAGTCGCTGTCCAACCACCGACGAGTGTGGATGCGCATTGTATTATCACTGTACTTGTGTTATACGTTGTTAAAGTAGAACCGTGTAAATAAAAACAGGTCCCGCGGCGAATTTTCCCGAGGCAACAATATTATGATATCGTATATTTCCATTTTAAATTATAAATTGCTATAGAGTAGTACAAGCTGTTAATTATAGAATGAGAATAAAGTAAGTTCTTCTCCTTCGCAAAACATATTAAACCAGGTTATTCAAGCAATAATTTACTCCAATCTATAATTAATCTGCATTATTTTTACAGCAAAGTAACGTGCTATTGAACTTTAATATTCCGGGTACATATATATATATTTGTACGTATATTCTTATAAAATGACACATATCGTAGCATGATCAAGTCTAACAGTCAACAGATAGATGCAAGGACTCGAAGTTCCGGTTTTATGAGTCGAGTTAACAACGTTGAACTATCGATAACGATAAACTTGATTTCAGCCTTGAATATTTTATCATTAAAACGTAAATCATTAATATGATATAACATAAACAAAATACTAATCTCGTTTTGTACCAATAATTTTAAATAATATCATTTTTTAAAACATCTATATTACTAATATTATACATCGTCATTTTATGTATCTTAATAAAAATTAATTACTAAAATATATTCTTTTACGAATGAAAGAAATTTTAAAAAGAACGATTGCTTCGTTTTAGAAGTTGAGAGAATTCCGTGCGTGTGCTGCAAGCCTGAATTGTGGTTGACTGAAAGTGAGTGACACAAATAGAGGTGAGTCTCGGAGTGATCGATGTGTGATGAATCGAAATTAAGAAATATTTATCTATCCTATTATC
Organism: Bombus soroeensis; assembly: GCA_014737365.1. NCBI lineage: Eukaryota > Metazoa > Arthropoda > Insecta > Hymenoptera > Apidae > Bombus > Bombus soroeensis. The sequence continues at coordinate 2,662,372 of JACXIL010000236.1, forward strand.
TTAGATTCAATTTTTACGAGTACCGAGATTATAAATCATTCGCACAAAGGCTGTTAAAAATATCTATGCGTAGTAAATGGCAAATGATAATTTGACAGCAACAAATTTCAATAGCCCTTATCTGATATTGCAACAAACAAATATCAAATTTGCATCGGCATCGATAACTATTTAATTTTTCGTATATTCTAAAACAGAAAATTTCTATACATTAACATATAGGATCACTCTATGATGCGTTGTTGATATACAAGTTTAAATCAATAATCTAATAAAACGCGAAAGCAACCTGTTTAACTAACTCGATACAGGTTCGACAAATTTAATAGCAAACAAAGAGTAAAAGTAGCTCGAACTATCATGGCATTCAATCGAGTCTACTAACAGAATTGCAATCTCTCGTTCGAATTAGCATACGACAACATCGAACTAGAAATAATCCGAATTTACGAGGTCACGTTTGCTCGTAATTACATATCTATAAATCAGCATCAACAAGGTAAACTTCATGGATGAACGATTAATTTCCATCGAGCGACATTCTTTTCTCTTTCGTCGAGTTTATCGCGTTTACTCGTCAGTCGGTTCGAATCTTGTCTTCGATTAGCAGCTGCGTTAAATTCTCGATAGTTTTCGAATGTTTCCGAAAACGTCTAAGGATCCACGTATATAGCGATGGAAACGTTTTTGTATCGACATGTCGTAAATAGATAGACAAGCGTGAAATGAAAATTATAACTTGTGAATAGACGTTATCGAGCATTATATAAAATATTTATTTTTAGAATTTATAAAATACTATTGATGAGAATATCGTTATTGTAAAATATTTCTAGAAAATGCGTAAGACTTTAGAATTAGGAAAGTTGTGTTATAATGTATGATTTATTTCGTTATATTCTGTTTACTTTATTACATTCCGCTGTCGGATAGGAGAATTCAAATTGAGTCCATACGATGAAAGTTTTGCTTGTGGAAAGTATCGTGGGTCATCGATGGCACACTGAACGCAGCATTCAATGGCAGGCGATGTCCAGGTGAAATTTCTTTTAAATTGCAGGATAAATTTACAACGAAGCGTTAATGAACTGCAGCGTGGATAACTTGGTTAGTAAAAGCAGAAAGGAAATTTCCTTATAAATAAGGTCAAAATTTACGATACTTGTGACGATAGTTGATCATAAAGTACAATATTTCCGATTGTTCGTTCAGATCGAATTAAGCAACTTCCGCTCACTCGATTGTTCGGAGGAAAGAAAACAAACAAAATGTATGTGAAAACCATTACACTTTGCTTATATGTTGTCTATACAAATATTGTACATACTTGTATTTGCAACGCTTATTAAAAAAAAAAAAAAATGAAAAGTAAAAAATAAGCGAATAAATATGTCTTGGAGTTGTGAAAATTGGTAGCTTCCTTGTCGTGTTAAACAACGTTGACAATCTATTGTCGCGGTCTGTAATGAACTCGTCATTGAAATCACTGGTTACTCGTCTACCACGCGTTGAAGTCTCCGAAGAACGTTGACGCGCGAATACCATCGATTCGACAAAGAACAATGATACATTACGTTACCGTGGTAGGAAGTGATCGAGGCTCTGTTTCGTACGCCTACTCTAAAATACTGTGGTAGTTTATGAAATTATACGTTAAAATTCCTTCGTTTAATTGCACGTTAAAACGATTAACTTTTTCTCGAGTGTTACACTGTAATTTTAATAAGAAGGGTAATTTTATATATTGAAATGAAATGGACGAGAATAGAATTTCCTGCATCTTCGTTATTTACATCCGCACGGTGGAAGAAATCACATTGAATCATTGTTACGCATGATCGCCCTGAATTTTTACATATCTACGTCGGTGTCTACCTACATGCCACGCATGAACAATATACGCTGCTCATAAGCATGGACGTGCGTAGCCTTTCGAGCGTATAAATAAAACACCGGCATGTTGCTCGTTTTACGATGAAATAAAAAAGAATGAAAGAAGAAAAAAGGTATTCGCATTCCGGCCGGTTATGCACACGCGTCTAGAGTAGAACTATATTTGCCAAGGGAAAAGTTCCGAACAACCTGTGCCGATATGGCGCTTGGTAACAGAACTTGTTCTTTATTATTGTCGGCTATCGCAAATGGCAGAGTTGTTAAATATCTTTGCTGGGACAATTATGTAACTCTGTTCATCTAGAATCCTGGAAATAGCGAATCAACGCTGAAATAAATCACCGAACCTGGTTATTTACCGTAGTAACTGGTCGTTTCTCAATTAAAGACACCAGCTATCAAATTAAGATTTAATATACAAACGAACGTTTTCAAATATATTATTAATAATATTATCGTTATTAGTGTTCGTAATTCTAGCTACGAATTACCTCGATCTATCGATCACGCAATGGCAAACGAAACGATAAAAATTTGTTATGCCAAATCAAATTTTTTCTGTAAAATATAGAAATTTTTAAACTTCGTAACTTCGTCAAAAGTTGAATCACAGTTTTATTTTCCCTTACCTTGGCTGTTATGTTAGTATCGCGATCTCGAGCGAATAAAAATGTTTGAATTCAACATAGAGTGGTATGCAGAGGCGAAGGGATCTCATTTGTAGTGTCGTTTTCGTTTTCAAAATAGCAGTTTCCCTTTCAAATTACGTTTCTAATTGCAACACTGTTCGCGTTACTTTCGAAGCGATGTGCGTGGCTAAGTGTAATGAAGGTTGAATTCTTTGATGGAATCAGCCTCGCTGCTTCACTGAAATCAATAATTATGCGCATACTCATTATTTCGTTAGGTTCTGTTAGGTTCGTTGCACACGCACACCTGTGTCACGATATCAAAATGACGCTAATTTGCGGCCAATTTTTCGCCATTAAAGTTCTTCGATCGTTTTGGGCTCGGTACTCGAACCCTATCTCCGATTTTTCTTTTAAACGAGTTTTTATTTTGTTTTTACCAAAATTCTTTTCCTCTTTGGCCAGATAATCTTTCCGCTGATGGAAGTGGCATTCGTGGATCTATCCTGCCAATATTTTGAACATTCAAACCTTTCGAAACGAACAGCGAAAAGTATCGAGACACGTGTACGAAGATAAACATTCTTCTCCGCTAATCAGAAATGCCAATCGTCGAGGAAACACGGAGCGATAAAAATAGGCACGAACAACTTAAGATATTTCAGTAGCCGTGCATAATTTGTAATACCGTGAGTAAATTAAAAAATACATATCTTAATTATCTTGAATGTATCAGCAGTGGGAAAGATTCTTCCGATAAATGTAATACCTTCAATTTAAATTTTCAAAGAACATTTTGTCGATTTAATATCCGTTATCTTCGTATTAATCATAATAAAGTGAAACGATTAATTTAAAGTCATAAAAGATCTTCAAGAATATCTCGACTAATTGTACTTGAGAGATAAATTACTGTTTAGTAGGAAATAGTAGTCTATAAGCGAAACTATTTTCAAACTGCTCACTTACCAACTTCCATCTGTTTTTAACTGGTGCAGTAGATTATTGCAAGGATTCGTTGTAATGGGTTTTTAGTTAAAAATTAACAACTCTCGAAAGGTGTTCGTAAAGTACACAGGAAGTAAACGAGTTGCGATAGTCTATAATTTTAATTAAATCGTCGGTATTGTACATGGAAAGCGAGTTCAGTTAACCAATTCCTTTCTCCTCGGAAAGAATTATGAGCTGTGGCGTGTCGGAACGCGTGTATATCGACCACATTGTCAATGTTCAGCAAAAGTTTGCAGATTTTTAGTTTACGGAGTTTTAACTTTTAACTGTCCAATTTCTCATTTTCTCAATTCCAAACTTTTTATTTCTCCAGTTCTCCAGAATTTGTGTAATACTTCTGAACCTCTAAATTATTGACTTATCGAATCTTTAAATTTTGAAGTTTCTCGATTCCTCGAATTTCTAAATGTTTAAATGCTTGCATTTGTTAATTTCCGTGTTCTAAATTTCCACGACAAAATTACAAATACATACATAATAGGAAGCTCATACTGAAATTCGTTATAGGATGCGCCATCGTTAATCCTAAATTAATTCATTAAAGCGCATAAAAACCTACCTTCTAATGGCAAATAAAGAATAAGGAACCGTTTTTAACATTCCTCAAACTCATCAGTCGAATCGAGAATAAAGATTATTTCTAAAATAATTCTTTCCCTGTGCGCAAGTAAATCATCGTTCCGATGATTTTAAATGACGTTTTGCTTAAATAAAATTCATAACGGACGATCTTTTTCACAAAGGATGTTTTACGTTTGCTGTTAAATATATTTTCACACTTTGCCGCTGCAATAAAGAAGCAGCATGCTTAGTTAGTTAGAAGAAGCTATGCTTAAATGGGCAATTAGTTACATCGATCAGAGATATCCTGCTCAACGATTCGAAAAAACACATTGTGTCTATTTCAAGAAATTTGTTATTTTCTAATGCGATTTGTATGTAATTCGTTCGTTTCTTGAAACCATTGGTTACGCACCAATTAATTATCAGGATACAATTCATCCTTTTTATTGGAAATTCCAATCTAGTCAGCTAGTTTTCCTTGCTATGATTCTGCCAGTCGTATATACTTGCATGACAGAAGGAATAAGAATTGTCGTTTCATGAAGAAATCCCAATGACTAATATCTATCTTGGTGAGTCTGATTCTTCGTAATCACCCGGAAATTTATATATCCGGAGAATCTTCGTTCAAAGGATGCCTTTAAAAGTAGCAAATTACCGAGGAGATTGTTATCGACACGAAGTTACTTAGAAGTTACCAGAGTCCCAGCAAAAGTACATTTCCAACTAGATTCGCGTTCACTTTAATCGATCGTTTCTTTCTTTCAAGAATATACGCTTTATCGAATATTGTCACACGGAAAGCGTAAACAGCTGGAAATACGATTCGCCGATAGAATTGGAGCGTTTCGGTCGTCTCGAGCCAAGGGAGATATTCGAAAGAACATCCGATCTGTAGACAGAAACCGAGCAAGCTGGACCAGGCTGGATCAGTTTGATTAGAAAGTGGGCCAGGTAGACTCGCAGTGTCGGTAGCTCGTTGTACAGCCTCCAGGGGCCTTGCCGACCCACACACGTCAAAGATCTCCCTTGCATGCTTGAGGAACGCGCGTGGGTACCCGTTTGTATGAGTTCGTGTTCGTCCATAACATGGCGGTGCGTAATATGCGGAGTAAATATGCAAGCGTCATGTACCAGGTGTGGTTTTTCAAACATATAATACCACTTGCTTCCGATCTTTTTTTGTCATTAAGATGAGTATGTTTTTCTTGAGATGTCTTTGAGTTGTTTGATAAATAGGTAGAGATAGGGATATTTCTAGGGTGATCGTTCTTCTTTAAACAGTTTTGAAGGTAGATTTAATTTTATACGATGTCATATAAATGTTGTTTAGAAGTTTGTCCTGTTATTAATGCGTGTAGGTTTCGACCACTTTAGGTTTCTATTCATCCTCTTTTTACATTTCTTTTATACTTTTTCTTTGTGTAATACTTTTAGAAGAGATCTTTAGAGATCTCATAGAGATCTTTAGATTCTACAATATGCATCAGGGATGTACAGAAATTGTACATCGGAGTGTCCCAAGAGACATACTGTATCTGGAATCTAAGAACCATTCGTCGTCGAACAGTATGATACAGCGAATATGTAAATATGTCCTGCGTGTGTTTCAGTGTGGGTGGAACGTACTGCGACTAGAATTTAAGCTCTATTTGTCACCGAATCATACACTATATGCACTATGTAAAGATGAAACTATTACTTGCTATAGTTCCTCTAGAAATACATCTAAAGTCTAGAATTTATAATCTATTCGATACTACAATAAAACATTAGATGCACCGCATACATAAAAGATAGATAAATCTAAACCCTTCTCGTTGTTATAAGAAGATACATCAAAATTTATTGTTAATCAAATCTCAGACTTGAAGACCACATTATCCGTGGTCTGTGATAACAAAAATTATTACTCGTAGAATTATTATTTAATAAGAATTACGGAAAATGGTTGTTTCTTTCGTGTACAACATTTATGTCAGTTTTAACGTTTAAAACATATCCATTTTCTCATCGAAATTTGATTGATAGCTCAACTAGAAAACGACTTAACAGATACGAATCAATGAGAGTGAACTCAAATATTGCTCACCTAGCGAAGGATTCGACCTCACCTTTCTATAGTCTTTCGCCCATCTATCGCCTGTCAGTTTTCGAATATCAAACTCATTTGCGCAAACGTATCGACCAAATTTCGTAACAATACGACTTTCACCGTTGATCGAAAAAAAAATACTGCGTTTTCCGCGTGTATGGGAATAATAATTAGATCGATATCAAATACGCCAGTATATTGCATAAAAAACTATGCAGCGCAATCGACTTTGGGTCCTTAGATTCGCTACACGCGGCTACAAACTTTCGTAATAAATAATTCAACGAGAAATCACAACTGTACGTCACAATATTGCGATAAACTATGCAATTCCAAGTTCGATACCCTTCTCTTCTAGAAATATACTTACATTGCCGCTTATAAATATGCGGACACTTTTGTTCATCTTTAATACAATACAGGAATATTGTTAAAACGCGTAAAACAGTAGTCGAAAGTAGTATCTTAATTTTGACGGTAAAAGCTGCGAAAGTTTTTAAAGTTTCTTAGAGGCTGTGTGAATAGTTTGAACAACGAAAAACATTCTATTGAAAGTTCGGAGATAATATTGGCGAAATCGATCACGCAACGAGTATGAAATTATTCGACTTGTGAAAGTCCAAATGTTCGACCGTGGCTACTCCATTCAAACAGGCTACCAAAACCTGTTCAAAGAAGTCATAAATTCCTCCGATTTATGTCCCATATTTTCGTTTCTTTCTCCATAATAATTGGCCAGACACAAATTACAGACTATCCTAACTAATATTAGCAATAATAATGCACCAACGATAAGTTGTAGATTAGAAACTTCCGTCACGCAAACAGCTTCTACAATTTTACAATTTTAAATTAAATCGAACGATCGTTCGACTTGTAACTGGTGATTTGCGAATCTCGTGAAATTGTACTATTTTCCTGTAAGAAAATTTATTAGCATCGATAACTTGTAATATTTCATTGCCCGATGATACCAGTTCAGAATCCCAGAGGATTGTTATCGTTCGAATTATTATCGTGCCAAAATATTAGGTTGTCTGAAAAGTTTCTTTCGTTTTATAAGGAAATAATACACGATACAATATATTAGTTTATTGAATTATGCACGAACGTAATAATAGAAATAGAACGAAATGGATCATACGTAATTCAATGAAGTAATATTAAACGGAAATTGTTGTTCATCTATCATCGTCTTATGAAACGAAAGAAACTTTTCGGACAACCTAATAAAGCTTCTGAACGTAAAGTGAACGCTCTGGTCGCGTGAAACAGCTGAGAATTTCTCTTCCGAGGTCTGGACAGTAGTTTAGCCGCGATTCCGATAAAACTTGACTAATGGCCAGGCGCGCATACGTTCTCGTACGTGCATTCTGCATTCTGCAGTTCGACCGGCTACGACTCCAACTGGCTGACGGACGTGGAATTTAATTTAATAGCCATAAACGGTCGCGAAAGACACCGACGGTTTGCCTCGAAATGAAAGTGCACACTGACTAAAGCATAGAGAGAGAGAGAGAGGAAAAGACAAAACGACCTTGCTGCATGTTGGACGAGTCTAGCGAGCGAATGCTAGATAGGCGGGGCTCTTGACGATCGTTTTCCATTTCATTTAGGATGAAGATGTAATGTCGCCTTCGCTTATTAATCGAACAAAGTCCTGTCACATTATTGGAGTTTCAAAAAAATTCTCACGAGAAAGGTTTATCAATATTCATAAATATCGGAACAGCTGTTAGTCAGAATTTTATATTCGTGCCAAGCTACTACCCAATAATGTGACAAAAATTTATTAAAACTACTTGTAAAACTTAATAATAATACGTTTATATCTTCCTAAAAATTTCATTTTTTTTAAGGATTACAAAGATATCACCGTTGTTTCTCAACATTCCACTATATATTTATATTGTACCAATGTTCTATGAAACGTAACTCGTAATTGGAAATTCAGAATCGTATCAGGTACTTGCCTATAGGAATTCGAATAGTGAAAGCATCGGATTTCTTATTTAAAATGCATAGGAGCTGTTAAGCATAGCTCTGTACGTTCTATCGATTGTAATTGTGTTTGAATAATGAGAATAGCTACGCGGGAACATAGAATGAATTTTTCTACTTATAATTTTTATTTTTAGATAATTCTAAACTCGCGAAGGAATATCGTCGACTGTGACGTCAAGCTGATAAATATTCGGTATAATTAAACCTAATCTTCCTGTTTAATTACGCTTCGTTTAAAGTTTTGCCGACTCGTTAAGCCTCCTTAAAGTACGTCTGCCATTTAAAATCGCCAGTTGGTTATCCTATATATGAATCCGCCAAAAATTTCGAATTTTATTTCACGTTTAAATTCCATAAAAATACCAAAACGATAAACATCGAAAAGAAATAACAGAAACGTTTTGAAAGTGATCGTCGTTGCGACTCAAGCGGTAAATTCATTGAAACGAACGATATAGGTTATAACTGTTAATTCTAACGTTTCCTCGCTTGTTTTATGCAAAAGACAATCTTTAATTACGCCGAGAAGTCCATATTTTAAGTGCAACAGGGAACCTCTCTTTATCCAGTTCTCCTCTCGTTCTCATCTCTCGCAAAATGAGAAGAGCCAACGACTCGTAAAGACTCTTTCGCGTTTCTACTCTTTCGTTCCCACGTTACACGCTCCGATCGTTTAAAAAAAAAAAAAAAGCGGTTTTTACATCGTCTTCGACGTAACGGTTTTAAAAATTGAAACGTGACGAAACTCTTTAGAACTGCTTAATACCATTACGTTTAAAAAAGGAACAATTTTCATACCGGCGTGTTTTACGAGTATTACGCGCTTCAAGCGCTCTAAAAACATTTTTTACATCATCTTCGTCGTGACGCTTTCGAGTTGACACTTTGTACAATTCTCTCTGCAACCTTTTACGTATCCATCGTGTTCGAAAAAGATCTCTTTTAATAATAACGTTTCCATTGTATTTTCTGCGATCTTGTCGTAAATCTATATTCAAGCGTACATACACGCTCTAATATATACACACGCACAGAAAGAAAACACGTGCGTTGTCTTCTTCTTTCGAGTTGTCGCGTTATAAAATTTTCCAGAATCTCTCGTATACCATCGGTTCGAAAAAGCAATTTGAATAACGACGTTTCCACCATGTTTTTCCATCATAAATCTGTATCTGTTGGTGCATCAACGTCGATATTAAGAGATCAACGTTCCTCGAGGTATACCGCAAGCAAACGACACACAATTTACATGAGGGTTCTTTTTGCCAAGGAACGTATCATCGGGACTGGAACACCCATGGTAGCCTTGAAAATTGCCATTTCACGGTCGAGGTAACACGAGACAAACGGTCGATTCCTAATCGAGGAATTATCTTTCTTGCGGCCTGTTGCCCCGGCGATGATTGAACGCGAGCACCGTTCGTCACACCGCTACACGATTCGACGTACTTTCCAGAAAACGCTTCCGCGTTCGTTCATAGCCGTCGATGCAACATTCTTGCGACGTTGGATACTGCACGCGCGAAATATGCACGGAAAAATGTCGTGGAAATGCCACTGAAAGGTCGTTCATGCGTGAGAAAGAGAAAGAATCGGTTGAAAAAAGCATATTCCATCTAAAGGAATAAACGTTATTTGTTAGAGTAGAATGGAAGTAAATGTTGTGGTTAAGTTGATTTTTCTTCTTATTTATAATATCCGTTTGTAATAAATTTCAGAATTCCATATGAGACTCGACGATCATGCTTCTATTACGTATAATACCGTTTTGCGTTCGATTCGTCAGAAATAATCAATCCAGAAATAACCCGCATTCCTTTATCTAATCATCTTTCCAACTCTTTGTGTAGCATGACGACGCGTGAAATATCCTGCACCTTTCTTATTGTTAGCTACGCTTCTGTTCCGGCAGAGCAAGCAGTTCGCTTCGTTCTTCAGAAACGAAGGACTAATAATTTACCGTTAAGTTATGAACGATAGAAGTTCGTTGACGTATGAGAAACGGCTCGTAACCTGCTGCCTCGCGATCAATTCGAACGAACGTACTTTGCCATTTTCAATTAACTTCTTCTCCCGCGCCGCGGTTCATCGTTTCCTTCGTTTTCATCGCACGAATGCCAGGGTTATGTAACCGGTGTACCACATACAATCGCGGCAGCTCTGCGATAATACGGACAGTTACCATGCCAATACCGTAGAAAATTAGTCTGTAACTTAACAAAGATCTCGATACCAGGGATACTTAGTACTTTGAAAGGGATATATTATAGGGTGAGCGATAGGAGAAACATAGAGATTATTCTAATCTTATTTAAAGTTAGACATATCAGGCTGGGTTTTCAGTGAAAAGCTAAAGGATAGGGTTCCTTAACGAGTTTTCTTTTGTGACAGTATCCATTAAATATTAACCATTTCTAGCGCCCTTTTCAAAACAAACAGGCATCAACACTTTGACTGCCACGGTGGCCATTGGTGACCGGAGCGCTTCAAATTCTTACAATGGTAAAAATTCTACGAAAATTGACAGTTAGGGCATTTTGAATATAACCGATAAATAGAAGATACTTTGAAACTAAAAGTGCTCCATTGAACGATTAAACATTTTTATTAGATCAATAAAAAAAAATGAGAAGAAATCTTGCATCTAACGGTGCACCGTGTCTGCATCCATATGTTTGAGGGGTAATCTACGAATATTATTCTAAACACAGCTTAGAAAATAATCGTAAATGCTGCTTTATAATCATATATATAATTGAAGTTAGAAGTGTGCACATACCTTTCTATTATATATAAAATGAGCAAATACCGTTTACTAATATCACCTATACGTTTCAACAATATATTTTGCACGTTTTGCTTACGACGAAATAACGAATGCGAATGGTTTGTTGAAATAAACGAAGCCTTGTTATAATGTAGCTATCAACTGTTACCAAGGCGCCACGGTGGTCACTCGTGACCACCAATGAGATAAACGGTCCATTGGGAAGAATGTTGTCTTGCATCATCAATTTATTATTATTTTGCCATTATATGCTTTTGAGAGAATCGATTGTAATGTGCATCCAAATAAAATAATAAAAAAAATTATATGCTTTGAATAATAAAAATACTCTCGTGGCGTCCTGAGCGAAACATGTGATCTCGATGTGGCAGTCAAAGTGTTAATACTTAACACTCACAATCATATCACAATCTGCGTTTCTATCTGGCAGCGTAGGTCAATCCTTATCATCTTTCGATATATTCAAAGGAAACTTCTAATAAATAAACTATATTTTTCTACAGTCATTTAAGAAAAAAGGCATTCGTTTCGTCTGTCAACATTTAATTTCTCCAACTAATTCGACAGTAGGGTCCTGCCAGAAATTAAGACGTCGTCAGGGTAGAAAAAACACGTGACACCATAGGCAAACTGTGATGGCGAGCATATGGCAATAACGAGAAGTAGGGTACGTGTTAGGGCGATCCCCAAAGTATGTAACCCATATATTTCGGGATTCTGGTATTAGGTATAGAATTTACGATTCTTGGAACTGACCTTTCCCTCTGCTAGACCAAAGTCGGCCACCGATGAACACAGAGGGGTATTTTAAAAACGAACGTGACTAATTCAATGGCTTGGCAACACGCGGACAATAAAACGGAACAGCTACGAAATGTCAAGCGAATTTCAGTTTACGATGGATTAAAACTGTCTCTACTATCTAATTTTGTACTTACAGAATGTCGATAGGTAAACGGTTAAGGTTCGTTGATCAATAAACGTGATATACATTTAGGAATTGTATGTTCACAAGGAAGTAGCTATAATAAGGAGAAATTATTTAGTTAATGATTTATCGATTGTAAAAATTAAAAAATTGTAACTATCGAGCTATCTTCCTCTCGTAATTTATTGTTTATTACCTGTTGGAAATTTTAGTATTCTAAGACAAAATGTTCTAGGGATTTCAACTATCTTTTTACGAGTTTCCATGTTGAGTGTATCGTGGTTTTGTTGTATCAATTACGTCTGTACAAATATTTAACGAGCTTCCATAAATGTCGTCCGAAAGAAAGATCGCGTTGCACGTTCGATTAAACAAACTTACAATCGGTTTGCGAATGAATGAAACGTTCATTGCCATTGCAGTATTATTTATCTAGTAACCATCAGGTAATTATCTTCCCATTTTATAATTTATCAGATATTCTCCGTAAGCTCGGTCGAAGCTATTCCATTAACATGTTTGATTCATGTGTAACAGTACTTCGTCACATTTTCCGCGTGCAGTTGGTAAGAACCGTGAACTGTTAAGTGCCTTTTACTTAATGACCTTGAATCGACTCTTCATTAACCAGAGGGTAGAAAAATATGGTATTTCGTTGAGGAAGGTGAAAGCGGCCTTGAAATCGCCGCTACGCCTTCATTCACTAATGAAATCTGTTTCTATGTAATGAAATCCGTTTCTAAGTAATGAAATTTTCTTTAAACCTCTACTTGTACGTAAATTCTTTGTAATTACGCTGTCCAAGTCTTATTACTTTCATAGAAAGAAGACTAAAAAGAAAACACCCCACTGACCTCACTAAAGAAATAAAACAGTCAAACTGGAAGATGGTATCCCGCAGGGGGTAGCCATCCACGTGTTATTTAGCAATTAAGTTAGAAAAATTTACCAAATATCCAGCTGGACAAATTGTAAAGTACAAATTAAATAATAATAAAAAAAAGTCTTATTAGAAGAAAGTTTATTGATTTGATAAAGAAAATTGTTTCTCGTAGAAAAAATCAAATTAAATTGTAACTGATACAAATGTAGTCGTAATTGATATCGTCGTGACTATAATCGTCAGAAAATTTCGTCATTAGTAGCTCTATTACGTAAATTTCCCAATTAATATTTTCGCGATATTATCTCAAACAATTTCTATACGAAATAATTCATTTCCACCAAATACAAAGGCAATATAAAACACAAAATGCACGAATTCAGCTAATAAACTATTACGAAACACAGTTAGCTCATAAATAAATGGAACGAAATTAAAACGCGCGTGCACGCGAGAAACAATTCCCTGTTGTCTACTCAATATTCATGACCATCTCGATTACGAATGGTAGCGACCATAAACCCAATGAGCATGGTTTTTCCATAGAATTTCAACCATCGAGAATAATAGGCGAATGTTTCAGCGTACCGCATAAATTTGTTTTTCACGTTCGATTCGTTCGTGTTTAACGAACAGAAGAGGATTTTGTATTTAAATGTGTACGAGTCGTTGGGAATCGTTAGCATTGTTAATATTAAACGCCATCTCACACACAGTGTGCTCTCTAATTAGTAATCACCGGTGTTAATTAATCGTCGTGCCCGCACAAGGCGACCTAGCTTCATGAATAACGAAGGCTTCCTCGAGTTCAATAGCTATTTTTGCTCGCCAATACGAAACTATACCTGATGCTGGCTGCGACCAAGTTTCAAGCAACTTTATAGATAAATCAAAACTGGAACCTTTCGCATGATCGAGATAATATTATTATATATTATTCTACGCTTCGAATAAAACGTATTAGAATATTGCAGATGGTGTGCTAGGATTTACACACGCACTACCCACGACTGGATTCCATATGTCCACATTGAATTCACGGCTGATTCACGTGGAAACAATTTGTCTTCCTATCGGCTATTCGCATCTGAGATCCAGCTTCGTTCTTTTCCTCTCTCGACGAATGAATTTTCCATTATAACTGCGTGTCGAGATTCTTGGCACCGTTCCATCGGAGTGCACTGCCTTGATTTACAATAATTATTCTCGTACATAACAGTAACATTATCTAATCTTTGTGATCTGGTTCAATTTTCCTGAGATTATCCTAGGAATTCGAAGCACGTTCACATTCGAGAATAGCTTTGTAATCTGCTGATCGAGTATTTATTTATTTTTTACGCTTTGACGTTTTCATATTCTTCGTAGTTATTCTGTCACTTCTTTTCTCCACGTCTATTACTATTTTTATCATCGAGCTAATCATTCTTTCTTGTCGCATTCATTTCTTTCCTTCGTTGCTGCAACTCACGTTACAAATATCTCGGACAATCCGATACTTTATTCTGAATTTAATTTCAAAAAGATGTAAAATGCATACGACCCTGTACGTAACCGCATCAATCGATGCAGTAACCTCGTTATATTATGTAGTCTATTATAAGAATCTGAAATAGCCATCGGGATCCGGTCTCAACATAAAACAATAGCTCTCACGAGTATTACGTTTGCACGTTAATAATACCGGCTCATCCAATTATTTCTTCTAGATCGAAGATCGTTAACCGTTTTGCACGTCCTTTTATCGTAATAAAATAGCTCCTAACGATACACGAGTGCAACACGTTCGTAGGAGACAGGGAGTCGCTCACGACGCCGAGAGTTTAGAAACCGTTCTATGGAGCCTCGAGGTTGCGCTTTCGGTTTCCGCTTCGAGCGGTTTCGCAATTTTCAAGGCCGTCCGTGAGCGTGCAATCCAGCACGGTTGTAGGCGTTATGCCGCTTGCATATTCTGCAAATCGCTCGGAGAACGTCGTCTCACAGGGTGTTTCTTAAGTGGATTACACTTGGAATTCGATTCGAGTTGCATCGGTCGCGTCTGGAATTAAATCTGCGACTCGAATCACTAATTTCCGACTTCCTTAACGTTTTTTTCTGTCTTTTCTTTCTTCTGTTTTTTTTTCTTTGAACCAGTTTCTACGTTACAATTCGACGATGAAACCTTCGGTAAAAGAAATTTCCATTTATTTAGTAAGATAACTACGCTATTTATACTGCATATCTTTCATTTCTAATTACTAGACCGTAGATAATTATGCAAATTCGTATTTGTTAGGAATCGTTTAAAAAAAAAAAAGAAAAAAATGAAAATTATCTGGATAGAAAATTATCGTCTCTACCGAATATTACGAAAAATATCGTAGCTTGGATATTTTATATATTTTTACATCGTATCATGCGCATTTTCTATATTTTCCAATTTCTCGTAGGTGCATGGACAGCCGTAGTTTGACAATTACTACAAATCCAAATATAAGAAGAAAAATATTTTTTCCTCGATAGAAAGTAATTTAATGCAATTCGGATTGGATCATTTATCATTGCCGCCATATTCATCTAAGATCAGCAAAACTGCGCTACTATTATGGAAAGCGATCGTTCAGAATTTATGACTCGATGTCGAACAGGCTTTCGAATCGCCGCCCTTCTCCTTTTACTTCCACAAACTTTATACGATAGAACGGTGATCGAGAGAATTAATTTTGCGTCTTCTTCAGTACGAGTAATTTTACTTCCGTTATCGTTAAGTTATCCTAATCCTTTCGTATTCGACGGAACAAGCAAACGTTGGTCTGGAACTGGTTCGTACGACTGTGTGGTCATACGATGGATATTGCGAAAGGAGAGATTGTGAAACGAAGTTGGAGGTGAAATTGCTATAGATTAGTGTAACATATTGTCCGAGTTTGGACACGATCGTTTCAACGAATCGATCATCCTAACGCAGGGGTCGATACGAAATTCCGAATACTAGTAATTTTGTTCTTTACTGTTCTCCGGATTCCTTCGCGATATTTTAATAGCTATGAAATTAAGTATGAACCGTACCTGAAGTATGGATCTACAATTACACCACCGCCCAATAATTCCATCTAACCAAGATCGCTCCCTAAAACGAAGAAAGAAACCTCATCCAAGAAGCCCTATGATCCTACAAAACCCAATCTTCCAATGGCATTCTCGAAAACCATACACTACGTCTAATATCCCTGCAAGAAGCTACCTAATCTTTTAACGTGCGCACAAGAACAGCGAACGATTCTTTGTACTAAGAAACGACAGCGTTTCCATATTTATAGAAACACTTGACTTCTTTCGCTTCCTAGCTCGCGTTCTATTCTATTAAAAACGCAAGCTACAGCTTTGTATTATTGTTTATTATTGATGTATTATTTAACCAAGAAATAATCCCGCTAAGAATAAAATTATACATTTTCCACTGGTTGGCTCGAGAAAATTGCGTGTACGTTAAAAGGGTTAAAGCAGCACACGTACACCATCGGTGCATCGAACCCGACCGCTTTTATGGGAGAAGATCAGCACCTTTTCGTCGTGCCGGGTCCACTTTTCTCACCATAGTTGCATATGGACACGCGATACCGGGCGCAACGCGAGAACAGGAACAGGAATACAGGATGGTATCATAGTGCTCGACTAGCTCGCTATGGCAACAGAGACAGGCATGGCGGATTTCTAGCAACAGGCAGGCGTGTGTACACGCGAACCGTGCGCGTTTCAGCGTACAGAGAATGGGACCCGGGCGACACTTTCACTTGCATGCTGCCAATGTCCGATCGGCTGTAGGCATGCGGTCCAACAACCGAGCTGGCGTTACAGTTTCGTTCCACTGGTCAGAGAATTCAGTTCCCCACGACTGACAATACGATCTCAGCCGATCGGACAATGGACCTCTTGTCCAGGTTGCTCGAACCGCTGTTCCAGAGAAAGAGGAGAGATCGCGCCAAGATTCGAGAGAGTAAAAAGTTCTAGATGCGAGAGATCACCTTCGACGATGGTTTCTATGAATCGGATCCGTCTCCAAGGTGCGACGGTTTATGGATTTTGCGCGTCAGCTCCTTTAGAAGTGGCGAATCCTTGTACTCGATACGTTTAGGATGTTCGCCATTAGACTACGAGATATTGTAGTATCGTGAATTATTATAATTAGTTTATTAACGATGAAAGGATCGAACAGATGTTAATTAGACAGAAAACAATGGTTATTTAACATGAACTAATCGCAACGTATTATAATTAAGACAACTAGATAATTAATTAACATTTCTCGTCCATACAGATTCAACTCTCTCTTAACAACGCTAACAACACTATATCGACAACGCGATCCACACTCTTCGGCTTCTCAACTCATTCTGCTGTTAATTCGTTTATCGTCCCCTAGCAACTTCTTGTCTTTTGTCTTGGCCTCACTACGCACATACTCAGCAACCGCTCGTTTATAATTCGTATCTCAGCAACCGCTTGTTTATAATCCACGCCTCAGCAACCGCCTGTTTGCACTGCACCCCCCAGGCCCGTCGTCCACGATACTGCAATATCTATGCGAATTTTTACGAGTATATTAATTTTAAATATTAAACCGCGGTTTCTATATGTAAAATTTTAACTACTAACGTTGAAGGAGGTTAGTAATCCGGGTAATCCCGCCAGGATGAATATCCGTCGGCTGTTGAAAATTGTTGAAAGCAATGGAACGTTGATTTTATCGCTGGGAAAGCAGTTTGGTTATCTGACGTTCCTTAAGAGGGTAGAATAGCCTAGTTTGGTACTATAATCGAGGTCTCTTCTGTGATAACGTATTGTAAAGGAAAGAATGGCATTTCGAGGGAATTCCTGTGGGAATATGTGGAACGATCTTGAATGCCTGCACGAGAGGTAGTCGCGAAAGACGAGAGTAGGTTATACAATCGAAATAACTAGGTGCGTCGTGCACGTTTGTTGAACTTCCGTCATCAACGGTTGACCTGTTAGGGAAATAAGAACATGCGGGCAATTACAGTTACGCGAATTAAAAATAGAAAGATATTTTGAAAGTAGGAAGACAGCTGTGATGGATTGTCCGTATAATAAGTGACAAGAAAAATATATATAAATTATAACATCGTAACCGTTACGTAAATGAACGATAATAAATGATAACTATCATTTTGCCGATAAATTGACTAATTTTTTATATAAGTCAATTACTATACCAACAACAGATTTAAGTTTCGTTTTCTTGAGTTAATCCTCCAACACTCGCAGTATTTTGCATTAATTTCAAAATTGAAAGTTAAATAGATCACTTTCTACGGTACTAAATTTAGAATCGCATAGCAACACCGTGATAAATAAAATATGGAAAATAAACATATCGCGATATAATGTTAAAGATGTGAAATGGAATTAAAAAATGATTTCCTGACAGCCAGGAAAAAATGTTAATATCGCGTGTTAGACAAAACCAAAGAGACCCGTTTATAATTCTGCAACGTCTGCTGTTTAACGCTTTATAAATTTGGCGTTAATTAGCTTACTAATCATTTCCTAATAAACCCCTTTTACAACAATAACGAGTTGTATTATTTACTACCATCGGCGTTCACCAACAGAAAAATGATTTACACATGAAAACACAGAGTCACTGGATAGATAATAAAGCAACTAAAAATACTACACCATTAAATTTCACGCCAATTATCCGCAATTTCTTATACCTATCGATGCTTCGTAAAACGTATTATTTTACCTATCCGATATCTTTATTCTCTTTTATGAATAATACAGGAAATGAATAATCGAAAGTAACTCTGCATGAAAGCAACTACGAAGTTCGATTGATTTTAATCATCCTGGGAACTGTATACGTAAAAGCGAAACTTTCTTCGTTAAAAAAAGAAAGAGAAATAGTTTATGTGGTAAAAGGAAAATTCTCGATAATTTTCGCGTGCAAGGGGAAAAGCAGGAATTCGAATGCACTTTCGAGTTGTGGTTACCGTGCTCGTTCGCGATTGCCAGGAATTCGGAATGACTTATGCTCGGAGAAAGCTCGGTTCAACCTTTAATGGAATCTCGGCTGCATCATCAAGGACGGCTACATCGATGTAACAGCCACAATTCCACTATGGAAAGGTTAATTTAATTCGTTCGATCAGCTTTATTCTCTTTTGTTTGGTAGAACATAGGTAAATTTTTCACAGAGTAGATATTTAGAATAGATAAGGTAGATATTTCACGACCAAATGTTTTGTACTAACCTCGTATTTCATTAGCTCTTTCTTGTGAGAAACTATCGAAGTGGTCACCGCTTCTTTAAAGACTCTAACATCTGGTCTTTTTAGTTTTCTCATGCACTGAAGCCATCGATAGCGTGTAGACAAAAGACTGGGACAAAGGCAGACCATAGACAAAAGACAGGCGACGATGGCTTCCGGATCTTTTCAGTCATAGGGTAAAACACTGCTAGCGCGTGGATCTGCACCAGCTCAAATTATATTCCTACTTGTACTTACGTTTCTGTATTAAAATATATTTTCTACATTACAATTTATCCACGCGTTCCTCTCTTCATACATCTAATAATTTCAACAGAAACGTTCGATCATGTACGGCGACATTGATGCCAGAAGAAGGATACGAGAACAAGAAATCGTCGATTAATCAGAAACAGTGGCGTATTATCGCGAAGAAAGCTGAACATCTTTCTCTATGTAGTTTCCATGACATCATCGAGGTCAGTTTCTTCGTGTTGTTCGATCAAACGATTCGTACAATCCGGTTAGATACGATTAGTCGGACAACCAACGACATTCTCGATCGTTAGACGAGCAAACAAGTAAAATTAAGAAAGGAAGGAAAGGAGAGACTTGGAAGTCACTCAATGATTAGTATAATTAGACACGAGAGTCGTAGTTGGCAGTATACTTATCAGATTCTAATTAATCAGAAGTAATTTGCAGCGAAATTTAGTGACCACTTTTCCTTAGCGATTAAACGTTCATTACTTGCTAAGTATCTTTCATTGTTCAATTACTCTTAATGATAATTTCGTTACTTAAACCACGTAATTATGTTCTATGTTATCTCAGGGATCGTGCTTTTGTGTCGTGCTTCTTATTGATGGTTTCGTTAACTCTTGAAAACGTTGAGAATTATATGGTAATTATCTCGTCAAAGAGATTAATATTATCGTAAAACGTGATTATTAGACGTTCGAATCGTCTAGATCAATTGGCGATAATCAAACGATGAATTTAATGGCAAAATTTTATTACCATTTATGTTTTATATAATTATTCGTTTATTTCTCCATTTATTTCTACATCGTTCCATCTGAATGCGGAAAACTCGATTCCTTGGAAGCGCTAACTCAACCGGAAGCTGAAACGCCGCCATTAACGTTCCCATTTCGACTCGTAGCAAGTGTGAACGCGACTTGATCAACCTTTTTTTTTTTTTTGCCCTAACGGTAACGTCAAGGACGTTTCCCTTTGTTTTTCTTCTTTCTTCTCGTCTTCTTCCTGACACTCCTCGCGTCGAACAACGATTACCGTTTCCACGGAAACTGGAACGTCACGGAATCAGATGGAAACGAGAGCTCCGCAACGCGTGCAGACAGGAAGATGTTGATGCAATCGTAATCAACCGACAACGCAACCTAACTGTCTCTTCGTCTAATGGAACCGTTCGAGGACGATGATTGTCCGCTGGTCTAGTTGCTATATATACTGTATAGTTATCGGAGGTCGCGGTTGTGGAATGAGATCCTTCGGCCTTTCACAACCTGTTCTTGTGGCTTTACGTGGTCGAACCGTTTAAGTACCAGTTGAAATATTTTGGAAACATTCCACGAATGAATTTAATTGAAAGTTATACGAAACGATTATTCGTTACGCTAAACAATCTCAACGATATTGCCAAATAAACTAAAGTGATAAAACTCATCGAATATAGTCATGTTGAATTCTTAAACGTTTCTTCTTCGAAAGAACGAACATTCTCGAGCGTAAATTGTCATATACGTTGCAAATCCTTCGTACGCGGCATCTGTGTAAAATTTAAAATTATTCATAATAGAGAATGTAGTTAAACGAACGTTTCCCTTGTCTTCTCGAATATTACGACTAAAAGGATCGATCACGATTAGACCTCGTGACTGGGGGATTTCTAGGCGGGAGAAAAACCTGTTGCGCCCCATGGATGGACAGAAGAAATCCTCCTGTTGCTTGATTACTCACTTAGCAGCTTTCATTTGAGTTTCTATCAACGCAGCTGGTTACTTTCGAGTACGACTCGCCGTTTTTCAGCTAGTGTCTCCCCTATCCGACTATGGTAATTGCCGTTTCGTTTCGTGATGCGCGATGGATATTCGTTTCTGCGTATATTCCATCCTTGTCTCGTTTCGACGAGCCGTTTCTTTTTTTTTCATTGTCTCGATGAGACAATGGAATGGAACAAGATTTTTCTTTCAGTCCATTTAGCGTGTCTTCGATGAAAGTGAGTTCGATAGGCCGCTGTTATTTTTCTCTGATGGAGAGAATATCTGGTATTTCAGAATTAAAGTCTCGGTTTAACCCTAGCATCAGGTTTTTATATCTCTCCTAATACCTTTATTTTCCGAAAATACTTAGCGAAAATATCACACAATCTAATCGCTCCGAATTTCCATTCTTTCGATATCTTTTACGATTTCATACCGAAATTTATGCAAAAGTTTGAAATATTAACAACAGGTATAATTTCTCACCGTAGTAAGGTAACTGATTAATAGAGATGAGTTGAATCTACAAAGTCAACAGTCTGTTCTAACGATAACGAAGGTGTCCGAGTATTCTTGGAACGCGTGTTCTCAATTCGACTCGTCCCGATTTCCGCGGATTTCTTTCCAGCCGCGTACCTTTTCTCCGTCACTGACTTGACAGCGATCGCTTGTCTTACTTGTGCGATTTCAAGTGGATTTCATTTCGACTTCATTTCAAACACGTCGTTTATTTCGTTAAAAGACGAAACGAAACGACGCGCGAAGATATTCTCAAGTAGTGAAATTGTTGCGTGTAAGAAATTTTCAACGATGGTTCGATAATGGCTTAGGTAACTTTGCGTGAAAAAGAGTGCGCGAATTAAACCATTACGCTGCAGTATATTTCGATCTATTAGATTTGCTCGCAGAGCAAAATGTACATGTACGTAAAATTCACGTGGCGGACAACGTGTTAAAAGAGTAAACGTCAAATTCAACGTCAAACGTCAAATCAAAAAAAAAAAAGCTCTCTGGTGACCCAAAAAATAGCGGCTCCTGCCGGTCCAACGATCGCCGAAGAATCCGCGACCGAGCTCTCGAAGAAGTCCTGTTACCTTGGTACCGATATGTTAATTCAAAAGTAATAAGGTATTTAGCGAGGCCTCCTTCTCGATCCGGTCGGTGGAACTGGCTGAACGATGACTCGCTTCTGCCAGCCAGACGAATTTTAAATGGTGAAAGTCTCCCCTTACTCGATCGATGCGTACGAAAAACGTCGTGTCCTACAACGATACGCGAAAAATGTGATCGTACGTTTCGAACCGCCTTTGCTCGTCTATCGTTTGAATTAACATTTCTACGCAGGAATCGTTTTTACTTTGAAAAGTTGTTTGCGTAGAATTTGATAAAAACAGGATGTCTTAAACTTGAGTTGGACAAGACCTGTTTTCAGAAAAGGAGGACGATCTTTCGAGTTCAACGATTTACGCGTAAAATGAAACCGATTGAGCGGATCTCCCTGTGAAATAGTAGAAAAACATTTCGCGTTTGTCGCGATCGAAGATGTTTCGGATAATATTTTTTTTACGATAGAGAATATCTAAATTTTGATGAATTTAACAAATTATCGATTAAACATAATCGATACAAAATTAGTAATTAAAAATTTAAGAATTCGAGAGCGGAGATTAAATGAAAATCTTCTTACTCGATCGTTGGATATTTCTCCACATACGTGAAAACATACGATCGTTGATGAATATTTTAGAATTACAATAAATTGATTCGTGTCTTACTTGAAAGTCTTTCGTTATTCGTTGGGGCCCTTTTACTGCGCTTTTTAACGGAAAATCTTGCGAATCAGCCATAATTGCGAGATAAAGTAACGCGTTATAAATGACTAAACGTTTATCGGTTTGATTACTTGCGTATTGTCGAACAGGATATGAACAGCATACCGAACAGGATGAAGAATGCGGATAGAACGTATCCAAGAAGCTCGAAAGATTAGATACCTGTCCTGGTTGAAAATATAATATCGCGTGATTCAAAAATGGCGGTCGTTTAAACAATTTTAAGATTAAATTAGACTAAACTTTCTAAATTAAAATAGCACAAAAATATTCTCTATTCTACTTCTAAAAAGTATTAGCAAAAACAGGAGATTGAAATTATTAAAAAATGTACGTCTTTCAAGTGAAAAATGAAAGAAAAGATGAGATATCTATTTAATCTTCGAAATTGTAAATGCATATATATGAGCATATATTATATAAAATAAATGAGAATCGTTTATTTTAAATTACAATTTACCTGTAACCATTTGTAACTAGAAATATCTCTAACGAAGAAGAAACGTTTATCGTAGTTACAAATAATTCACGTCGACCAACTATCTCGTGACATAACAAACGCGATAACGTTTATTATAAAACATTACGTGCAACGCGTTTGGATGATGGCGCTTTCCACTTTTAGATGCATCGATGTTAATAAATGTTCCTTTTGCAATTGATCGTCGTATGTGCGTGCTTACGTAAATAGTATTGCGTATGGAACACGTTTCGTGGCGCACAGATCACAATTCGACACGGTCTTTATACGAACTTTTACATAATCGAACGGTACGAGCCACGATTGTGACCGATCATTATATTCGTTCAAATCGTTTCATCGTTATGAAAGTCCCCACAGAAATGATTTTCCTCGTTAACGTACGGACGAAAGTCGGTTCATTCTTTTAGCCAACATAACAGACGAAATGAAGTTTGATTGCTTCACTTGCAAGAGTGTACCGTAAATCGTTCTTGATCGATATAATGGATACTTATTTTCGAGGAAAAAAACAAGCAAATACGAAGGGTTTCTTGGAACATTTTCCATTTATAGTTCCCGTAGAAGAATCATTCGTATTGTATTTGTGAAAATTAACGTTACCTTTTTAGGTAATTAGAATTTCAACGAAGCAAATACGAAGGGTTTCTTGGGACATTTTCCATTTATAGTTCCCGTAGAAGAATCATTCGTATTGTATTTGTGAAAATTAACGTTACCTTTTTAGGTAATTAGAATTCCAACGAAGCAAATACGAGGAGTTTCTTGGGACATTTTCCATTTATAATTCCCGTAGAATAACTATTCGTATTGTATTTGTGAAAATTAACGTTCAAGTACCATTTTTGGTAATTAGAATTTCAACTTTTCATATCAAACAGACCTAAAATTGAATTCTCCATTTACACCGTTAAAAAATCTACGTACAATTAAAATCTTCGTTTCCAACATCTCGAGAGACCCATCGTAACGTTCTAAGATCGTAAGATCGACTCTCGTTTTCTCCTTCGAGGCAAGAACGGAGCTCGTGTTACCCGCGGTGTTCGATAAACAGCGAAGCATAACCGTGGCAAGGCACATACGCACGTAGCCGGCTATTTTCGATCCGGTGGCCGTTTTGAAATCGAACAGGCCGCTGTGAATCGGAGCACGCTCCGCGGGGTGGTTTGTCGGTGGCTCGTTGCACATACAAGTGTAGCGCCGCAGGTGTAGCCTCGAAGTGACGTCAGAGTCCATTGTTCGCCGCGTGGCGCAGCATCATGGATCTTGTGCTGTTCGCAGTGCAACGACTTTTCTACGTCGCCTTTCTTAGTCGGTTCGTTCTCTTCTTTCTTTCTTTTCACTCCCTTCTCTTCTCCTTTTCTTTGCTGCTTCGTGGCGTTTCGACCATACGCCAAAACAACGCATAAAGACAGCCATCTTACGTATGCGTGTAAAGCGAATCGTTCGGAAAAAGGGATTTTAAATTCCAACAATTGTGAAAAATTTGGAATCGTTGAAATTGGTAAAATTTGTCGAGTAAAATTTTGTTGTAGGTAGAAGTCATTTTGGAGCTGGAAAGCAAGACGAAAGAGATTTCTTTGAAGGTAACACGGCCAGCTTTTGTTCGAAGAATTGGTTCGGTAGAGTTTCGTTACAGGTAGGATTCGTTGAAAAGTTGAGAAATCGGTCGAACGAGAGTTTTTGTTGGAAACAGTGGTTATTTTTAAGTCGAGGAGCTGCTTCAATGACATTTTTTTAGGAGTCAAAATCATTTTCAAGGAACCAAGAAGAAGAATTAAAAAAGCTTGGAATAAACGGAAAAAAAGGAGAAGCGCAAACATCGTGAGCAAACCACAGATTCGTCAGGCTATTTCCTTTTCCTAATGAATTCGACGAAAGCCTTTTCACCATGTACGTTCGCGCGCGCGAGTTAACGTGGAAGTCGATGGAATTTCAGACATCAAGGCGAACCGCGGATCTTTTATTTACGTTCGAACCGCCGTTTCCGATCCGTAACAAGGAAGATCTTTAAAAAATCCGCAACCAGCGTGTCCCGTGAACGCTGGACCCACGAAGCTCACAGCTCTGCCTGGGCCACGATGCACGCGTCTTCTACAGCCGGTTCGACTGCATTTCATGGCTACTCTACACACACGTGCACGTCACCAATACAACAAAGCGTTTCCCCACGTTCCGTGTGCACCACGTACACACTTTCGATCTCATATGCAAAACACATGGAAACGATTGAGCGAGCCACGGACCGGCCTCGAGTCCAAAGCCTGGCGAAATTTCGCCAGGAACACGATTGATGAATAATGGTGTCGGCGTGAATGGCAAGGAAATTTTTGTTTCTGCAGGATCGGCTCGTGATATAGTGCGACGAATATTCAGTGGGTGGTTGAAACATGGAGTGAGACAAGATGGATCAATTTTTGATTGATTTCTGTATTACGAAGATCACAGATACCAAATACGATGAGAAGATATATTTCCTATCTTTTATAAAAGTGGAATATTTAAATTCATTTCGTCGACCAATTCCTTGTGAAAATTATCCTTTCCTTCTGATAAGATATTCAAGTTGAATTTACTGCGCGTATCTACTATATACGTAGATCTGTAGATAGGGATATATAAAATTAATGTACAAACTGAGCAACAACTTACAACTCACTCTGACAGATAATTATCGTAGCCAAGAAAATCTTAATTTTCAATTACCCTGTACCAGGGATTCATTTACAAGCAGATAATTGCCAATATTTAAGAAAATCCTGATTTCCTGCTAATTTCCATCGATTTAGATCCTACTTAACTGGTATAACTGTGAATAGGCAAAAAAATCTTTTTCTAAATTAACCTAAAACCCATGAAACTTCTCTAACGAAATTGGCAACGTTATTAACCGCGTTGTATTTCTCAAATTTTTTAAGCCTCAATCTCATTCCTGTTTTAGCAAATAAAAACTTTTAACGTTTTGAGAACATTTTTGTGCAGAGAATTGCAACGCGAGATTACACGTATCAATAACGATTCCTCTGTTTTATCTTCAAATTTAAGGAAACATTTTACCCAAAATCAAAGAAATCAAAGAATTCAACAGGGTCAAGTATTATACAACTTTTGCAAATGAATTTTTATATATCTCTAAAAATTTCATATACATGCTCTTAGGTTCAAAAAGATGAGATCACGTAAATGTTTCCACTGTCCAAAAATTCTACGCATTCGAACAAATGAAGCAAATTGAAAAAAAGTATAAGAAGATATAAGCATCCGATTCCGGTAATTGCTTGCCCTAGCCATGGCACACATACGATAATTCTTCTAGAGTCTATGCACTGTTGGGTTCTTTATCCTACGAAAGAGATCTCAGGACACTTAGAAGATACTTAAGATTCCACCACCTAGCCGCAACGCATTCGTTCGGCGTATTAGCCTCTAGCATGACTCCATCTGTGCAAAGGCGCACGTAGAAAGGAACACGTCCGTCCGTTCAGCCTAACCTCCCCTTCCCGGACACGCCTGGAATCACAATTTCAAATGTCCTAACCGATCCTCCGATCGTTTGCCTAATCCATGCAAAGCCATAATTTCGCCATAGTTGTTTACCGAACAATACGGACGATTTCATCGATCATTTTAAAAAGATTTGTAATTGAACTAGTTTATTAACGTTGGAAAGATCGATGAGATAATCTTGAAATATAATGATTTTCAGCGTCTGTTCTACATCTTGAAATTCTACTTCAAGTGTCCTTGAGAATCTTAAGGAAGTAGTAAGAGTGGTCTTGGATCGTTGATCATTGGAGAGGTTTATAAGCAGTTAGTTAAGGCCAGATGATGACGCCCGGTAAGCTTGAAAGTAAATTTTATAGACCTTCATCTTAAATTAAATTACTGGGGAAATACACATACTGGTTACGTTGCTATATATTGAAGTAAAAAATGTTCTTTAACGATTTAAGTTTACAAGCTTCGTGATATTAATTTTTATGACTAGGATTTTTAAAAAATCCTACTATAACACGTGATTAAATGTAACTTACGATTATCAGACTACGTAGTGTAATTATGCACATAATTATTAGATTTGAAGTATCATTAAAAGTATCGAGAAAATTGTCTCCAGCAGCTTTCCGATTTTCTTATAAATACTAATCGCAACAGCAACTCGCATCATTTGGTTCGACATTACGACCCTAATTAAGATTTTCCATGACACGAGACTGTCTATTTTTAGCCACGCTATAATCATTCCGTGTAAAGAGACTTCTACGTCTCTATATAGTCTGTTCGATCTAACGCACTTTGCATTTTTATGCAACACAGGCTGAACAAAGGGCGTTTAGAAGCGAAAGATCGTCGACTTTATCACCGTATCGTGCATTCGAATAACCGGTCAGTGCTCCTGCCAGCCACTTTCTTTGTTACAGCGCAGCTCATTTGCAGCAGGGAACTCAATGAAATTAATTCCTAGACCTTAACTCGTTTCCGTAGGGTGCCTGCTGTTACGAGCATAACGGCAACACCTACTCTCAGCCTACTATCTGATACGAACATCCCCATAATTAATGTATATATGTACATACACCGACCAACTTGTACCACGAGTGATTTTTCTCAAAGGATCTACCTTCAACATGACAGAAAAACACACGTCTTCCTGTTTCAATAAAATCAACGATCACCAATATCGATCACTCGTTAAACATTCTTAATCTCAATTGCAGAGTATCCGAGAATTTACCGTAGAACGCAAAATGTCCAGTAGCGCGAACAGACTCACCCTCGCCGGCGTTCCTAGATCCCCATGACACTTGGCACACTGGTAAACACAACGATCGTTTCTGGATCCTTTGAAACGAATTGAACAAGTTCCACCGTGAGTGTCTCTCTGATATCCTTTGGATCACGTGTACACTCGCGCGAGCAGTTTACGACGACCAATTTCGGGGTGAAAAATCGCGACGTGACGAAAGAAACGCGGGAAAACACGGACTGACCGGACGCTGACGAGACGAGCGCGATCCGAGGCCTTCCCTCGCGATGGAAACAGACTTTGGGCCCCCGAACTGGCCGCTGCTCTCGGTCACAGGACCCAGGACAGCGTGCGCATGCGTCGAGGAACCCCACCACGGCGAATTGGGTCTCACGGTGGGGGAATCAACCGGCAACCCTCTTACGTGGACCTGCTTGTTTTCACGACGTCCCATGCACACCCGATTCGTCCACCTGCGGATTTTCCTGCTCAGGTGGCAGCACCTCATCTGACACCCGATTCAGCCGGTGTTTATTACAGTGGCGTAAGAAGGGATTTTTTTCAATAAGCAAGGTTTCTACGTTGAATTCGGTGAATTGCGATGGTGGAAGCTGTGGAATTTATTTGGTTTTTTGGAGGAAATTGCAGAAGGTAGATTTCATGATCGATGTTCCTTTGGTCTAATTTTATTCATGCTTCTTTATTTATTTTATTTTATTTATTTCTATTGTTTATTTCTATCGTTTCGAGGGTTTAATTCTTTGAGGGACGAATTTACCAAAGCTAAAAGGAGTTTCTTATCTCCCGGTCGTTTTTATTTAAAGTATAGTTGCAGATATTAAACGGGATAGACGATATTTGGAATATATTTTGAAATCTCTGGAAAGTGTAGTGCTCGTATATTATAGTTTTGTATTCTTTTAAACGACGCTTGAATCGAAGTAATATGTATTAGGTTTTCCCATATGTGTTCGTATCTTTCAAAAGCTTAGAGTGTCGTGGAGATTCAATTCAACTTCCATATGCTACAATTCGTTTCTAAAGTAGTAATTTACATATTTAAAATGCAATTAAGCTGACTATATGAATATTATCTGTTCGGTTTAGTTTGTTGCACAACCTTCTAACGAATTATCTATTATGAATCAGATGCAACTTAACGTAAAAACAAATATATTGTTTACATAATGAAGTATATTGAAATATGTTTACTCGAAGTTACTACGTAATTTTGAAGTTCAATTACTATCCTTGCAACGTCTTATGTAATTATTTCCGCACTTTTTTTATACGATATTTTAAACATCACGACATCGAGACATCCTGACCGCGATTTTATTACATTTTCCTTTCATAATTTACTATCTCAAGGTGTAATTTGGAAGTGTCCCTTGAAACTAGTACAGTGTACAGTATATAATAATTTCCGGAGCACTCAAAATTATTATCGAAGACGAACAGGATTACCAGCCAACCCCCTTCGTGAACCTGTTCCTTTTCATTCTGAACACTATTCACCTGTGGATATTCTCGTTCGCCTAATCCTGGCGCCGCATTGGCGTAAGAATAATCTCTTCCGCTTGTTTATGATTTCTGGTTTCTCGGGTCTTGAAGAACTTGATTCTTCGATATTTTAAAAAGCTTATTTTGTCTTAAATAAAAATGTTACTACGAAGAATCGATATCATCATCGTAGGAAAAGTTATCGTCAAGATTATTCCTTAATTTCAGTAAAATAATATAAATCATAAGGCGGTTTTTAATTTGATTAAAACACCCAATGCTTGGTGTAATCTCCAGTATAATAAATCTTTCGAACAGTTCTCATAAAAGTTCCAATTCACTGCGCAGAGACAAACATACTCCTCGGTGTTGAATTCTGCCAGCAATTTTCTTTATGCGGCGCCACTTTTGTTTTTCATTCGAAATAAAAAGTTGATGAATAAGGAATTAAACAGCAACATGGAAACGTTCTATGATCGTTGTTCCAAGAAAGACTCAGAACTGTTACATAGTTTGCGTAAATCATTCACTTTTTTTGCAAATTTTTCTTCGCATTACGCAAGTTAATCGTACGGCCCATTACGTTTCGTTTGCGTCCGCCCGGTAATTACGTGGTTAAGCGTAATAGTAATACATTGCGTACGTGAGCTCTTGATCGTCGTTATAAATTTTCGATACATTTTGTCGATGCTTACGTAATCGTTTCACTGTTGGACAGCGTGTAACGTCTGATTACATAAAGTCACTACCATTAACTTTAATTGTCCTCGGCTAACGAATTCACTATGCTAATAGGCGGATGATAGAAATAGAAACTACATAAATAGGGAATTAAAACAAAAGTATGATAGTAAAATAGATTGTATTTTAGCAATTGTTCGTAAGATGTGAAAAAGGTTTCTAGGATATAAAGAGGTGTATTGCAAGAGCATTTACACGAGAGTAATATCGATTGGAGGAAATTCCGTTATTCTTAACGCTAATGATATAACAAATATCAAAGTCGAGGAAACCGTGTGGTTACAAATGTGCAGACAAAGGAAAGAGAAAAAAGAATCATCGATCGGATGATTATCTCGGTAGCTGTGCCCTCGACCGTGCTGCTTCTTCCTCGATTCTTAGACGATACGTTCTATCTGGAAGAATTTCGCATATGTTCGTTGAAAAAGGCCAGGGAAAAGGAGAAGAAACCGAGAGGAAAAGGGACTAAGCTACATCAACGGACAGTTGGATGCACATCGTTGACCTCACCGTGCGTTAATAATTCACTCCTCTTCCTTTCGTACCGTAGGTTCGCTTTCGTGCTCGTTTGTGTGTTGAAAAAATAATTACGATCGCCTCGTGCAGCGTCCATCGTCTTCAAAACCTCCCCGTTCTCCCTTCTGTTCGCGTCTTGTATCTTTGCGTTCGTTAATTTGTCTTTTCTAATTTGTATCTACCGTTTCCTTTGACATTCCTTTTTCGTCTTATCGATCTCTCAGGGTTGATCGTTTATCATTTCCATATTTATTACTTCCACGTTTATCTCCTAACGTGGTAGAGTAGTTTACTAGACTAAACTTTGATTGAACTTGGTGACAGATCGGTGACAGAATCGTGACACACGATTCAACGAGCGTCTGCAATATTTAATGGCGGAATAAATTCGCACGTGCCTCGGGAGAAATGCCGCGTCACGCGGAGAACAGAGTAATTTCCGGGCGAGTCGATGCACACCGGCGAATAGAAGAGAACAAAACAGAACCGACTGGAATACATAGCAGGGAATACAGTCACGACTACAAGCGCGTACGCGTTGCTTTACGAGCTGCGAATTCGCGCGGGGGTGACTCGCTGGCGAAATTTACGATCGAGTTATCGGACGTCGAACCGGAAGTAGCGGGACGCGACGCGTTCGCTGTCGTCTTAAATCAGAAACTACCGGTGCACACGCTTCGATAATACCAGAGTGGTTCCAGTACAGTAGACTTTGAACATTGGATAAAATTACTGTTGATCAATAATTGTATGTATCTTGTCGATACTTACTGCCGGGTCTTAAAACAAAACTATCAAACCTGTCAGAGTGACGTTCTCGCGATTAGATTAGAAGAAGAAAATTAGTCGTGGGCATTTTCGAGAAAATTAATACCGATTTCTATTATTAGGTAAAAAGATTATTTTCTTCTTCGTCGTGTCGATTTAATTGTAATCATCTGCATACCATAAATATGTAGCAACATGTAGATATACATCGGAGGTTGTTAGTCATTGAGCGAGGTAACATCGTTATGTAAGTGGTTTAAAAATGTAGAACTGGCTAAAAACCTGACTAAAAGAAATGTCTGTCTATTAAGTTATACTTAGAAATGTATCACTGTACTGAGAGTACATTATTCGACAGAATGAAATACAAAATAGTTTGACTTCTATAAATATATTCGATAGCAAGGAAACGCTATTTAATGTAACTGACTGCGTAACAATATCGTTTTGCAAAGCATTATCTATATCTTGTAATAAGTTTTCAATTTAGTTGTAAAAGTAAAATAAGACGAGAACAGGGAACTAGTTTTACTTGCAACTCTGGATGACCAGTGCTGGTGAGGTGAATCATCGACAGAGAAACTATCGATTTCCATGGGTGTCGTTGCACATGCACGTGCACGCAGCGTCGCGCAAGCGGCGTCAGACCAGGATCGCTATTGTTCCAAAAGAATTCACATACGTGCGTGGGTGTGTCGCGAATGCGCAAATGCCTTGGAATTTTAAGGGTATGTAGAAAACGCGACGCTTTACTCGCGATCGAGAGTGAAAATCTATGTTGTATGTAAGTCACGACTCGAGTTGCGTGAACGGCTACTTTTTATGAAACTCAACGTTTTATATCAAGTAGAAGATTCATCGATTACAGCGATACCAGAGAGTATTAAATAAAAATGTTGTTTTTATTAAAGATACGTTGAAATATAATTATTCTATAACTAACATAACCGAAAAGATATCATTAAAGTGCATTAATGGCGATAACAATTAAAATTATGCGCGAGCGTATGTAAGTACAATCCTTTCGTAATTTGTCTTTGGTGGTTTTAACGCGACGAAAATTCGATAGGAACAAACTTTCGTCGATATTAACCTGTTCTTTATCGAGAAGATTTTGTTTGTACATGAGATTTCCGTTTTAGGGTCGTGCCTCTTATCGACTGCAAGTAAAAGTTCATTAACGATGACAAAAATTAAATTCTTTGTTAGGAAAATAATTATCTTCTAATCTATCGCTTTATTTATCAGTGAAATATAAGTGATTTCACTTCTTTTCAAAATTTTTCGTCCGTTAAAAATAGCTGTTCTCGATCGATTACACTTGACACTTAAAGCGTAGAAATGTGTCCTGTATCTGCATCCTGAGAATACTGTTTGAGACGTCTGAGGCATAAATCTGTGTCTTTAGTAACCCTCGTATTCCTTCAAATCTACCATTTCTTCAATTGGAGATGAGTGACGGAAGGCAGAAGCGCTTTTATTTCTTCTTTTTCTTTACTTTCTCATAAAGAAACGACACATCCTAAATTCGATCCTTCGATAAAAATGTTTTTGACTCTTTCGTTGTGACGATCAATTCTTTTAAATTACTCAATAATCGTAAGACAATTTCACTCGCATAAGAATAGTAAAAAGTTTCTGCTAAGCAAATTAATTCTATTCAATGTATTTGTCATATAAACACAAGTTAAATAAATAAGAATTACATCTCACACGTGAATCCATTTCTACGGCGTACAATTTTTATCAAAAAGTTTTCTAAAATAGCAAAACTCATATCAGTTTCAAAGTTGCGACTGGTAAAGTATAAAATTATTTCATTTACATTTTTCAATAATATTGTTCCTCAGCACGAATAACCGCGTTTTTTTTTTTTTTTTTTTTTTTTTTTTATCATTTTGACTCACTTGTTACTACCTGCTACTCAACAAAAGAATCAAAACGTACCCCGTAATAAATCTTTCGACCCTCCTAAATACGACCGAAGAGGTTCTCCCAAACGTTGAGTTAGGCTCACGAAGCATGACAATACTGCCGAGCACGACCCTGTCCAAGATTTTCCCGTCCGTGGGTCATTGAATAGCTGCAGTCATCACGTGGTCATCTCTAAATACCTTTTGGTCTCGATGGAACCATAACTATGGGAATAACGGCCGCTGTAGGATGCTCGGGACCAAGCACCGGCTCTGTTCGAATAACTGTTGCACACGATCAGGGAGTTCATGCCGCTGGGCCTATCGATCGGCACGCCCTGACCGCGAACATGACGATGACTTCCGCTCCGCGAGCGCTCGCTGTCCGTCAACGGTATCCTTAAGTCTTCCGTCGCGCAGATCTCTGTGTATGGTTTATGTCTTGGTGTGCAAACGCTCAAGAACACTGCCGCCATCACGCCCTGAAAGATAACCCGAGAATTTTTATTTAGAATTTTTATTTAGAATCGGTCTGAAGATTGTTGTAAGGCAGTGTTTTCTATCCTTCCTCGAATCGCGACCACCTTTTATGATATAATAGGTAAATAAAATCTGCTATCACTGCCTTCGAATGTAAATAAGAAACATTTTGAATAAAACAGTGAGAACGCGTTAAAAATATTCCAGAATATAATTGTGTATATTTAATTTTTTCACTTTTTTCAAGTATTCTTTAAACATTAACAAATATCTTGCAAAAAATTTTATAGTAAAAATATTGTGTTTTTTTTATTGAACCTAAAAAACACCTAAAATTCATGCCTCTAGACCAGAATACCCCCAATCTGTAAGGATTACGATTGCTAATTAAGATAAGCATGATGTATTAAGATACGTATATTTTTATTTTCAAAAGAATGGAATTGGCCTTCAAATCTTTCAGATGTCTTCGCTTTGGGAAGACACACGCACGCTCTTTCAAATGACGCGTCATTCTAAATCATTCTACCTAGTGAAATCGTTTTCTACGACTTTCGTTCACATTCCTCCTTTTAGAGTGTAATTCCGGCCGGCAAGGCCACGCAATTTTTATCTTTTTCATCTGGGACCTATTTCTCAGAAATCTGCTCTGTGTTCGCAACATCTTAATGAAGGTCCGAGTGTATAACAGTCGGGTGTCTTTGGAATTTCTTGGAACGTGTCGTTAAGTGTTGAATTTGATGCGAGTTTGATTGGTGCGATTATTTTGATAGATTTGCAATTTTTTTTCACAAGGATCTCAAATATTGATATTAAAATTCAGCTGTGAGAGATCGTTATCAAATGATTAAGAAGCTTCAAAGTTCATTTTTGTTGCTAGGGGGAGTGGGAGAGTTTTAAATTTAATTTTTATTGCTAGAAAGGAAGGGTTTAAATTTAATCGTTGCCATTAGAGAAATGATATCTTACCACAAGCATGTGAAGAAACACGATGAACATAGTAGCATTTCGAAATCCAATATTGTCCAATAAAATTCCTGCTACGCTTGGACCAATAAATGCTCCAAGAGCAAACGTGCTGGTCCATAGTCCACTGATTAGGCCGTAGGTCTCCAGATTATTTGAAAATCCGTATTGTCTAAACATTACAAACATCATTTCCAATAATCAAGCCACAATAAAGTAGTTGCTAAAAACTTGAACTACAAATCTTAATACACGTGATTCATTACTAATTTCTTAATTCTGACACTTTTTACTAATCTCAATTTATTTTGCACTCCCTTTTCAATTTCAAAGTTACAAGCTCTTGAGTTTACATTTTTAAATTTGCGTTTTCTAAAATTCATTCTAAACGCAGAACTTTAATTGTGGTTCTTTACGCACAAGAAAGAGTTCAGCTATGTAGGGTTAATGTCCATTATTAAAAATAGCTGTAAATATATCTAAATGCATACAGACTAGACAGAGAATCAATAATTCGTTATGTTAACGTACATCGATGTCCTCAATGCATCCGTGAAACTGGCAACCAGCTGTGCAGCCATGCCTAAGCCGTGAACTACCAGACCACAAATTGTCATCCAAAGCGTAGTCGAACACGGTATGAAAGGTGCTGGACCTACTAAACAAAATCCTACGACCACGAGAATGCATCCGGCTACGGTGGCCACCTGAAAATTTAATTCAAATTGAAATTAAATCACATAGGATTGAAAACTACGAATGAGATGAGTTAATGTAGAAAGTCGTTAAATACGAGGAATTTAAATTAGTGAAGATCGAGTAGTATTAGTAGGATGGTTAATGAATAATTAGTACAACATTACGATAGTTACTTTTGGATGTGAATGTTTATCGCAGAGCCAACCCCACGCAGGAGCGGTAATGGCATAAGTGCCACCGTTAATGACAAACATTAAGCCCAGGACGATAGGGCTCAAATTAAATTGCCTTAAATGTGGCTCAAGGGTAGCTTGCAAAAATCCTATGCTCATGCTTGTCGCGATTATGGATGATGTGGCGATCAGTACGCCTGGAATTCTCAACGCCTTCGTCATGCCTGTACAAATATTTTAAATTCACAATATTTATCCGTATCTTTGCTATTTTCTCTTGTATAAAAATTAATTGTTAAAACCTTACCTACTGTACTGTGAGTAGATTCGCTGCTGTTAGGGTGAACCGGTAGGATAAAAATGGTCATAACTGCAGTCGTAAAGAGGGCTGATCCTAAGACAACAAATGGCGTTGTATATCCACCGACCTGTATTGAAAATATTGACAAAAAGATCACACACCCTTTATTCGTATATCGATTCTTAATTATCCAATTTAACAATCCATGTGTATTCTATTAAATTGATTAAATTTTTTGAATAAGAGAAAATTCTGATATTCGATTAGTCGTTACAACGATACCCATTCGTTAAAAGGACAAACAAAATATCGAAACAGAGAATGTCTAACATTCTACATGCAAAAAAGTTCTGTAAGATCCACTTTTTTCTCCGAGTAAATCGCAAAAGGCTCATTATTTTAAGTTAAAACCGCTAGATTTTAGTTAAGGCCATTAACCCAACGTCTTAACCTTAACCATTCCGAGGAAAAAGTATCAAACATCTTCGAATAATTCACGATGTACTACCCTTAATGGATTTCAAGAAAAACAGTAGATCCACACAAAAATATTTGGAAGAGCATTGGTCTACCTGATAAAGGGCACCGCCAACAGTTGGTCCAACAATGAGACCCAGGCCAAAAAATGTTTCCAAGCTGGCAAAGGTGGTAGCCACGTTATCCGGAAATTCCTTGGCGATAATGGCGAAGCTGGCGGTGAGAAATGCCGCGTTTCCTATAGCCTCGATGATTCTAATCACGAACGAAAGGACTATAAAGGGATAATGGCCGTTCACCTTGTCCAGCAGACCGAAGAAGATGGCGCAGGTTCCTGTCGTCAGGATGCCGCCGTTGAACAATAGTTTTGGTCCGATTCGATGTAACTAAGCACGTGAATGGCAGTGAATGCGATCAACGTTGAAGTACTTACGGAAAAGTAGATAAAAGTAATTAAAAAGTTAGCGAAATATTCTAGTACGTAAGTGAAATCCATTTCCTCTAACTTCCTTTTAAATCGTAGAAATAGAAAACCTGATGAATAACAAAAGTCTAAAATTATATCTCTACATTTAGAATTCTAAAACTTGATTTTCTTGCTCGTCAAAACAAATTATAAATCAGTAGTTACGCGTTTCTCTGGTTTCAACACTGAACTAAGCATAGTTCAAAGCGAGAAATAGATTTGTTATGAGTAGAAATACGAGTAGCTATGGTGGAATTGTTTTGGTAGCTGACGGGCGATATTTTATCATTCAGACCTTTAGATCACGTTATTCTTTTCTTTCAATAAAGATACCCTTTTATTGAAAAACAGATTTTTTCCTCATAAATAACGATAAGGAGGAAGGACATTTATAGTTGCGTGTACAGATTAAACG
The DNA here is from genome assembly GCA_014737365.1 of Bombus soroeensis. Lineage (NCBI taxonomy): Eukaryota > Metazoa > Arthropoda > Insecta > Hymenoptera > Apidae > Bombus > Bombus soroeensis. The sequence goes on from JACXIL010000236.1 coordinate 2,699,905, forward strand.
ATTGATTAATTTTAGACGGTTTCTTCGCCTCGTTCATTTCAATTTAATAGCTCTATTTAGACCCATGAACGAGATCGTCCGGGTATTTCGACAGAGTAAAAAGAAAAAACAGCGCTGATGAAAGTGACCGCCTAAAAGTAGGCAATCTCCTACATCTAAGTAAACAAAGCTGTCGTCGTTTAGGGTCTCCTATCTTCCTACATCTTTAAAGAACTTTGGTACACGAAGGAAACAGAATTGCTCACTCAATTTTTCTTTTTTCAATCCTTGTCAATTTTTTGAACCAATGTCTCTCTTATGCACATATACATTTTGAATATGCTTTTTCAACTATAAGTATAATTTATATAGTTTATTATTATATATATCTAGTTTCTTTCTCTTTGTCATAGGAAAAATGAAATAAGTGTAAAATTTCTCAAAAATTTTCGAAAATTCTCAAAAATTTGACTAAACTTTCTGTCACCAACCAAAAGAAAAAGATTTCACAATAAAGAAAGTAATATATTCGACGAGTAAATTCTAAAATTCTAAATATAATAGAATGAAGATTTTTTTATATATGTCCGTGTATAATAATTAACTGTTATAAATATTATCCAAGGATTGATAAAAAATTATGGTATAATAATTATTTTACTCACGTATTGTCCATAAACGGGACTGATGATAAAGACGATGAACTCGAAAATTCCAAAGACCAATCCATATTCTGACGGGGATGCTCCTTTCTTCTCAGCCTGCAAATAAACAGATAGGAAAATGATCAATTACAATCGATCAAAGTATAATAAACGCGTGCAATTTTTCATACAAATTTTTGATTTTACACGAAGGAATACAAAATGTTAAACGATTCCGTGTTATTACTACGCACTTTGTCGCATTATCACGCGTTCGACTGCAATTAACGCTGGTCATGATAAATGCCGATAAACTTTAGACACTTTACGCAGCAGAGAATCACGAACATGGATAGGAAGCGATTTCAGAAAGTAAGGGAATCTTCTGCCATTGGGTTTTTAACTGTAGGTTCATTGTTGCTGATGCTTGGATGGAAATAATAACTTTTACAAGAAATTCTATATTTTTCATGCAGATAGAAAATGAAAATTACGAATCGTACGAAGACTTGAAAATTTTGAGATAGTTGAATGCCGGGAGAAACTTCCAAGTTCCTCGAAAAATAATAAATGTATTAAAAAATATTAAAAAATAATAAAAGTATTATACGTATGTATATATATATATTAACACGATTTTGTGTTACACTTCTTCGACAATTTCTCAGATCGAAATCATCTTTACCTAAATATAGCTTGATAAAACATTCAGAAACACATATAATCTTTATGCTTCAAAGTTAAGATTAACAAATTTAGAGTATATGTAAGTGTATAAATATATTTAAATTGGATGATTAGCTTGAAGAAATTTGTACTCTAGACGTTGTAGCTATTAACTTAATCAGAATGAGATAAGGAACAGTATTCAATGAAACTTACGAGAAGAATTTTGCTATGGTTATGAAAGCTGATGAAAATTCATGCTTGGATTGGTCCGTTTGACTTTTAGTCGAATGTTTTTGCTCCACTTCGACGAATAATCATCTGTTATACGCGTGTAATCATATTACACAGTATCTTGTTTGCCACAGACAAATTATACCTACTAAATCGTAAAAACGATGGATCAGTCGATGAAAATGATCAAAGTTAATTTTTAAACGTTGCTTTTTCATTCTCGAAATCTTCGTTTGCACAGTGTTAATCGTTGCGATAGGAGGTTCTGATAATGAAAAAACTCGTTGATCGACAAGAATCATGTATTTCGTGTTACAGGAGTAAATAATGTGATTAGGATGTATTAAAACCTTGGTTTGATTTAGAAACGTAGACAGGAAATTGCGAAAAGGATATTGCTTTTATAAATTGAAAATTATCTCTATAAATAGATATTTTTCTATTTCAATGTTATTTATCCATTTCATAAATTTACTTTTCTCTATTCTTTAACTTTATCCCTAAGGCAATGGCGCACTTGAAAAATGTTATTTTATTTTCTCTTCTAATAAAATTCCTATAAACATGCGAAACATCTTCAGCGTTAGAGACAGAATTAACTTGTATTCATTTGTATCTATGTTTTAATCATCGTTAAAACGAGGCTCGTTATTAGTAACTTCCTTGTATCTAAATTACCATTCATATTTCTCTAATATCTTCGCAAGAGATAATTAGAATCTGCACGTGCTGTGTCGTGTACATACAATTGTATTCTAATTAAAGCGTTTAGTACACGTACAGTGGGATTATGCGCACATATGCGTAGTACTATAATGAAGGCTTCCTGAAAATCTGGAATAGAGATCAAAACATGAATTATCTCCCTTCATTATGAGTGCAGTGCATTCTAAAATAGAACTCTAACAATAACAGGAGATAGCAAAGAGAAGTAATTTTTACTTATAGAAGATAACATAGTTACAAAGATACGTAGCAGGGAAATATATGTTATATATATATATATATATATATATATATCACATATAATAGTGTAACTTTTTAGTCTACAAATTATTTAATTAAAATAAGTTACACACAATTTTCCTTTTAATATTTATAAATTACTTTTTATACTTTTTGTTGTAGTTATCAGAATATCCAATCTAAGATCATTTTTCAGTACGTAAATATCGTTTAAAAAAGGACTGGAAAAGTAGTCGAGGAAAATATTGATACAAGACTAGAAATCTGGAAAAACGGACAAGTAAATCTTTACGTTAAATATCCAAAAGTCACGTCACTGTAATATGCTGTAGTTTACGATCTATTTTCATGTAAGCAAGTATATTTGCGAAAGTAATAAAATGAAAATAGGATTTTACTTGATGAACAAATTTTTACGATTTAATCAGTTCCTAAGGTGTGAAAACGAAGAATTAGAAATGTAAGAAAGACCGAAAAGAAAGTTTGTTAAAGAAATTTTTTTCTTCACGATTGTTTAGTAGGAAACGCAACATTCTGTTCTATTCTTCGGTGCGTAACATCATTAAATAATTTCAATCTAGAATAGTACATAAAACGTTTAGTATACATGTATACGTCATCGATAACTCTCGCCCTGTCTGAGATGTGAATCATCGAAAAAATACTCGAAACTGTTATTTCAGTATTCCATAATTAGCAACGTCTAACTTATGGCTAAGTTATATGTGGCACGACCGATTATCGTTCCAGAATTATCATTTACACGTAAGCTTCGCATGTTTCATCGCGAAAATCCTTTTTACAGTTACTTTCGACTATATCGTTTACTTCAAACTATCTTACATCACCTACGGAGATTTTAAAGGATATGTGGATTTTAATTTAATCAATTTCTACGTTTTAATCTTGTGAAATTTCTTAATATCAGATTCAACGTTTTAATCTTTGAAATTTCTTGAGCCAGTTCGAAATTATTTCCTCTAATTAGTGTTATATAAACGTATAAAGGTGATTCATTGATTTCAAAGAAGAAAATGAGAATAGACGATAGCTTTGTTCGACTTGCGTAAAATGGACATTTCTAAGCAGAAAATCAAGAGCAATAAAAAAGTTGTTAGTTTATTATCAGAAAATGTCATTAACGTCTCTAGTTGAAGAGATTTAAACGTGTATCCAACGAGGCACCTACGTTTTGTATTTCTGAGATTACAGTGCCACACACTTGTGCATTACACAATTCGTTTACTGGATGATCCATTTCAATTTACACACTGGGAAGTAATTTACGTACTGTAATTTTTCTAAAAAATTACATTTGCCGCTATTCAGTTTGAATCGTTGAAAACAGAGAAGAAAAATTAATTCTTTTTTATAACTGTTGAATTACTGTATTTGTATTATTTAGTTCTATACTTGGAATAGTATTCAACCAAGAAGCAACAAAGTTAAGAGATAAATCGTGGATTTTATGTTATCAGCGATTATCAAAGGCAACATTTTAATTCGCGTCATATCTCTTGAACCTTCACATCTAAAATTTGTATTTTCTTTAATTTTATAATACATAAACAAAAAATGACGAGATATGCGGAAGAATTTAGGAAAAGTAACATCACGTAAGCATTAGTAATGATCGTAGCCAGTTTCATCCGGATTTTCTCAATATTTTTTCCTTGATTGGCGGAATTTGTCTGTTTTTAATATCGAAGAGTCTCATTTTGTCAAGCCAAATATGTTTGGAGCGTAAACCTCAGATTAAAGTACTTGAACTCAATACTCGGACACAAAAAAGCTCTTGTATTTAAGTTTGTAAAATTGAATAATTCCTGATATTTCAATCTTTCTTAATTAATATTATTTTCGAATAGAATTGTAGCCATTTAAATTTGATAGTTACGGGATTATATGGTGTATCAAAATGTTAACAATGCACAAAACAGTATTTTTCTGCAACATTTTAATTGTCGACGATACAATTTTAATAGATCAATGACCTTAGAAAACAATTTTAATAATTTAGATAAAATAGCAATTTCCGTGTAGCAAAAGAGAAACTTCCGCTATATTCCACGTAATTTCTTATTTTGCATATTTCCCTTACGATCTTTTTTACCAAGCATACGAAGAACGTAGTATAATTTACGAGACTTGAACCATTATTCGTCTTTATGAAAGAAAGATTACTTGTTTTCGAGCAGGATTACAGATTTATTTATAAATATTAAAAAAACAATTGTAGTATCGATAAACTTTCAAATCTGACTGACGTAATCGACGCCACAACGAGACATTTTTACGTCTACATTACACAATTTGTACGATCTGTACGAATCGTACGAGCAAAAAATTATTTCAATAGAATTTTATTAAACGATGCTTAAACGTACAAACAATATTATCGTAATAAAAATTCATCGAATAAACATTGATGTCAAAAACTGGAATTCTTTCTTCAGATTTTTCAAACACAATTGATTAAATTAATGACTCGACAGATCACGCATGCTGCATTAATTGGTAATTGCGTCCCGATTTATGTTAGCCTGTCACCGACAATGAGATTAATTTGCCTCATACGCTTCAATCGGATCGAATAAACTTCGTGTATTATCAGGATAATTTCTTCACTGAACTTTGTACCGTCGGATAAACGATCACGAATTCTGAAGGACTATCCTCGTAGTTCGTATTTGTCTATTTTTATGTGATTAATTAACTACGTAAGACAATTCTGCATGAACAACGAAATACGTAGGTAAATCCCGACAAGAAACGATGATATTTTTTATTTTTTCCCACTACGTCTCTGAATATTTCATGACAATAAGAATGTTTACAGAATTATTGTACATTTTTCAGCAAGCGTCGCGTGGATCGCGCTTATGTTTCTTAATGAACCACGCAAATTGATAACTCGTACTCGAGCATCGATATTTAACCCCTAGCCAGACAGATCGATAAGCGGTGATTATTATGGAAAACGTTCTTTCGATCACAAAACAAGTTATCAACGTATCCAAAATTTCTTTTCCTTGTTCGCATCTTTTCAACGTTTTCTCGATACATTTTTTCAAAAGTGTTTTTCTAGTATCGGATACGCTTCTGTCGACACGGTTTGATAAAACAAATTCGATAGCGGCGAAACATCGAGTTTTAGGTTGCTCCTCAACAAGTTGAACGACTTTACACTCTATCGTCGTAATGATAATTTTCATTTATCGTAGCATTCTTCCTTCCACAAGTAGCATCGAACGTGATCGTGGTGTTATCGTTTCGCCAGGACTCATCGATCGTAATTTGATATTTTGTAGAAACTCGTGTAACCTCGTAAACGCAATATAATTTCAATAACTGTACGCTACAGTGTTTAATAAAATTGAAAAAGGTTAAGAATAACATTTCGTAAGAAGAAACTAATTACCAACTTGAAAGAACAATTATTTTCAATTCGTTCGCTGATAATAAGGTCAACGAGGTTGACTTTGACTCACGAATGTGTTTGATTTACTTAAAAATAGTGTCAAAGCAAATTGTTTACAAACAATACTAAACTAGAATAGACAACATTTGTGTTCACGCATGTTCCACTCGAACGAAAGTAGAAATTCCCTCGATTTCCTACAATTTTTTTACTCACCTCCTGCGGATAGAACGGCGCCTGTAGCGATACACAGATCGCGTTCGCGAAATCGGCGATGCTGATGACGATCAGTGTGAGCCATTGTCTTTTGGTGAATTGGGCCATCATTTTGCCCTTCCTTTTCCAACAACTTCCTTCGAAAGACAACACCAACGGCTTTCACGATCCTCTGTTTCGACGATTCGCGCGTTACAAATCGTTTTCGTCGCGTTGCATCAGGAACCACCAACACCAGATCGTTCGACTCACCCTTATCACCGATTTGTCGTTGCAAACGACGTGTAACAGCGGCACACGTTCGTTCCCGGTTTGTTCTCGAAACGCTTGTGGCTCGACTATCCAAGGAACCAGTTACTTTTCAACAAGGGAATCTTTGGCAAGCAACAGAAGAGACAAAGAGGGAGAACGAAGCGGGGTCAGAGGTCGAACGATACGCATCCTACCAGCCTACCACAATTCTAATTTCCATTATCAGCCAACATTAAACAACCTCTACGTTTCGTTTCTTGTTTCAACTGCTTCATGATCGTGTCAATAGATCGTTGGTCGACGTATGAAGGAATTTTCTTCCTTTTTTCTCTCTTTCTTCGGGGATCATTCGTGGACGCAATAAGGGAATTTGTTAGCTTTTTTTTTATTTTTTATTGAATATTTGTGAAAACTCTAAGCGATGATTCATTATTTTTTGTAACAAAATATTAGTCAAACGTACGGATAAGGGAAATAGAATTAGCGAAGGCTTGGAAGATTTTTGTCTTGATTTCTATGTAAGTACGATACGCGGAGAAACTTGTTGTCTTATTAATTTAAGAAACCTTTGGAAAATGAATACGATTGGTTGGTGTACGAACCTATAGAAGAAGTTTGGAGTTGTTTATCTTCCGTGATGATTTGTCAAGTATCGGGAAAGAAGATTTGATTGGTCGTTCAATGAAAAATTAGCCCGTCAATCGATTTGTGGAACGTATGGAAAGGAAATTCTGGTTAGCTAGAGTATTGAAACTCTATAAGAAATTTCGTTCGTAGGATGTATTAACGTGTTTATAAACCAAGTATAATATGTTCCATAAACATAAACGCGACGGTCACGATGAAAATATGCGATTTACAAATATTTCCATATAGCTAAGACGCGACGAATACCGTCAACTTATTTTCATAATATACCTTTGTAAACAAGAAACTGTCAGAAAATTGGCAGCAATATTATACAATGTACACAGGAAATTTAACTATCTCGAAATCTCGGGACTCGTCTTTGACAACATATTTAGAATGTCCTAGTCAGTCGCGCGATGAATTATTTACCCAAACACGCTGATAAAGTTCTTTTATTTTCCTTTCTCCTTATAAAGTAGGAAATAAGACGACGCAAAAGTTAAGCGAGAGATCATTGCATATTGAAATTAACGATAAGTATATTACGCTATAAGTTTAATTTCTTATGAAAAGCAGCAAAAAGTAATACGGTGTAACAAAGATTGTTTGAACAAAAAATTAAAAAATTACGAGAAAGCAGTAAAAGGTACCTCGAAAAATACTTAAAACTAAAAAAAAAGAAAAGAAAAATAAAGGAAAGTAAGAAGTAACGAGAATATTAAACTGATCAAAATAAATGAATCAGAATTACGATGATGACTTGTAAATTTCTTCTATATTCTATACACTACAATACATTTAGAATAAATTATCCCTCAAGTACGGTTCAAGCAATCAAAGTTCCACCCTAACATTAACTGAACAACAACGGTATTCACAACTCGATAATTCCTACAAAAAATTTCTCTCCATCAATCTTCTTTACCTACCATCGACGATAAAATGCAGAGAAATGCACGATACATACGAATTTAGTTCAGCGAAATCCATCTTCGACTTTCGATCGTTCTTCTGTTTCACGTCCAACACGGTTCGTCCGTTGCACGTTCAAATCGCGCTTGAAAATAATGAAAAAGCGCGACTTTTTTCGATAACGTTCATGGAAAGGAACGATCTGAAGAAACTACGTGTCACGAAGCCAAACTTTTAACGGAATCTTGGTCAAGGCTTTGCCAAGGAAATTCTTAAAGTGTTTGGCGATGCTGGCACTGGCGGCTGGTCTCATTTCTTCGATGATTTCCTTCGCGTTCTGGTTCAGGAACTGATTCATCGCCTGACCGATCACGTTGTCACCGTTTAACTGATCGACCACGCGGAATCGTGCTCGACCCAAGCTGAAATCGATCAGCATTCGTGCCACTTCCAAGTAACGAATCCCATCGCGGATCACCTCTGCTCCTTGGACACGAGCGATGGCTTGAACGTCGCCTGGAACACACATTTCCCTGGATTTTTCTAGGATTATCCGAGAACGAGACTTTTCAAACTTTGTCCTCTAAGGGTATACGGGAGAAAAAAATATTTTGCTGATGTTTTACGGGGATATACATGTTTGTGTGTGTTTAATACAACTTACGTAGAAAATTTTCGAAAACTTTCGAACAGAGTTTTAGAAATGTAATCGACTCACCAAAAAGCGCCCAAAATTCCCCATGGCTTTGAATAGGGAAAAGCAGCACGTTTCCTACCACTTCGTAGCGGCCTTCGAGTTCGATCTTTGGGAATGCCAAATGAAGATCAAGCCTATATGTCTGTATGTCGATTCGCGTTTTCGAAATTGTATAATTTCCCGCTCCTATGACGGTGATATTAGAAAACAGCGCTTTAATACGAACAGCTCCTTGGCCGTTCTCCATTCCTAATTCCGGGATGATCAGTGGTTCGATCGGAGGTAAATCCAGATCAGGAATACCTAAGAAAGTGGAATTCTGCGTAATGAAAATAATTAACTCTCTCTTTCTCTCTCTCTCTTTATATATATATATATATATTATATTCGCCATTCTGTTTGCTTGTAAAAAAGTATAACGGAGCTTCTAATCAATTTGCGTTTTAGTACGAGAGGATATACGAAGAAATATTTGGGAATAAAGACACGAATGAGGCAAGCTTTCAAAGTGATGGAAAGGCCGCTAGTTTATATAAGAACTTCAAATTATATGCGCTTATTAATCGCAAGTTATATAAATACTAAAATATTATACGTGGCGATTAAACTGATGTTCAGAAATCTATTACACAACACACCTTCGCTCTAATGCAATTCGATAGCGTATTCTTAATTTCTGAAAGAGTTGATTCACTTCCATGTGCAATGGTAATATTCGCTTCGATTCAGCACAAAGAATTCAGTCTTGAAACTTAATCTTCAACTTACCCTTAAGTAAATACGGCTGCAGATGATTCAAAGTTTTCTGAAAGCACGCGTCTATCTTCGGATCTGACCTACTGCACGGTAATATATACTCGGCTGTGGAAAAGGAAAAATTTTGGAAGAATAGATTCAGAAAATTGAACAATTATTTTTACACGACGGCAGACCCGTGAAATTTTCAGTCACGCGATCCCAACTTCGGTTGTTAGGTTATCGCGTGTCTTCCTACTTCCGGTACCTTTATGCAACCACTCTCACTTCCGATCTTCTAGGTAAATGAACCTAATTTTTCTAGCGCGCCAATTTGCTAGTTAATTATTCACTGAGCGGCTATCAGGCGTTTTATAATTATTTAACGATTATCTATTCTTTTTAAAGCGTTTGGTTTGGCTTTTGCGTTTCGAAGCTTTTGATGTAATTACGAAGTTCTGTGTTTAATGCTCGAACGATTTTCTGTTTATTTTGTAAACGCATGTTGGCAGAGAAGATAATCGACGAAGTGTACGCGAATTAGATATATTCCAAACCTTTCATCGTTTCCATTTTGCGTCTATCCTGAAAATTCGTAGAGATTTTGTTATCTTTTTCGTTATTCATTTTACAAATGACGCTAACCATGTGCTTTTTCCTCATAGAAATGCAAAGCACCTACGGTCGATCGATCTTGACATACAATTCAATTCGACGCTCAGAGAATTCCTTAAAAGTTCCTAAAATTGATTCTTATCGATAAATATATGCAAATTTTCTATGCGTAATGCAGAACTTGTAGAATATTAATACGCACTAATATTAAAGCAACGACGCAATGGTAGAGTACGACGTTACAATATTAACCAAACACATGAAATTTATAACATACAGGTACTTGAATATGTACAACTTTGAAATTATTAAGTTGTCCGGAAAGTGTCTTTCGCCAACGTGTATTTTACAACAATGCACCTTCATACAAACGTGAAAGCAGGTCTGTGAAATGTCGCGGTGTTTATCTCAACCGAACAAAAATGGATCGTACGTAATTCGACAAAATAATATCAAAGAAAAAACCTTGTGCGTCTATTATTTCCTCATAAAACGAAAGAAACTTTTCGGACAACCATACGTAGCATTATAAGGAATTAAATCATAATAACTTCATTTAAAAACGTCTTTTTGTATTGGAATTTTTCCTCGTTTCGTCATCAAACAATTTGCTTGAATACATGACATGATTTATTTCCCTCAAACGTAGGAACTGCATTTATGCCAACAAATTTTTTAAAACATCAAATGAGAACCAATCACAATGATTATACGTTACATCAGTGGAGAAAATTTACGACGCTTGGTTTTCCCCATTTTCTTTCTCGCTATACGTTACAAAAGGATACAAAGAGCCGATAGACTTAACGTTTATACTGAAATTTATTAGTTTTCTTACTTTTATTCTCAGTTCGTTTACTCGTTGAATAATCGTTAAATAATAAAATGCTTTATATTGGCTAGAAATTTATGCCATTAAATACAAACGTATCGGTTCTTGCGTTAGATTCGTTTGACGCATTGCTGTAATGGTCGAGAATAACGCGCAATGGCCCGATGTTGTAACATTTGGAATTTTATGAAATACTTAATCTTGTTACGTTCTTTAAGTCACTTTCGACGCAACATTGTTCGTCCATCGTTAAGAAATATCTGAAGTTTTAACTAGCTTTAAGCAGTGGAATTAAATGTAAATAGAGATGAGTCAATTTCAGTCAGGATAGTTTCAGTCTTTGCGAATGTATCAACATATTTGAACTGAAATCCATGCACACTGGTATAACACTGAATACATTAATAGCTCGAAAAGTGTCTTTGTGTGTGTTTCAAAAAGCATATTATCCGAAAAGTGTCTTTCTTTCGCAAACGTGTTCTTTACAACAATGCACCTTCGTACAATCGTAAAAGCAAGTCTGTGAAATATCGCGGTGTTCATCTCAACAGAACAAAATGGATCGATGAATTTTATGACAAAATAATATAAAACAAAAAACGTTGTGCGTTTATTATTCCCTCGTAAAAGAAAAGAACGACTTTCCGGACAACCTAATATAATAGCATCCTGAATGCAATAGTAGGATATCATTTATACTTAGCACCCGGAGAAACTGTGATACAATGTGCTTATATTAATTACCTTTGAACGATCTAACTGATAAATACGAAGATTAATTTATACTAAAACTTCCCATAAATTATTACGTTACCTCAGCATCGTAGCCGTGGATTTTACGAACATTGGAAAGCTAATATTTCAACAATTGTTCGCTACGTCGACTAAGAACACTCAGATCTAAACTCATAATCCATCCAAAATATTTAGACGTACGTATATGACAACCGTACGAAAGTCTACAAAAATGAACGATCGACGTCACCATTTTGGCGAACAGCGACAATCAACAAAACCGTCAATCATATTCAAAACCACGCTCATCAACAACGTGCCATACAAGGTCCACGACCAAAGAAACGATCTGGACCGTTCGATGTACCGTCCCGGTTGCTTGTATAGGCTTTCACTCTCGAAGAATCACAGGAAGGGTCTGACTCGCGCGAAGACGAGCGTGTAAGCGGTTGATCGAGGATACGCCATCGTAAGACCGGCTCTACGTAAGCGTCGACCGCGTCGCCACTTTCTCCGGCCGATTACCGTCGATCCACGGACCCGTTATGCAATCTCTGACATAACCTTCGCCACGCCATCGAGAGCCGTTACGCCATGTTCGCTACCATTACGTCGAACGAGCTGACCAACAATACCTTTGACGTTTTCAAACCTTCGCTTGCCCGGTCCAACTGGCCTCTGTACGATCCAGGAATTTTAAATTGTAATTTTTATCGAAGTAGAACGACGATGTTGCGTTTAACAGCAACAGGTCATTCTTGAGCACCGTGAGAGGGTTTGGAGGGTAGAGACCGAGGCTTTTCGACAGTTTCGTGCGATCGACATTTTTGACAGAGTTCGGTTTAGGATGAAGAGGAGCTTTTAAAATTTTTGCGATTATGAATCTTCGCCGATTGACGGTTTTGGGTGGTTGCGTGGAATTAAATGGTTAACGGAATTGATTTTTCGTTGATTTTATGAATATGCGCTTCTGTTTGCCAGAAAGATTCAAATGAAACACAGTAATAGTGTAACAGTTTTTCGAGCGAATACATTGAAAAGCGTACTGTGAATTGGCGTCGTAAATTCGACGATGAAGCGTCCGTGGTTTTCGAAACGAGTTTGAAAGCTCGACCTTCGTTCGATGTAACGACGCAACAAGAAAATTCGCTAGCATTCCGCAACTAATGTGCAATTTCCTTGTGCTCTACCTACGTAGAAAGAGAAAGTATCATGGCAGGAATATGTCAAGAAAAATGTCCGATTCAACTTGTAGGTATTCGTTCGTCTTATGTTCCTTATCGCAATAAGAATCTCCAATGCAAACAGTGAAGACAAGTCTTCAAAAAGAAACGAAAATAATCGAACAATCGACACGCGATCGATTCAAATTCTATAACAGATCTGGCAATTCTTCTATCTGATTTTCAAAAGAAATTTCCTCAAGGAGGAAATGCAAACTTCTACATGAAAATTACGGTTCTTTAATTACAATTTTACAAAGAATTTTCTATAGAGAAGATAAATAATCGCATGCCAAAGTCGGTCAGAATTCTTCAGTTTCGTTAAAAATCTTATCAAAATCTGCAATTCTATTCTCGAACTAACGAAACGTTAAATAATCGAATAATCAACTCATTGTCGGTCAAACTTACGTAGTAATTTTCACACACGTACACCTATACTACCCACGCGTTTCATCTCTAATTCTCTAATTTAAGCTGTCTCCAATAAACATCCAAGAGGAAATGAAAATAATCGGACAACCGACACGGTCAAAGTGTTGCACAGAAGCCTCGATTCCTCGAGAAAACGAAAGGATTTGATAACAAAGGGAAACGCGTGCGATGCAATACGCTTTCGCGATATAATCGTTTCCCACAATTGCTGTCCGCGTGGAAAGAGAAAGGTAGATACGCTCAATGGTCGTAAAAGGAAAATACGAGTAATAATTACTCGTTCGTAACACGATTTAACTTCATTCTACGCTAGTTACGTACGCTCTGATTAAACGAAGCTGCCAACTAATCGAGAATAACGCTTGTCAACTTCCATAGAATCCCGGAATTTCCAACATCTTCTAATTATTATCTAACGTTCGTCTGAATAAGAGTCGACTCTTGAGTCATCGTAATATCGTGGAAAGTGATTGCATAACGACATTTGTTTCATTAACTCTCAAACGTTAGTTGTCGAGTTTTAGTTGCCAATTAATTATTTTATCGATCGATTGTCACCGTTAAATTATGTCAAAAAATGAATTTCGTTAACAGATTACTTTACAGAGTTGATAAGAAAGTGATCGAGACACGTGCGCCTCACAAAATTGCGGTAGAATTCTACTTATTCGAATTGCAGTTCGTACAATGGGAATTCACTGATCCTCCACGCACTTACGACTTTTCGTTTATATCGTAGGAACGCGCATTCAAACGAGCAGATTCAACGATGATTTCGTTAAATTCGCGTACATCCTCGGTAAATGGAGTTTGCATAAACAAAGTTCCACCGTAGCGTAAAAGAGGCACTAAAGAGGCTTACGTATCTCGAAGTCCGGCTCATTCAGCACAGGATTGTTTTGCTCCTTGTCAGAGGACACGAGTTCTCCAGAGAACAGTCCAAATATCACCACACAGAGTATCCCTCGTTGTTGTAACATTCTGGAGAACATCGACCTCGATCGAGGTCCCCTGGTAGATGTTTAGATTGGTCCTAGCACGTTGTACGTGTTTCGAGATATTTCTAAATTTTTGCAGCAACTTCAAACGTTAAGGCGCAACTTAAAAATTCTATTTTAAATATCCAATAGTCGATGGTCTCTTTTTAATTTGTCGACGAATACACTTTGTAAGTTTTATCAACCGTTCGGGTACACCAGTTCACTGTTCTTTTAATCAATTTGTTTCTTCGTTTTAATTTTCGATATTTTGCGGATGTTTTAATTTTTTTTTTTTTGAAAATAACACGAGATGTATAAAGAGAAATGGTGAATGAAAGCGAGGGATCAAGGTGGTAGCTGAATGGATCGATTCTCGTAAACTAAACACGCGTTCTCTTCGTATTCTGTCTTATATGCGAGGGTTCCCCTACTCTGACTTCTGTTCGGCTGTAAACGCCATCGTATTCGACTCTGCTTTTTATTTCTCACAGGTATAATCGATACTTTTTATCTTCTAACTAGAAAAATAAATTTCTGAAGAAAATTGAAAAATAATTCATCAGATGCTCCTGTGCTTTCGTACTCCTTTTATTTCCATTTCATACGAATAAACTCCCCGAAGTAAAACAATATTTTACCTGGTTGATAATTGAAATATCCTTAATGAAATAGAATTAATCACAGCATTGTTTCATAGATTAAAGTAACAGTTAACAACGTCTGAACGTATCAACGAACACCATGTCTATAACATATTTTCAATTTAAATGTCACGTTATTTAAAAATTTTAACGTTTTTCGTCTGTCATACAACTAACAACGCTATTGCGATACTGTGAATAAGAAAGAAACGTGTCTGCAATTTACTGTCACACATTTCTGTCACAAGTCTATTATTACACGCTTATGTCGTTCGATAAACCGTAGGGTAGATCTAGAACCCTCGTTATATTAGAATTATCGAGACCGTGCAATTTTCTAATCGAATTTACCTGTTATAAACGACATTTAATTTTAGGAGTCTAACGTTACGCAATATGGTGTCGAGAAAACATAACAAAGCGTATACCTATGCACTGCCGAATGAACAGTATAATTTGCGTAATCGCGCTTCGCTGGATCATTGCGAGAGCTCTACATCATCCGAACGACCTATTACGAGTATTTTAATGATATTAATTCAACCAGATGTAGAATGCTCATTGTGAAACTACCTTGTTTCGCTTGCTCGTGCTCTTCTTTGTAATTTCACTCATTTTGTTCCGCGCCATTGTCCCCTGTATTTTCATAAATGTCGAAAGTCAGTTTTCGAGAATCGTCGAAATTAAATGAAAAATAGATGTTCGTGTGAGTAATTGTTTGGTGCGTGTAATATTGCGTAATAAACGAAACGTTTAGATTGTCTTTTATAGGAGAGAGATCGAGGTTATAGCAAGCGAAATTTTATTGGGAAACATACATCATCGTCTGTTTTTTCGAGATTCCAAGGACGAGGAACATTGGAATTTTCTATAAAGTCCTTCTTAATTATCGTTATCCTTAAACCAATTATTTACAAATTTTCTTTTCTCTGATATCGATAAATATTATTTCCATAAATCCCAATATCTTCGACGTGTGATTCTTTTTAATAAAATTTAATAAAATCATCGTTATTTCCTTTCTTAGCATCAATTAAATTATGCAGGACGCGGTAAGATTAAATTTAACTAAATCTCAATTCGTCGAACTAATTTTACTCCGAGAGTGATTGAACAGAAAGTGGTCGAATATGAATTATATATAATAAGAGTAAATCGATTGGGATAAAATTAGAGAAGAAACAGAAATTTAATTGTTGAAAGTATTATGTAAAAATTGATAGTTTATTTTAAGCCTCTGGCGAGAAGTATTAATGGCTGATAATAGTAAGTCACGATGCTCGTTGCATAGCTGGCCATGAATGTATAATGAGGCATTGTCTTTTCGAATTGGTCCTTGATAGAGATCGTGCACTGCATGCTTGACAAATTACTCGGAAATAAGCAACGAAGAGAGCTACATTTTGCAAGACTTCTTCCAATCTGATAGAATAAATATGTACCGAAGTCAGCAATTTAATTTCAAAAGTTTACGATCAGAAATTCATATTTCACGTATGATCCTTGAATAAATTTAATTAAATTGCGTAGATAGAGATATTACAAAGGAATAATTCAATTTTCTATTTTTTAACCTTTTTAAACGAATCTACCTTAAATGGATATACTTACCGCTGGAAAATGTCAGATTTTGTTTGAAAAATTGAAAGAATTTAGTTATCATATTTCTAAATACCCCGCTACTGAACACGGTCTTTTATTTAATTCATTTCTAATTATTAACTTTCGTTAGTTTAGATAATTTAAATTATTTAAATACATTTTTAAGTAAATATCTTTGATGTAAAAATATTAAGAAAATATTCAGCAATTTTTCAAATATCAAAACAAAATAACGATGATTTAGTTTGTTGAATTTTTCACTTTTAATAAAGGAAAACATAGACGTTATATGAGTAAATATTTCACGAACCCATTCCGGTTTTAAATGATCCAGGTAGTCGCTTGAGCACCTTGAAACTTTCGGATCTTTCACGATGTTTGAAGAAATTCCGAAACAACTTGTCGCTGTTGCCTAATTTGTAATTCGTAAAAAACCAAGTGTCGACATCAATGCTTTTTCATCCGTGCGGTATTCTTTCAATTCGTATGCCCTCCTAATACGAGATTTTTATAAATATACAAAAATACTTTAGAAATGGAAGAACAATTCTGCAATTGGAGATAAGTAACATTGAGAAGGATATGGAAAATCTTGATAGTAATTTTTCTAAAGTTTCCAAGTACAAGTATGTGATATAAGCGACAGAAGAAAACTTGTAGTAAAACGAGAGAGTAATAATAATAAAAAATTACAAATTTCAAATTCAAAAGAAAATTATCATAGAGAAGAAGACAGGAGTATTAATTATCTATTACCAATAATTAAATTAAATGCAAACAGATCTCGTAACAATTATTCAACTATACAATTGCAATAACGAGTACCATACCCTGTGATATTCATGAAATTGTTTCGACCATCGCTTGGTAGTAACATCGTACATCGATTATTGAAAATGTCAAACGTATTATAAGAATTCCAAAGGTGTTTCGGAATATGTGCAAATTCCCACCGAGAATCATTTACGAATGCGTTACATTGTAGTCGGCTGCGGTACATTCGCTTGAACGTGACTATACATACTTTCGCGAAGATGAACGAAAGGCTTTTAAAGGCTATTTCCTTGCGACACCGGTACACAATTGCAAAGGAAATGACTAATTCTCATGGACCGTTTAAAAAAGTCAATATCGTGTAAACTTTATTAAATAAAATAAAAGTTTTATAAAACTTTGTTTTTCTTAATTTTCTAATCTCTGAATTTTTTAAATAATTTCTTATTTCAGGCAAAGAAAAGGAAGCAAATGCATTGGAACATTGCAGCAACAAAAACAGTTTTCACGCACATAATCATTCGTGCAGTTATGATCTTTTCGGTAATACCAATGGCAATGATTGACGCTGAAAGGAAACAGGATAATATAAATGTCTCGTAAATTAATAATTTTTAAAAGCAACCGATTAGCTGACCTAAAATTACATCGACAGACCCGTTGATTTCTCAGTCTTTAATTTCTTCGCAGCGTCTTTCGCAAGAGTATCATTACTCCACGACAATAGTTAAACAGCAAAGAATTACGACCCTTGATTCGTAATTCAAATCTGTTGCGGATAAAATATTATTTAAACAAAGAGCCTTTTTTATATTTATAAAACCATACATATGTATCTATTTAAATTCCTGAAATAACAAATGTAGGTTAAACGAACTTGTATTGTTATAAAATTCAATCAGAAATTAATCAAAAAGATCAACATCCAAGTCTTATTTATCGTGTACTAAAATAATATCGTACATATATAATTGCTTTTATTTTCTGACACCATTTGAGAATCTACTGTTAATATATTTTTCAAAAATTGAAGTTTCGAAGTAAGAAAATTTATAATCTGGAAACAAGATAATTTTATTTCCTATTTATTATAAAATTTTAATAAGAATACAAGGAATATGATATAATGATTTGCCTCCGGTATAAAACTGAGCGAGGACTTTTATTAGCGCCTACAATGCTGTTCTACGATTTACACACTCGTCGTATGGTTATCTTCGTTTAGGCTCGCGAGTTGTAGGAAACTGTAAAATTAATTATCCAATACTAATTACGTGTTTTCAAATAATTAAGGAAGCGTTGAAAAAAATCTGAAAACTATCTTGAAAAAATGTTTAGAAATTTTTAAGAGAAAATAGAAATAACTGAAATTTGTAATTTTATAACAACTTCGAAAACAGTATTTAAAATTATAAAAATTTAGAAAAACTTACAAAATCAATCAATACATCGCATTAGCATTTTTACAGGAGAAAAAAATTATATATAATATTTTACTTCAAGGTGGCAATAATACATCCTCCGGAAACACCGAGAAAATCGTATTCGTGAAATTCGTGACCAACATGGCAACGGTTTCTTCCAATTTCGGCCTTATTTCCGTTATCACCGTGTTCCAGTTCTCGTTCAGGAAAAGATTCATGGCGGCTGAAAGCGTTTTGTCGCCGTTGAACAAATTATCTAAGCGCACAGTGGCATGGCCGATCTCAAAATCGACATAAATGTCCTCCACCTTCTGATGAATCAACCCTGTTCTCTCGTTACAATAACGTTCCAACTGTAGAGCGACAATGGCATCGATGTCCGTGAAGTTTCCGTATCCGATACCATTTCCTGTGATTGGTAGCATTATAATTCTACCATCCATGATGTAATTTGCTACCATTTCCAGTCGTGGAATGTAGAGTTCCAGGTGTACTATATTTTTGTCTAAGTCGAAGCTGGTAAAAAGATATTATTGTGAAGTTAATCTGAATACTTAAGAATTACGAGATCATTTTTTAAAAAAATAATTTATTTTTATTATCATTGCATATATATATATATTTATTATTATTTTTTGTTATTTTAATTTTTTAAGGATTAGTGACACATATGGTTCCTTAGGTTTTCATTAATCCAGGTATGATACAGTACAGGTGAAAGATACGATGAAAATTATTGCGATTAACACTAGAACTACCACACCAGTAAAATTGACTAATTTTACAATTTTTATTTTGAAATTCCCATTTCGTGTTATATTTTTTTTCCACAATGATACAATGGCTTTCGCAACGATAACTAAAAGAATGATATAATGAATTTTATTTTGTTTTTTATGTATTCAAACTGAAAATAATTTCGTATCGAAGCTACTTATACCGATAGCAGTCAAAATGGCTGGTAGTTGTCAAAGCGTAAAAGGGTCCTGCAATCTTTTTATGGAACCTCAATTAACCAGTTTCCTCGTTTTGTATAACTTGCCACACGTTTTTCAAATTTTTGCCGCGTATAATTCAAATGACGATATCGGTTATCAGGAAAATTCCAGATCGATCGCTAGAACTAGAACTACCACAGCAGTTAAAATGACTAGTTCTACAATTTTATAAATGTGTCAACCCTCGTTTAGGGATCTCAGATGGATTAATAATAGCAAAAATGTACTACATAACATGAACTTGCTTCTGTAAGAAAGTAATAAATCAATAAATATACAAATATTCTATTATCACGTATTTTTTAAAGTCCAGTCATTTTCACTGCTTTCGGTAGAAATAGCTTCGTGTTAACCATCGGTAGTTCTAGTGTCAAATATTTCGGAATATATCAAGTTCACCGACGAATGATCAAAGCTCAACAAATCGATATACGAGGAATTACAAACTATTGTGTTGGCAACTAAGTGATTGCGGATTTTATCAATAAGTAGTATTGACAAAATCCGCAATGATTTAGTTGCCAAGCCAATATATTGTACGTAATTCGAGCGATGTGTGAGTTATAGAAAGGAAGAAAAATACATAGAGATATTGATTGAAATGCAAGGACATACCTGATGCTCTTAGGTACGAAGTTAGTGCCACCATAAATGGACACGTTGTTATACCTGGCGTGAATATAGATTGGACCGGAACTTTGGTCAATTTGGATCTCTTCTAAGCGAAGCGGTTCACATGCTGGAATCCCAAGAGCTGTTATTCCATTTTTTAAATACGGTTTCAAGGAAACGACACTTTGCATTATACAATCGTCGAGGAATGGATCACTTTGATGACATATCTTCAAGAACGGTGCTAAAAGGAACCACATTGTTTTATTTCATTGATTCAAAATAAAAACTAAAATTCGATGTCTTATTCATTAAATACTTCATTTTTATGCGTTACTTATATAAAACGTCTGAAAAAGAAACGATTCGAATTATACTTTGTATAAAAATTCGCACGAAATATTTCATTTTCTATCGATTATAAATAAAGGAGGTGTTTTCCCTTCGTTACAAGAAAAATCCAAGTATTACGTTCGCTGTTTATTAGCCTTCAATCTCGTCCAGAATTCAAGTTAGACCTGAATTCTTCGTACACTTAGATCGCATGATTTTCTATACGATTCATCGTGAATTAAATGCAAGTGTTCCAGTTTGCAATGATAACGCCTGCATACCGGGTGTTTTAAGAATCTATCGTGACAATATGTCGTTGTATCATATCGCAGCGAAATATTTAAGAAGCAAATATTTCATTTTAATTTCAAATATTGCTATAAATTGCTTTGTTGAATAAAATTGCACTGGATCAATCTTAGAAAATATATAGTTTCAGTCGGATAATATAAATATTGTTTCAAATATTTCGTTTAGATAGAATGAAAAAAAAAAAGGAGATACAGTAAAAATTGTGTAGCGACGTTTACAAGAAAAATAAGGTACTTACGGATTTCTGGAACAAGTAAAGAAATCGACAAGCAACTTGTCACCAAAAGTATTAAGAAAAGTCCGTAGAACCGCATTGTTGTTGTCACGACGATGTTCGATCGCGAAATAATTTTCTACCATCGAAAATTGCCAACGTGTTATCGATTGCCAATCCGCTGACATCGTCATTTCTATTACACCTGCAGTTCCTTTTACGGGTTACGCAATTTAATGTTCCGATATTTGTCTTGTGTCAATTTTATCGCACTTGTCCACTGAATTTCCTCGCAAATTAATTCATTGACTCGAGAAAGTAAAAAATAATACTTCCAATCTTCTTAACGAATGTTCCCTTGCGAATGTTTCTAATCGAATATTAATTTTCCATCGAAATACCAAGCTTTTATACCGACTTGAAATAATAAGATACATTTTTATCCGGCCTTTATTTCTTTCGACGTGATAATAATACAATTGTTACGTGGCTCACATAAAAATACCTAAATCTAACAAATTTTCATCCAGGCGTGACAAAACACACGAAAATAGATCAGCATGTTCGAATCTAAATAAAAATTCGAAGGAAACCTTCAACGGTATTTTTATTATAAAACTTAGCCTCACCTTCACCCAAAAACCAAGTTCGTCGCACCTCCCCATTCTCCCCTCGCATTTTCCCCAACCTTCCCATCGAATCATTGAACAAAGCACAACTACGCTCCCCATTAAGCGTCATGTCGCACCTACCACATACTGCGATGTACATTTAAGAACAAGCTATTACGCAACAGCGAACAACTCCGGTGGTGCGCTATTTGCGGCCATAATGTCTTCCACTTAAGGTCGGGGAAGGACCTTGCCCCCTATTACGTCGCATCGAGGGCGAAACGCGATGTTCAAGTCGCTAGAAGAAGAAGGAAAAGAAGTTGTATAGACAACTAGAAAGAACACCTAGTTAACGAGTATCAGAAGAATCAGAGTGGTCCATGGCCCAGATCCGATGCCCTTCCACGCTGCTGTATAAAATGCATCATCCACTCGCGATCGCCGCTTTTGTACCAGCACACGCCTTAGGAACAAACGTCGAACGACGCTAACCAGTGATAGTAATGATCGTGAAGGATCTTGTTGACTTGACTTTAGTCTTGGATTAATCGAGAACAGCCTGGAAGAAGAAAGAATCATCGGTCCAGGTGCCAAAGTGTTGATGTGCGCCGCCCTCTTCTGCTTCCTTCTGGTCTTCATCGTGGTTGCCATCGTTGTTCTCTTGGTGTTCAAGCCTATCTACGTCTGGGAGATGAAAAGCGTGCAATAGAAACTTCTCCGAAGACTTCTGATTCTTCGGCAATGAGATTCTAAACGTTCGATTATAACACTTACAAATGTTATAATATAAAACACCTATGATACTTTGGTGCACTTCCTTTGAAGATTCTTTACTTCCGAACAGCTATTTCGAAATATTCCATTGAAATATTTAAAAAATAGTATTTAAAGATACTTGGAAGTACTCAAGTGTTAAAGAACTGAATCTACGGTAGCGAGGAAGGGTTCAAGAAATAAATACACGCGATGACGAAGGTTACAGCTATCGCATTCCTAGCTCTGGGTCTGCTGACCCTGGCGAACTGTCAGGGATCCTTGCTAGAAATGTCTCAACAACTGTGGGCGAAGCTTTTATCAGGAGGATTCTCCAAAGCTGGCAAGCTAGATCCACTAAAGGTGCCGGTAATCAAAGTGGATCAATCCGAAGGAAATACCAGCTACAGAATAATTCTTCGGAACGTGGAGATCGCTGGACTAAACGAATCCACATTGGACAGCATCCATATAGCTCGAGGTCGATTGAAATCGAACCTCAGCGAGCTAGAAGCTGGCTACGTGAGCTACAGCGACCTGAGAGATCTGGACTCCATCAGATACAGATTCCATACATTAATCAAGGAACCTAAAGAACAAAACGAAAGCTTCGAGGCCATTGTCTCCGCCACTAATCAAGAGAACAAGTTCGTGGCTAGCGCCAGGGAGCAAGAGAGTCGTTTCGAAAGACTCAGACAATACGATCCCTTCTTGATGAAGATTCAAGCGGAGAAGATGATGGAACCAGCGACCGATCGCCCTCAGAATAATCACAAACTGCATCAAGAATCTGGAGTTGGGACTTACAGCATGGAAAACGCAAAGGTTCTCTCAAAATCGGACACCAGTCGAATTATAGAGAACTTGAGGTATCCTTCGGACGTTCAAATGATTTATGCCATGAGCGCAATAAATTCTGGTTTCAACTCAAAGAATTCTGAGCAGAAAGAGGATTACGACAGATCTAGATCGGGTCCTTACGGTGGTCGGAACAGAGAACACGGCAGACAGAGTCATAGAAGAGAAAATTTCGCTAAGGGAGGAACCGAGGAACGTCACGAGGATGTTGAGACTTCAGCATCAGAGAACGTGGAGAGTACAGTGACGGGCCAGAGGTTTGTTCCTGGACAGATTAGCAGAGAACAAGCGTATGGTAAAGAATCGAAACGTCTAGAAGAACAACCAGGTTATATCGATATAGTTTACGCAGATGAGAACCGTAATGGCGGCGTGAGGCGTTTTGGAAACGACAGAATAAAATCTAAGGGCGATGCAAGAGTGTTTGGTACGAAGGATGCTTCGAAGGTAACGAAATAATTTGAGGGAACGAAGATTTTTGTAACGTTCTTTCGAAGAGGAGATGTTTGATTTGCTAATTTCGTAGAAAAGTCGATGATAACAATTTTCCTACGTCTTTCCTGTAAGTTAATCGACTCCTCTTCCTGCTTTTGATGTTGCGAGCTTCCGCTAGAAAGTGAAATAAAAAGGGATAACATTCATTTTTCTATAACTTCCTGGTATTTAATAAATAGTATGCCGCTATACCGATGCGATTAGGCAGAGAGATAGTGCAACAATTCTACATTAAATAGTAGCGTTTGAAGATACGTGTAAACCTACTGTCGTAGATATGTTAATTCGAGATAGTAGATAGAATTGTAGAATCATTTTCCTTGCGATTACGTTGGGACCAACATCTTGTAAATAAGTAAAATTACCATCACGATGAAACGAATTTTTTAATACGTTAAAAATCCAGCCAGAAATCTATGGAAACGTATAATAATTTGTAGAAACGTTCTATGGAAATTTTTAAAAGTTGCGCGGAAAATCTTACAAAAAGGTATCAAGAAACTCTTGAATGTAATTTACAAAACATTTTGAGAAATCCTTAAAGTTCCCAAGAAATAGTAGAAAGCTTTAGAAGTTCCCAAGAAATAGCAGAAAATTCTTAAAATGTTAAGAGAAGCAAAATTTCTGAAATAAACCGCTGAACAAATTTTTAAACTCCGTGAAATCCTAAAATTTTCTTTCTGGGAAGCTGATCGAAAAAACATTAGAAAGAGGCAATAATACGTACCTTTATCAAAGTCAGCATTTAATCATCAGAAAATTAGCAGGTACCCGAACCAACAATTTAACGTCAGTTCTCATTATTCGTAAACGCCATAATAACAATTTACTATTATAAATAGATATTGCTATGTATATATACCTTCATCTTGTTCCTAAGCTGCGGTAAAGTAGTTAACCGATGTAAACAGGATATCCTCGAGAATAAACGGGTTATTAGTCGCAACTGTACCGAGGGAGAATCCTTGACGAAGAGGAACGACGCGGTTAAAGCGGCCATAGAGGCGAAGAGATTGGATGGTTTGTCTAGATACGCGAAAAACTATCAGGAGAAGCAAGGATACTTCGAAGAAGGGATGCAATTGGTCTATCATTATGGTGGAATGGATCGAAAGAATCCTGGAGAAGAGAAACTTGCTCAAGGGGCTAGATACAAACGTGCTCATAGAGGCAACGATACCGATGTAAGTACACACCATGTTCCTCTTAGTGTGCAATTCGTATCTCTACTTATTTTAGTTATGGCGTTATTTTCCTTCTTTTTACTTTTTCTTTTTTTTTTTATTTGTCGTTCATTAGAACTCGAGAAGGATTTCTCACGGATTTTCAAATCGACATGGTCACCTTTCTCCTTTCTTATTTTACATAATTAATCTGAATTATTATTCTACTGAATTCTATTATTCTATTTACTATTCTATTATTACTCCTGGTAACGTCTTTAATTATCTTTCAATTTCTCTTCTACCGATTTCCAAGGATGATGTTATGCACGTCATTATGAAAATCAGAATTCCCCTGCTTCGCGTGAAATCCGATTATCATCTGATGGGTAAAGTTGGCCAGGAACTGGTGAGAGGAAACGGACAGCTGAATGGCAACTTCAGTGAGTGTGTTCTTTGTGTCAAGTTTATTGGTTGCGGGAAAAAAGTGTTGGTTCTTGATTGTTACTTTCTCCTAGTACGTAATATTTTTAGTTATGATGGAAATTTTGTCGTGAAAAACAAATTTTACGATAGGACATTTATAGTTACAACGAGAATGACAATAACGTTAAAGATTAAGAAAGAATTAGAAGAATTACTCTAAGCGGAGAATGTTAATTATAAAGATTAGTCGATATTTTTAAAATAATATTTGTTGATTCGAACGAATGCAGCCGATGTCGTTGGCGACTTCACGATCGAATTGAAAAAAGCCAGCGGACAGGATGCGTTAATTGTTCGTGCAGCAAGAAGCAAATTGAATTCCAGGAAGCAAAATGTCTCTCTTCAGGGAATGAACGAAGAAGGACCAGTAAAGTCCATTCTAAGTCACAGTGAGTTTCTTGCGTTATTTATATTTTATCTAATCGTTGACTTATCTAATTAAATCTGACTTACATAAATAATATATATATTAATATGTTATACTAAATATAGTATTTCTTTGAAAGAAGATTTTAATCTTTCAAAGCGGTAAAAAGCTACGTTTAAAACAGCCACAAAAACATAACGCGTTACAAATGAAATTAAATTTCAACAAATTTAATTAAAACAAATTAAATTTCAACTCGAAGTAAATATATAATGCGAAAGTAGAAATAAAATTAATCGTTAAAAAATTATTGCCACAAATTATCGAGTAAAAATGATTATTAGATCAAAAATGGAGTTAATAACAATAACATATTACGCACTCGAGGAAATATTTATTTTGCCTGTAAGTGGCAAACGATGGCAAAAAAGCAATTACGGGGCATTATGTAAAAGCTTTTCATCTGTCCTCGTTACGTTATAGAACCGGTATTCTTCCTTAATTAGCAGACGTCGTGAAAAACGTAGAATTTTATAGCAGGAAAAAAGTAGAATTTTATAGAGAAAAGCGACGTGAATAGATTTGAAAAGTTGCGGTTGAATATCGACGACCGGTGATGTATGCTGCATGTTAAAATCGTGAAACGTGGCAGGCATGCGTGTAATTACATAAAATATGAGAATCATAGAAAGAAGAACGTTTCCTTTGAAAAGAACCAACGTGAAAATACGTTCATTGAATTCTTTCTACAATCAATCTATTTTAAATTGTAGCTTTATTCGGTCAATTAACAAATCTTTAGATTTCCGTAAACCACAAATTCACAAACATCTTCGCGTCTAATTATTAAAAATATCCTCATAATCTTTCGTAGGTAGCCTGTGGACAATTATGCAAATTAGTATACTTAGATGTAAGAAAAAAGAGATCAAGATATAAATAAGAAACCTAAAGACTAATTTGTCGCACACTTTAAATATTACGATCAACACTCTAATTTAGATATTTTATGTAGTTTCCCATATCGTGTGCTTTCTACGGACCACATCTTTAAATCTCCCATAAATGCATAAAAGTTATGCATTTAGGTATTTATCATATTAAATAGATAGAAGCATTTAGATATTTATCATATTAAATAGTTTCTATAAATATTCGACAAACATTTTCATAATTGTTATGGATCAATTATTCCACGACGACTAATCGATTTTACTAATTCCGTTGTCGCGATGGATTATTTCGCTCGCCATCGAAAGAAATGCACATTTCGCGCACGTTACTAGGAAACAATGAAAGAAAGTAAAAGTGGTTGGGTGTATTGACATCGATCGAGCGAAGTAAAAGTGTGTCCACTTTCAATGGACGTCTTAATGCACCCCATGACCATCCATGCGCGACATCCAGCGTATTAACTCGTTTAATCATAGATTTACGATTGACTTTCGACCATAGGTTTGATGGCTGCAGAAGCGGTAGCCGCCATGCTTGCCGATGACCTGGCTACCAAGGCCCTCAACGACAAAACGGCGGACGCGATGATTTATAGAATGTACAAAAACCTTCCGGTCAATTAAAGTGGCGTCGAGGACATTCTACCATTCAATTGAACTTTTGTCATTCTCACAGGTTTATATCGTATAAAATACGTTGACGCATAATGCTCAAAACAATTGTTTCAAGATGATTGTATCAAAAAAAAAAAAAAAAAAAAAAAAAGAAGAAAAAAGCACACACAGGTTCAAAAAGATAGCACAGGTTTAAGGAATTTCGTATGAATTTTTAGCATTGAATTATCGTAAGATTTTCAGACTTCACTTAGGCAAATACTTTTATTTCCTTCAACGTTACGTTTCTTAAATAATCGTTTGAAATATTAATCGATAATTGCATGCTTCTATTTATTTACTTATTTATTTATTTCTGTTCATAGTTACAGAACCAATTAATTTATTAATAACGTTGTATTCTATTTTATCTTCTACAACGTAGCTCGTGTTTTAACGTTATATTCAAGTTTATACATATATTTATTACACACATGTTTTACATTACATACGCGTATTAGAAATATCTTATAAGTCGATCTAGCTTAATTTGTATTTAATTTGTATTTAAACTGCTAAATCATCTGTCCCTTCGTTGCTAAAAAAATAAAACTGCCAGCTCGTTCAATATCGAAACGATCCGGTTCACGCGTTCTCTCACGACCTTTAGCCGCAGAAACCGGAAACTCCTCTGAGTAGCCGATCACGTTCCCCGAGTTGTGTCACCGTGTGATTGCAGTGGCGCGATTTGCAAACGGGTTCCCGAACGTTACGTGCCGTTTACACCATTCGCGGCACCATCGCGAAACCAGTTGGGATCCGTCGGATTTTACATAATCGCATTTAGGAAATTCAGCGAGTTGCAATGACGTTCATCGACTCGGGGAAAGTAGTTGTGAAACGTGTAGAAATTTCACAAAATCCGGAGGCTGCATCGATTTTTCTTTACGCTTTTCGTTTTTTAATCGATCGTGCAATCTTATCGTTGGTCTGCGTTTCGTAATTTTCCTTAGAATTAGATATCGATGGAGACATCGGTTTTAGCGTTATACTATTAGCTTTAGAATATCAATATCATCTTTAGCAGAATATTAGAATATCGTGGCAGGCAATTATTACACGTAATTAGGGTATGGTAGGTGGTAAATAACGTTTCAACGCTTTCATTATGACGCATAGTTGAACAACGCGAAGTAATATCGATTAGCTATTGATTTTTGCAATTCTGTAAGTCGAAAGAAAAGATGGCTAGTTTTTAGATCTTTTAACGCAAGAAACACTAGCGTTAATAATATAAAAAGCTTGATAATATAAAAAGTAAAATACCAGTAGTATATAAAGAATTAAATCGAAAAGAATAAGCCGATATGCATTTACTTTATAAAGGATCGTTCGAATCTCTAAAAAAATACATCGTAATAAATTTATAAAATTTCTGAAGATTACGAATTAGTCGTTTCTCCTTAGTCTGGTAGTTTTTAGCGTTAAAATGGAAATATAATATTCACTTGGAAATGGTTTCCTTTTGAAAGAGAAGTAATTGCATTAGAATGTGTGGCACACGTTATACGTGCTAAATTTTTTCAAACTTCCGTTCTCTTTTTGATCGCTGGTCAAAACCGTGTCGACCAAGTAGCTATTATGCGTTATACGGATATTTAGATCGTTAGATCGTTAGGTTATTTGAACGATGGAATATGAACAATGCAAAAATGGAATGAATTAAATGTAACGCGTACCAAGACAGTGGCCCGTGCGTTTATTGATCGCACAACGATCTAACTTGGATTGTGCAATATACATCTGAAAGCTATTTTCCAGGATGGAAGGGTTAATACAATTAATATAGATAATATTTATATGGAGAATATGTTATAAAGTTAAGAAAATGGTTACACTGATATATATAATAGTGGTAATAGTGATAGAGTAAAGGAAATGTAGAATCTATGTTACGAAATAGAAATATATACTCTTAACAAAATGCATATAATAATTGTAGAAATAATTCATGCATAAGAATACATAAATGTACTAATATTATAGTAAATATATATATATATTGATATGTAAGAATCTTCTAATGTATTGGAGATTTAAGATGTGAAATAAAAAGATTTATCAAGGGAACGAGTTTAATATATTTTCCATAGTCTGTAAATTGTTCGTTACAATCTATTAAATCTGTTGATTTTATTTTATGCCAGACGCGAAACTATATTTTTAAAATAATAATTTGTCCTTCGAACAACGTTACATATTAGCGAAGGAAATTTATCGCAAAAGGAATAAACATATCGTTAAAATAATGTCAAATCTCTACGATATATTTTCGATAAAACAGATGAAAAATAGTCAGGAAAGTTTTAACGTCGAAGGATTCCATCGCGTCTGAAAAAGAAGGAAATTCTGTTTCAACAATGTGAAACACAGAAGGTTTGCATCATTTCACGATTAGCATTAACAGAAAAAGATAATTAACAGTTTTACGTGTGGAACTCTCTGCAAAACATCGCATAAAGTGATTCACGATATTTGTGACCTAAATGTGGCAAGGGTTTGCGTGCCAACTATTGCAAAAGCTTAGCAAAGCACTCGAAATTTTTCCATCGTTTCACACCCAACGATAAGATCTTTTTCGAACAATCGTTTGCTGAAACTATTATCTTTTATCGTATTCTTTCGAAATTACGAATTATTACACGAAACATTAAGCGGAATTTGCGACAAGGACGCAATGATCGTTAGATTAACGACGAATCATTGCAAGGAGAATTATTATCGCGATTCTTGACCAGTTGCGAGAGAAATTATTACGATGGGAGGATGTCGCTAAAGGAAACCGTAATTGACGGAAGAAATTAGTTGATGGAAAAAAAATTCAAATTAGAATTCCGTTGTTCGATGGATTATAATTTAGTGAGAATTTTACTTGCTATTATTTTATATATTTTATTCTATTAGAAGATTGTTATCAGAGAATTTTTCTTTCCAATTATTTTACGATTACCTACAATTATTTATGGATAAATATATTTGTTTATAGATAGCAGAAATTAATTTTTAAACATACAGAATACATTCTTTATAACTAGACGAATCAGTATTTTGATAAACAGAATATAATTTCTTGGATTTCCCTTACACAAAAGGATTAAATTTCTTATATTTTGTTTGCAATTAGATGAATTCAATCTTTTCAGCTATGTCTCGTTTATTTTAACAAAATTTACACAAACTGGCTTACAGTGAACACCTCTTTGCGCTATGAATATCGTTCAAAAATATCTGTCAAGTCAGAACGTCTCTCCTCTCTATGAATATGTTATAAACGTATATTGCCTGCTTATGCTTAGCATGTTTTCGGAAAGATCAAATTATTAACCGAAATTATTAATTCGACGATTTTTAGCGTGAACCATTACTACTTCCTACGGTTGATTTGATTATTATAAGCATGACATTATATAAATGTAAAATCGATTACTATGGAATTTATAGCCTAAACATGACAAGTCTTTTAAATAATTAATGGTTCTTACTTTCCAAAAATTGACCACAAGGAAGCTTGTGACAAACGTGCGTTAATTATATAATTCATTCTTGACGTACTAATTAATTTTTAATTCGCTATTGAATTTTTCAACAATCGAAATTAAAATCTATTGCTAAACGATTATCCCTGATTAATTCACAGATAAAATATATAGTTATTCAATTCAATATATAAATATTTAATTTACGGAGTTCCTCGGCAATCGTGTTCATTATTCCAAAAATTATTTGCAATTTTTTGATTGTAAAAAATCTTGATAAAATCAATCGATTAATTGATTCAGTATAAAACGTTAAAGGTTTGCTTGAGCACTCTACTCACGAGAAGATTCTTCAAACACTCTCACCAAAGTCTGACTGGACGAATTTCAATGGCCCAACTTTTATTTTCTTCGCGCGTATCTAACATAATAGCCAATTGCAAGTGCAAATGCATGCAACGAAGGAAAACAACATGGACAAAGCGTAGATTATCCAATTAGCTTGAATCCGTATTATCTTTTGAAGATACAATGCGATACGATAAAATTAAGAACGATAAAATTAAGTACTTTTTTATTTACATAAAATAAAATTGTATTGACAAAATTGAATTCAATATTAGGATCATATCGTTAACGATTGATTTTATTTGTCAGAAATAATGCACGAAATTTACTCTTCTAAAGAAGCCTAGAGAGAAGAAGAAGAAGATAACACTCGCCATATTTTTAGAATAAAAAGGAATAAAAATGCCTAAATACCAAAAACTTTGCCAGAGCAATTAATAATAATAAGTAAAAGCAATAAATAATAACAATAATTAATAGTATACAATCCGAGGGAAAGATAAAAATATTCAAGATATTTTATTAAACAGATACAGTAAACATTCATATCTACTATCTTGACAAACAGAAGTCTAAAGAAAATACTAAAAAATTCACCCCTGAAGGACTAAACGAAACAAAACCTAAATTCCAATAAAAAAATTCAAAAAAAAAAAAACTGACAATACTTTATCAAGTAAAAACAAAAAAACACTTTATTAATTTTCTTCACCGAAGAAGAAGAAAATATACCGGGTATCAAACGAAAACGATGAAAAATTCCAAGTTACCTCGTCATTACCTTCTGTGTCTAATCCTGACCTACCTTCGCGCGATTCCGCGTAGAAGCATCGCGAATTCTATCAAATGGAATACAGTGTGCACGACTACGGCCCTGACTGAGTTAAAAGAAGGCATTCTACCGTGATAAATTCACCATTACGACGAGTGGGGCGGCATACAGTCGGAGAAAGTGGCGTTAGTTGATATATACCCAGGCAACGCGGGCCATCGTACGCATTTTCAATATCGCTCTCGCTAATTTCAATCGGTGGAGATAAATCACGTCCTGCTGACACCGGCCAGCGACAGGATGACGTTGTTGATCGGATTGTTCCTGATTGCCAGCTGGACCGGAGCTGCCTTCTCCGAACTACGTGAGTACCATTTTCATCTTCACGCTTTTAAATCCTGTTACGGACTTGAAATAACGTTTGCATCTGCTTTTGTTCAAACGTCGTTGTATCTTAGGAAACGATGACACGTTTCATCCGCTACATGTTCCAAAGAGCGCTATTCTTTGTACATTTGATGTATTTCGCGCATATTATGAACGTTCTATACAGTTTTGCATCTTCGAATTGAACATAAATGGATAAAAAACCGCGGTTTGGAAATTACTAGTACAACATAATAGACGTTGCTTGATTCCAAACGTCGCGATACTTCATAGCTGTTACTTAAAAGATAGAAAATGTTTAACACAAGTTGCATCCAAGAAGAACGTTTGGCGTATCCTAGCTGAGTAAACTGAAACGTCAATGATACCTTTACTGCGTTGATCCGATGTATCTCAGTGTTGAAACGTCGATACAGACACGCGATTATCCACGACTCGTGTATAGAAACGTTCCAAGGACGATATTAATGAAAATTGATTCTTAATATGGTGACTACTGTCATGGTTCAACCTCGTTATTGATAGGGATTTACATACATAATAAAATTAACTTCTCATAAATTGAGGATTTTTTGGGAATCTTGCAAGAATATCAAGCATTTTGAGAAATAAAATAATTTAAGATTGTCTGTCTTTAAGAGAATATCCTGCTTAGAGTAATTTATGTAACAACATGTAAGACGTAGTTTATTAAAGTAGTTAAGTAGTATAGTTAAAGTACTTAAAATATTTTTGTAACACTTTTATTTTACAAGTATATTGTCAGCTTAAATGTTACAAACGTAAGTACATATTTTACAAACCGTTTTGGTAAATCTATAATTTCATTACTACGGATCTAAAGATAAAATTTGTTGTACTAACAGTGCTAAAACGTTCCTGAAAAAGTTACACCACTAAATCCTTTTTATTTACGATATAAGTTTTTATTGCTCCGATAAAATAAAGGAAAAAACGATAAGATACGTACGATGTTTGGGAAGAAAGATGGAACAAGGAAGAAGCGATATTTAAAAAATTTATCGCCCGAAGAACTTTCGACGTTGTGTAGCTATAACTTGACACCTGTAAACATCTGTTAAAGGTGCATCGTGTAAAATGACGTTGCGTGATGTAACAAACGTGTTGGACGGTTCTGGTTTTCGACGTGAATGTAATCGACCGTGACGAAGGAAATTGCTTAAAGAACAAAATCAAACATTGTACTTGGAATGTATTTACATTCGAACGTACGTGAATTTTGTTGCTCAATAAAAATAGAAAACGTTGGTGAAACAAGGAAGCAACGTAGCAGATATCCAAACGGAACGCGAAAAATTTCCTACAGGGAGAAGGTTGAAAATAATGTCATCAAAATATTCAAAAATATTACATTATTTTACATACAAAATCTCAGACGATCCTTATTCGACGTTTTATAGAAAATAAAAATAAAAAGATAAGAAGGGAGAAAAATGTTAAGATATAAGAAATTAGAAACAAAAGGCAAAATATAATATTTTCATAAAATACTTTTTCTAGCAAGCATTAAAATACTTTCGTAAGTCACTGTACATATTTCTCAGACGATCCCTATTCGACGTTTTATAGAAAATAAAAATAAAAGGATAAGAAGGGAGAAAAATGTTAAGATATAAGAAATTAGAAACAAAAGGCAAAATATAATATTTTCATAAAATACTTTTTCTAGCAAGCATTAAAATACTTTCGTAAGTCACTGTACATATTTCTCAAACGATCCCTATTCGACGTTTTATAGAAAATAAAAATAAAAGGATAAGAAGGGAGAAAAATGTTAAAATATAAGAAAATAGAAACAAAAGGCAAAATATAATATTTTCATAAAATACTTTTTCTAGCAAGCATTAAAATACTTTCGTAAATCACTGTACATATTTCTCTAATTTTGTCGTACAAATCTCTCGAGTTCTAATCATGCACAATAGGTTGAGATACGCACGAAAGAACGGTAATTCTACTGTTAAACCAACCCTTAGCTCCAATCAACGTTATTGTCACCTCGTTTCGCTCTAAACCATGCTTCGAGTTTTACGATCAAATTCTTTTTATCGGTCGTTTAGAAATTCGGGTCGAACGGACCGGCTGCAGGTCGTAAGGACATTCTCGAAGAACGATCAATCGTCCACAACGGTCCGCTCTTTCTAGCTATCGGCGATCTATCAATCAGTAACAACGCGGCACCGCACCAATCTCGTTGATCCCCTGTATCGATCGATCCTTTCTCGAACACGTGTGTTTTCTTCTCTTTTGCCTTCGGACTCCTCAGCACCGAGAATTCGCCTTTACGGTCGTTGAAAGAGTATGGGCGCTCGCCAGCATAATTTCACTTTCTACCGAACGTTTATTCACTTTCGATTTTAAGCCTGGCCTCCAGCAACTGGTAAAAAAACACTCACCGTGACTCTTTGGTCATCAACTATTGTTGATCGTTCATAGTTGCCCAAGGTTTGCGCGTTGTTCGTGGACTCTGCACGCAGTGCGTTGCATACATTATTGGTCGTTCGTTCAGTGGTGGATAAAAAGAAATTTATAGAATCAGAAATATAAAAAGACGCGATCATTTTGCAAAACCGATTTGTATCTGGTGGCGGACAAAAGGAAATTTATAGAATAAGAAATACACAAAGATGCGATCATTTTGCAAAACCGATTTGTATCTGGTGGCGGACAAAAGGAAATTTATGGAATAAGAAATACACAAAGACGCGATCATTTTGCAAAACCAATTTGTATCTGGTGGTGGACAAAAGGAAATTTATAGAATAAGAAATACAAAAAGACGCGATCATTTTGCAAAACCAATTTGTATCTGGTGGCGGACAAAAGGAAATTTATAGAATAAGAAGTACAAAAAGACGCGATCATTTTGCAAAACCAATTTGTATCTGGTGGCGGATAAAAGGAAATTTATGGAATAAGAAGTACAAAAAGACGCGATCATTTTGCAAAACCAATTTGTATCTGGTGGTGGACAAAAGGAAATTTATAGAATAAGAAATACACAAAGATGCGATCATTTTGCAAAACCGATTTGTATCTGGTGGCGGACAAAAGGAAATTTATGGAATAAGAAATACACAAAGACGCGATCATTTTGCAAAACCAATTTGTATCTGGTGGTGGACAAAAGGAAATTTATAGAATAAGAAATACACAAAGATGCGATCATTTTGCAAAACCAATTTGTATCTGGTGGTGGACAAAAGGAAATTTATAGAATAAGAAATACACAAAGATGCGATCATTTTGCAAAACCGATTTATATCTGGTAGTAGCAATTATTCCTAATCTCTCTCTTTTTGTTTGTTACGTTTAATAATAAACGACTGTATATATATGTTATGATAAAAAGTTTATGGGAAATATTACGGAAACTGAAATAATAGATGAAAAGTAATTACTTAGATACTTAACTGTTTAATAATGTATGTATATTATTTATTGCAGCGAGACTTAAAGTCTGATGCGATCTTCGTTCACATAGATGCACGTTGAGTAGAATTTCGTTTGCTCTTTTAACGCGTTAACGATGTTCGCAGTGTTTCCAATCAATCGTTCAATAATAAGAAATATTAATTATTTCGTGAGATTAATCGAATTCGTCTTGGATATTAAAATAAGCATTTGCGTTGGTTAGCTGGTGAAAAGTAGGTCATTTAAATTGCTTAAACTGCGTCCAGCTGAAATAATTATAGGTTCTACAAACACGCGAGTCGTTGCTTTTCACCGATTGGAATGTCAGGACCCCTTTCGCAACGTAAAAGGAAGTTTTGCTATGTCACGCCGGTTAGACGCATTCTTCTGCAAACGTTTTCATATTGTATCTAAAGAAATTGTTAATTAAACGTTTTATACGATGAACGAACATCGTTTGAATTCCTAAGTAATAATATAAAACAAACGCTTTCTCACTTCGCTATCGTCCACAAATATTTAATTTCCAAAAAAGAAAAGATTTTTGACAGATCTCCTTATGTAATTCGAATATTTTTCGTAACGAAACAAATGAAATATTTTTATAAACAAATTTTCTACACATTTCATAAATTATCCCATTATTCTATTCGATGAAAAATTATAAAATTATAAAAAAGATGTAGTATCGTGAAAATTATCTATAATTTTTTCCCAACTATTTACAATTTATTTACAATCAATTGACTGTACAGATATTAATTAGACAGAAAACGATGGTTATTTAACTTGAACTAAATACAAAATCGTACTTTAATTCAGACAACTCGGCAATTAACTCGCAACTCTTTCTCTCAACAACGCTAACAACTTTCGCAACTCGACTTTTCAACTCTACTCCTCGACTCCTCGACTAACTCTGACTCTTCGACTCACACTCTCTCTTCCTTCTCCTCTAACGTTCCTATTTTTTCCTAACCTTCCTTTGTTTATAATCTAAGTCACAAATTTACGTGCCACTGTGACAGAGGAAAAGCTCTTGCTGGGTGTCTCCGCGAGAACTAGGTGGTCTTAGTCACATAGACATTTTCCATTGCATAATTACATTTTCCATGTAAACAAACAACTGAAGGACAGACGTAGTTTACGCGATACTACAATTAACTGCTAAATTATCACCTACGAAAAGACTTGGGTGCCCCGTAACAGCGTCCATATTTCAAAAATCCAGATTCTTTCGTTCAAAAACCTTCCGTCCATATCCTCTATTGCAAGAATACGTTTCACTTTTCGTCGTGGCCAAAATTACATTATTACATCTGCTTTGCAGCACCTGGTGTGCAGTCTTGTCCACGAGCGCTCGACCTGCCGCAATACGACAGATGCGTGATGCAGCAATTGAAGGCTATAACGCCGTACCTGGCCAAGGGAATCCCGTCTTTGAAGTTGCCAGCCTTAGATCCTCTATTCCTACCGTCGTTAACGGTGGATAGAAACCTGGATTCGCTGAAGATCAAGGCGAACATGAGCCAGATTCGCGTGTACGGCGCAACGAATTTCGTTATTAGCGATTTGAAGGCCAATCCGAATGATCTGTCGGTCCGTCTCAAAGTTCAGCTGCCCCACGTCCATGTGAATGGAGATTACGATGTACAAGGAAGATTGCTGTTACTTCCATTGAATGGTGCTGGTAGTTTCAAAGGAAACTTCAGTGAGTATATTTCCAATGAACGTTCCATTCGACGCGTCCGGACCTAAATATTTCTGTCTCTCGTACTATCGAATTGATTTATCGCTACAGCTAGCACTGAAGCGCAAGTAACCGCTCAAGGCAAAGAAGTTACCGATAAGAATGGAATACAAAGGATCGAGATCGATAAGCTGGTGACAAAGATTCGCGTAGGAGACGGAAACATCAGACTAAAAGCACCGCCTAGTCACACTGTAGCCGGTAACTATCTACTTAATTTGTAACTTAACTGTCGTCTCGAATCGAAAAACGAAGGGAAGATGAGCTTAATTCGTTAAAAGAGATTAATTCGCTGGGCAATCTAATTCTTTTAAAAAATCATCCACCGTTGTAATAACCAATCTGCCCATATTTCTTAAAGATAATTTGAAGGATCGCTTAAACGAGAATACAAATACGAAAGCCAGTTGTGAATTCTCCATAAATTTCCCGTTAAACAAACGTAATAACATTCTGCGTAACAATCGAAATTCAATAGTATGAAATACTTCCTTTTCTTTGGCTCAATAACTTTAAATCTGCTCCGGCAACCACAATCTGCGAGGCTTTTGTCCAACTTCCTCCCTTCTTCGTTCTTCGTTCTTCGTTCTTCCCTCTTTCCCTTCTTTTTCTCACCTTTCGCTGCAATTTCGTCTTTTCAGCTGACGCAGCGGCCACGTTTTTCAACTCGAATCCACGCTTAGTCCTGGATATCGCCAGCCCGATTATCGAGGACACAGCCGCGACTGTTAGCAGAGCATTGGCCGCCAGAGCATTAGGGGCTCTCACAAAAGAGGAATTACTTCCCTAGTCCACGTTCTCTACGTTAGGCGATCCCATAAGTAATGGTAGAGTGCGTTTAACGCGTTTCCTGTCTCCTCAACTATGAACAGTCCAATAATTCATATTCCTTGAAATATAATTGAAATATAAATGTTATTCGACTCGAAATTATCAATCTCCAATGATACACGTTTGGTAAATTAAATTATTAATTGTATTTAATACGCGTGAAAAGTATTGTAAAACGTCAAATGCTTGGTGTCAGATTATGTGAATTAGCAAGCATTTGTATTTTGCAAGGTATTGTAATTTTAGACTCGGACACATTTGCACATTTTCTTTGTTAATGATCTTATAAATATTTGAAAGCATATTCACTGAGCAAAGTTATTTGTCCAGATGTAACTAAAATACTACGGTTTCTTTCTCGTAATAATAATAATCTTTCCAATATTATAAATATTAGCACGCATGTACTGCATAATTTTTCAAGTCCTCCTAAACGTTTCTTTCCGGTTTAACGAGCATTTTTCCAACGTTCTGGAATATCACGAACAAAATTGTCGATTTTCAGATGGAAAACCAGATCCGACAGGAAACGTATTAAAGTGGAAAACAGAGAATTTTTTAAATTGTAAGTACGTGCTTAGATCGTTTTTATATTGCATATTAGATATAGTTTAATGTGATTAACTATAGTAAGTAACGAATGGAAGTTTGTTGTCGTCATAGCCTAAATCGAAAATAGCAATTTTAAA
Source organism: Bombus soroeensis (assembly GCA_014737365.1). Classification (NCBI taxonomy): domain Eukaryota; kingdom Metazoa; phylum Arthropoda; class Insecta; order Hymenoptera; family Apidae; genus Bombus; species Bombus soroeensis. The sequence goes on from JACXIL010000236.1 coordinate 2,739,015, forward strand.
CAACGAAAAAGGAGAAAGATATTTTAAATTTTGAACATTATACTTTAAATAACTGAATATACTATATTTTGTTATTGTAAAATATTAATTAATTCGTCGTTATTTTTTATAAAATACGATTACAATGAAACAACATAGAATCTGTTTGTATATATAAATGTGTACTTTCGTATAGATGTCGAATATTATACGCTTGTTATCAATTTTCAGGTGTAATTGTTAAAGCAAATCATCTTACGATCTTTTGATAAAATTTTATTATTCGTGGGGCAAAACGTTTCGTTACAATTGGACATTGCTTTGTACATTTAAAATTATTTGCCTACTTTTGTACAAATCGTTCGACATGTTAGAACGTAATTACACAATTTCATAACTTCATTGTAAAATCGTTTGTTGCAACTACGTATCATGTTGATCATTTTCTGCCTGGTTTCTTGTTTGTCGTTCGTTGATTGAAAACTTTTGTAATAAGCCGAATAAGTGTTGTAATAAATCTTAAGCTGAATATATTTTACCTTGATTTTACAGTAACATTTAATAATATACGATCTACACCAATTTTAAATGCACGCTTAAATGCTTTTCCAAATTTTATATACTTATTTTATTTTCCAATTATTCGTTGATAATTCTTTAACAAGATAATAATGTCGAAATGTGTTCCTTTATTCGTTTATAAAATATATGACGTACGCAAATGTATGTCCGTATTAATATACATCGACAATAAAAGATAACAAAAGTAGCTGTACAAATTTTTACAAGATTATCAAAACCGAATCTTAACGGTTTAAACAGTTTAATCGTCGGGAAATAGTTCTTTGTACGTGAAAGTCTTTGTGATTTTATTGGCCACGTCCGTGAAAAGTGTTGCCAACGATGTTTCCAGCACCGGTGTGATTTCGTCCAGAAATAGCGCGTTGTTGTTGTTTAACAACTCGTGGGTGGTAGCGGCTGATCGAACGAAAAATGCGATTAACACCTCAAAAACGTATTAATGCAATTCATAATTCGCGATCGAATAATAATTATTCACCGTTACGAGAATCTAAGAAATAATTAGGATACTACAAAAGCAATTAAGGAAAATTACTAATGTAGTTTACTGATGAGAATATGCAGTTAAGATAACAATTGGCTTACCAAGAACAGTATCGCCGCCAAACAAATTACTGAGATTTAAATGTGCCTTGCCGATTTTGATCTTCATCTTCATCTTCTCAAAATTAAGGTAGACGTCGTTATCTCTGTGCACTTTGCGTGCTCGTAGGACGACGTCCGAATCATAATCGGCTTGGGAATAAAAATAAATCAAATCAATGGATCAGATAGAATTTAGAAACGAAATAAAGAAATTTAATTACTGAAAGATCCAGTTATATCACCCTGCCCTGTCAATTTCAGCAAAAGCAGTCTTGCGTCGATCTGGTACTTCCCTTGAAAGCTCAACTTATCGAAATTCACTTTGAAGGTGAAGACCACGTTCTCTACGTCAGCTTTAAGGTCCCGGATATTAAACGAAGATGGACCAAACACCTAATTTTCGATTATTAACGTAAAAAAAAGCAAATTATAACGAAGAAAAAAAAAAGAAAGAGAGGATGAAGCAAGTAACGTCGATCTATGCAAATGATCGCGTTCCATTCTACAAATTTACCCGCAAATCCGTGAGATTGACGTCGAGCCTGGCTCCGACTGGTCCTCGAGACAGACGAATTTGTTTGAGGTTTAGGGGTTCGATGGCTGGTGCACCGAGTTCTGGTATCCCAACTGATAATTTATCACGAAGCTGGTCGATGGACCTGGTGATGCATTTGTTGATATCTGGATCGCTCTTCTTGCACGGCTTTATGTAAGACGCTAAAATTGAACGATTGCTCAAACTGGATTAATTGTTGACGCGTTGAAATCGTCTGGTGTGATTCGAACGGTTCAAGTAATACGAAGAAATATATCGAGCAATTTTATACAAATGTGTATTTAAGTTGAAGAAGTTGGAAGGTTGAAAAAGTTAGGCAATTAGAAATCAAAGATCGAAGATTAAGAATTGGAGATGTGGAATTAAAAATCAGAAATAAAGAAGGAATAATTATGGATCACTTGGAATTAACAATATCGTTTTAGAGAAGATTGCGTTACTTTTTGCACGAGATTGGAATCTGCATAATATTTGCTATTTTGTTTAAGCAAATTTAAATTCTTAGGAACACAAAGAAAAATAGAACCTACATTTTGATTTGTTTGATTCATCGTTGATAGAAATAGAAAATACAAGATCGCTTCGTCATATCAACTGTATCGCTTTAGTTTTATTATTCTAATTTTATTCTAATTTTATTATTCAAATCAATTTCACGTTACTTGTTCTATAAAAAGAAATAATACAAGGAAACATTTATTACCTTCGACCTTTTTAACGCTTTCAAAGTCCAACACGTACAAATGATAAAAAAGTTACTACACTTGTAACAAGGACTATCAATTGATGTAGCTAACGTTTTTAAATAAAAAGTGTACGATTTTATTCCACAATATCAATTTGTATCTACTTATCTCATCTACTAAATCCACTATACAACGCAAGAACATCTTCGTTCTGTCGCTTATTTAATATCACCTTTAACTATTTTTTCATTCGTGCGAGTCTTCTACTACGAAATCCTATTTTCTATTTCATCCAATTTACTACCGAAATATTATTTTTTGTTAAAGGTTCAGGGGGATGAATTCTTAATCGACCAGAGATTTCAAGAGAGGGATCGTCGAAATGAACCAGATCGGCGATCTTGTTTCTTGTTGTTAATCGAGTTCAAGGTCGCGGATGCAGTCCTGTTTTAAAAAACCGAAAGCGGCACGATACATGTCGAAACGCGTTTAAAATGCACGCGACATGTGTACTCGCTTCTGTCTTTCATGGAGAGACACTACTGAAATTTTGCAATCGATCCTTAATACCTATCAACACATTCTCGAGAAGATCTCGTTGGCATTAAGCAACACAAAAATTAGGGTAAGGACTGGTGAAAGGAGATTAATTCCTTTGAAACTCACGGATGACCGATCGTTCGATGTGCGATTTGTGCGAAATTTCCTTTTACTTGGAACAGTGATTCGAATTTCAGTGGATAGAATTTCTTAGTAGAGATCGTTCCGGAATTTTCCTTTTAATTTCAATTTATAGAATCTTTATATTTTGAATTTTACAATCCTTCGTTTCTGATTTTACAAGCTTTTCATTATGGAAATACTCACGCAAAACAGCAAGGACTGCGGAGAACAGAGTCGCTGTTAAGCTGAAAAAAATAGAATAACATTAATTGCTATTTTATTGCGTCGTAAAGTATATCTCTAGTTTCATTCCATGTTTTTGTAACAAAAGACTATAGAATCTCGGTATGTTACCTTTATCGATCTAATTTTCTTCGTTTAAGTGAGAAGTATGAATGCTGTTTTATTTAGGTGAAAGATATCGAAAGAGAAAAGAAAATAGCACAAAAGGTGATTATTTTATATCGTAGAAATTATTTATCGTAGAAAAATATATTTTATTATCGTATAATTATTAATTATATATATATATATATTCTTTATAAATAAACTATTATGGACTATTGGATTAACTTGTAACATTTATTTACATCGAACTTGAATAAAGAACTCTATCGAATACAAAGATTACACAGTAGCTCGTAAATCGTAAGTGCATGTTTTAGAAAGAAACTGTATGCTGGTAAGACTCTTTAAACGAACGATGCCAAGGTTGTTTTGTATACCTTGCACAAAGACGTCTTAAACACATGTATAATTACTAGGATTAACTAAACATTGTATTTTAACTATACAATCCAAAATAGTTTGCTATAGTAATGTATCAGATATTTTAGTAAATAATCGTCTGAAGACACGTCAGTTACAAACATTTATTTAAAAGATAATCCATCAACTCGAGAGCGTGTAGTACATCATTAAATAATCGATTGAAACAGAAAGGAAATAGCTGCTGGTTGGCTTAAACCGAGATTAGCGTTGCATCACTGTGTAGCATTTCCAAACCACAACATACTCGACTCGCGGTTTGTGTAACTTTATGTCTTCCGCGTTTTACGATCTTGCAAATTTTCATCGAGAGTCAGTCATTAAAGAAACATTTCTCATGTTCACGATTTTTTACTTTTAGACTTTCCACGGTTTCTTATGCGCTTTATTACACGTAACGTACATGTTTCTATCGTTTCACGACATCGATCAATTCAGAAGATCAAAGTTACGAGACACGAGTAAATAATTATTTGTTTGATTTAAAAATCTCACGTCCACCTACCACTCGCATGAAGAAAACGTAACACCTCGACGTGTTAAGAAATATGCTTAAACATAAGATAAGATCGAGAATAAAACCAGTCTGCGCAAGTATTTGATAAACGACGACCACTTTTTTCGCGCTACGATTATCCACCGGATCAAGTTCAATATGTAATTACGAATCTACGTTAATTTCAATAAAATTTTGCCCTCTAGGTTTGAAATTCTACTTATGTAAGTCGTCTGTTTCCTGAAGTACTCGCAAAGTGTCACCTCGTTCATAAAATTTTCCAGTACATCGATACGGATCTCTCTCTTCTTAAACAAATAAAATATTTATCGAAAGAGTATCATGGTAGATTTCGAATATTCCTTTATAAATGTTTCCACTTTAATATCTCAACGTTCGAATCTATCAACAAGATCCTCATATTCTTCGATAACTATAGTACGATACAGTACAATCTTCAAGCTTTCAAAGACACCCTGTTAACAGTACGCACTTATCTTCCCTAACCGCACATTTCCAAACTCCCACTGAACACATATTTCACTGGAAACTTTTACTCGCGATCGCCTAAAATCAAGAAAATACAGGCAAAATGACACGTTCATCGACCCTCGATCACGTAATATAATAATACAACCGTAACAATCGCGACATAACACAAGCAGCCAAAATTCTCTTTAACCGGTTAAACACGACTGCAGTTAAAGATCGATCCTTTAGAATCAAACACACTTTATACTTTTTAATCGTGTCATAGTACCACGCCAGAAAAACTTACTTAAAATTCTCGAGAGAATTGATTGCAATGTGCATCCGAATAAAATAAAAAAAAAAAAAAAGAAAGATCGATCCTTAGTGGCTTAAGTTAATTTTGAATCCGTAACCGAAAGAGACTAAGAAGGAGAAAGAAGACAAATTGGTCGTACCAAAGGCGCACAAGAAGAGCGTACATCACGACCGGTCAGCAGGTTCTCCGGCGTCTAACCGATCGAAAGACGGGGATGATATGTAAAGCCACGATCCCCGGACAGAACTGCAGGGATTGCCTTATCGCATTAAACATGCTGATTACCTCGTGCCACTTGTCGGTCATTGGTCCAGCCCCGTGACTCGCGTCACACCGATGCAAACTTCTGGAGAACGGTGTTGCACACCGTCGAATCGCCTTTTGCCTCCATCCATCCGTCTTTCTTCGCGATTTTCACGACTCACTCGATGCTCGAGTTCTATCTCTTTAACGCGTTCACTGTCGCGGCTTTCCAGAACTTTCTCGTTCAACAAGCGTCGAACAAGCGGACTGCGCACTCGACTTTCCTGTTTGGCGGAACGTGGCAACTATCGCGACGAACTAGTTGCCACTGGTTGTTTATCCGCGTTTCCTATTTTTGCCTCCTTTGAATTTGAAAACCGCGCCACAGTGAACACGTTAGAGCAGTTTAGAGGAAGATCGAGAGTTTTAAGAGTTAGGTAAGTGGTGGTTACGGTAGAAGAATGGAGAGTCAAGGGGCGGTGGGTCGTTCGGACGAGACGAATCTCGGTGCATGAAGCGTGATTCGAGTACCGAAATATTGTTTCGCCAGATTTTCCTATTTTGATAATTCATATTTTATTTATTATTTGGTATTTTGATAATTAAAGGGAGATTTAGAATTCTCAAGGGAAATTGGAATGAGAATGGAACGAGAATTAGAATGGAAATGGAAGACTTTCGGGGCAGGCACGTTTCAAGTGTTTCGACGGTTTACGGTTCGTGCGGTTCGCATGATTTTCGGGTTTTAAAGGCCAAAAGCGGATTTGGAATTTTAAAGGATGGACAGGCATGAATAATTTCAGGAGAACGAAGACTGGAGTTTTTAAGCGTAGATAGCTTGGAGCGATCGAGTGACGAAAAAATTGACACATTTTGGCAGGTTTGAAGTGAAAGAACATCGAGGAAAGATATTCAATTAGGAAATGTAGAAATTAGCAGCTCGAAATCTTCGAAAAAGGAAAGTTGAAATTGAGAGAATTAATTTTTTTAGATCGTAGAAAGTTATTAAAGGAATATGTTTGTCTCCTCTTGGAAGAGGTTGTTGGTGCTTGTAATCGAAAATGGTACTAAAAACACGTGTAAATAATAAAAATTATATTCCATATGGTACGTTAATGAAAGAAGAAGTTATTACTGAATGGGGAAGAAGTACTATCAAAATAAAAATAACAAATTTCCAATACCATTCATTCTGAACACAGAGAGACGTATGAAACGTTTAACTTTATCTTAAGAATTCATTGTGTAATAACAGATACGAGAATTATAACGCGAAGAATGTACAGTTGCAAGTGTATACGCATTTATTGCAAGAACTAGGAATGTTGTGCGAGTGAAATTGACGAATCGAGTAAAAACTTGTAAACAGTTGTAAATCACGGTAAACGTTACGTCACACTTTCATTTAGGTTACTTGGTTATGTAGTTTTTTGTAGCTCCTTGCTACATCCAGAGATTTAATAAATTAATAAAGAAATGGAAGAATAAACGGGTGAAAGGAGGAAAGGGCATGGATGATTTATGGGGACATGGAGTTTGAAAAATTCTATGGCTCACGTTAGAGATAGAAAATTTATAATGAACATAAGGATACTTGAAGATAATTTTCATATCTTCGCGCGACAATCAACTCGCCACATCCTGAATTGCAAATAATACTCGAACTACTAGTACCACGTAAATATATATACTATACTATATATTATACGTAAATATATATATATACCATTAATTTTTTAGCCTTTGACGTAAGAAAAAAGATCGTATTAATAAAAGTATTCTGAAAAATATCTTTTATAAAATAAAAACAATCTTTATTTATTAACATCATTACCATATAATTAACTATCAAAAATCCCTCAAGAGAGAGAAGAATTCTCAAAATAAGACGTCACAAGCAAACCAAACAAATTTGGTTTCTGCGTCAATGAAAGAAACACATTTGCAAATTTCCAATTATTGTATATTATTAATTAATAATTTCTTGTGCATATCGGATTATTTAAATTGATATCGGGTTTTTTAAATTACACAAGGTTGCAACAACGGCAATACATATTATCAAGGGCATAACAATTAACAATCATTACAACAGCCTGTTACTTTTGCATAACAAATCGAACAACGTCCAAGACTGTTACGTGAACCAGAAAGTCTTACCGTTGTCGTCTACGAATATTGCCATTGATTTATGATATATTTTGCCACATATCGCTCGATCAATAACAATTTTTGCGTGCATAACGATAAGAGTTATGCGGGTAACTGTTAGTTCGTAGTATTTTAGCACTTTTTTTGCTCTTAAAAATTTTAGCTAATTTTAGCCTCTGACTTATCAAAAATCCCCAACCCAAAAAAAATTTAATTTAACCTCAGCAAAACCCGTAAATCTCGCTTGTCGAATGAAAGATCGAACGATTCTCATAATTTTTAATACATTTTTTCTTTTCTTATTGTTAGAACCAACGTTCGACTTTAATCAAACCAGACAGGTTCCCGGCAATGACGTACACATGCAATTATCTTCGAGCTGCAAACGTTTGAATACTAATGGAGATTCCGCTAATAAACTTCACGAAGTGAATATTCACTTTTCCTATCAGCCAATCGTTAATAGTTATGCTAATAGATCGGAACGACAAAGTTGTCACGTAAAAAAAAAAAAAAATTGTTCCAAGAGAACAATCCACTGAGATCGTGCGAGTTCGATGTTCTTCCACCATTGCAAATTCGAGTATTCGTGCAGCGGCGGAGGAAGGGGATGAAAGAAGGGAGAAACAGTCGGTCGTGGCGATTTCTGCGGTTTTTACGAGGATCGTTAAGCGACGGCGAAAGTTGCAAAAGCGATCGCCGCGGTACTGGCCCTAAATTCTACGATCCGTAACAAAATATGCGAGTAAACCTGGTCACTTACCTCGAAGCGTGATCTTAATCATCGTGCCACATTCGTGGAATAATGTTGCAACCCGATCAGGGATTTTATTAGCTGTTTCTCTACCTTTCTGATTTTCCTCTCTTCTTTCCCATTTCTTTCGGTTCTTAAGTTGATGAATTTAAGAAACAGGTTTGAGTTTCTAATCAAGTTTTCTCTTTGCGATTTCTTCCTGTTTTTATTGGAGGAAGACTCTCAACTATTGAAATTTATTAAGAGATTATAACGAATTATCGATTTATGAGGGGAATTAGTTGGGCGCGTAATTTACTCAGTTTCGACATAATTTATACGTGCGTGAATTTAACTATAGTACCAGTATACTACGATACGATATAGTATCCTATTTACAAGTTAATTGCATTGGTGGCATTGCTCGATCCTCAAAATTTCTTCTTTAATGTCGCTATTATGAGATCTTTGGTATTTAACTTATCTTTCTTTTCTTAGCTTTCTGTTTGTACTACGTAGATTTTTAAGCGATCTCTTTGTTCCTTATTGTATCGTCTGTGACGATTACGCCCAGCATCGCGGCTATTTTCCGTTCCTCTTCCTTCCCTCTTCACTGTATAAATCATACAAGGAAGTAATTAACGTATTAAAGTAGAATTATAGTAAAAGAATAATTGAGAAATTGTCTTGTGCATCAATGGAAGAGAAAGTGTTGTTTCTTTGCTTATACACGAACGTATGATATATATCGTACATTTCATAAAACGTCGTATCTTCGGCACTCAACGACTACCACCACTCGACACCAACTAACAGTTGGACGATGATAGCGTAGTCGTTAGCGTCTTAGATTACAAATGTTCTGGACCCGAGTTCGAACCTGACATCTATACTTCTTCGGCCTCTTCCCAGCCATCACCTACATATCACGGATTTGCTATAATGAACATCTCATATCTCTCGATCTTGCGAAATGTCTAAAAATAAAAAAGAGAGAAGAAGTAAATAATTTGAAAGATCAATGTTGAAATCAAGGTGGAAAAAAATAGGATGATAATTTAAATTAAGAAAGATTTACTTCTTAAAATAAAATATTAAATTGCAAAGGATCTGAGTATTGTCTGGCAACTACCGGATCCATTTCTCACCTTACCCGCTTGAAGTTGTTCAATTTTTCATTACGAGAATAACGATAGGAAACTTTTCTTAATGTTTACATGAAATATGGTATAGGAAAAAAGAGTAGGAAAGAAAAGATGGTATTAAATACCACAGTAGTTTCTCTTATTATGCTTTCTGTTCTAGTCTACGATTAAAAAAACAAGTCATAATTATTGGTGTGTAAATGGAGAAGTATTTCTGGCTACAAACCATACAATTTCTCACGTTCTTTTATATTTCCTCCTCTCTTATAATAACCATAACCATACCATAATTCAATTAAAGAAAAGTTTAATAACAATAATAATTTAATTCCTTGATTTTCTTTGTAAAAATAATATTCCTAAAAATCTGTTAAATATTGCCTTCCGAAACAAAGAGAAACAAGATGAAAAAATAAACGAATAACGTGAGCCGAAATATTGATTATATAAATATTTATTATACTCGTTAAACCGAAAACAACTAATTAATAAAATAAACTAAGTGGAAGAAGACTCTTCTTATGTTTTTTTGCAATCATGACCGTCGTGGACTTTGATGATTCAGAATCGTTGTCGATTCAGCATACCCTGAGAGTATATATAAGAGGTAGGCAGACGGCCGAAGATCAGTTCCGATTTGTGCAGAAAAACGGAGATCCGTGATTGTTTCTACTTTAATATTGAATCTGACAAAACGGAAGAATGTCCTCCAGACTGCTTCTCTTTCTGTCGATTGTTGTTGGATATGTGGCAGCTGAAGTTCGTAAGTAAATTTCAAGTTCGATATGATCTTTCCGTTTTTTTAATAAAATAATATATCGAACTTCTTACAAACTTGAAAGCTTGTTAGATAATATTTTAGATTTCTTTGAATTAAAAACGTATAATTACAAATAAGATTTTAGATTTCTAAACATAAAATTTAGAAAATTATGATGATCAGAAAGTTGAAAAAGTGTGGTGTGTTAATTAATTTACATGTATAAATTATATTGTGTATTATATTATTATATTATTAAATATTAATTGTTTAGAATATTTGTATAGATTAAGCAGAATTCATATATTCCGAGAAGGCAAACATTAATTTCAATGAAGAGATAAATATAAATTGTAAAAATATTCATCGAGTTTTGTAAATTATAATAGCAGTTAATTAAATTACAGTTAATCAATTAATATTGGTGACAAATTCAGATCTCTTCTGGTTCTTCATTTTTCAGTAAACAAGTTAGTAGGAAAGATAGTAAAACTTGAAAAAAGCTGTAATATTTAATTTATTTATATTCAATTGAAAATCAATTAATCTTTAATAAGATCTGTAATTATGCATTAGTGTTTATTAAATATTCGATAAATGTGTAATATGTCGGAATGCAGAGTAAAGTATTAAATATCACAATATATAGAAATATATATACGTACACTAAGTATAATTTTACATTAAATATTGACACTGAGAACTCGCACTGTAACGCGAAACAGACACTTTGAAGTGTTGCTAAAATAATAATCAAACACGTTGTAACTTCCTCTAAATTCAATATTCCTCACTGTGAATTATTTTAGTCAATTCAAAGGCAAAACAAATATAATTCAAAGTAACAAATACGACCATAAATTCAACGAAAATGCAACTAACGTTTGTTACAATACAATTTCAAGTGCATAATACGAATAGATACGATTTAGAAGAAATCTTTTTATTGTAACTTAAACACACGTATCGATAGAGAAAATGAATCAGGATCATGCAACAGGACATAAAATATAGATTAATAAAAAAGCGAGAAAAAGGTCTCTTTATACTGATATTTCAATTAAACGGCTATAGATGATTAATACGTAGATATGTTGAGGATATCCATAAATGAATAAATATCATGGACGACATGAAGGACGTGTATCATAACACAGAAGAAAACTTTGCATGCCATACAAATACCATCGATTGCGTATAGAATTTAAAAAATTACAGTTTACAACAGATTGGTAAAATATGTTAAACGTTGAGTGTTGAATATTTATTTGCGTAGGTGAGAACATTTTACGAAATTATATGTTAATTGATCGTAATTTATTAAAGTAATCTCAACTTATCTAAGATGATCTAGTTGACTGAAAAGTAATATTACAGTGAGAATATTTTACGCAATTTGTACATTACATTATACATTTTATATTAAATGAAGTACTTCACAATTAAATTCATTGCATAAAAATTGAACACTGACATATGTAAGTAGGTGTAATAACTTAAATATAAGATGTAAATATAAAGAAAGAGGAATGCATCAAATGTATGGATCTAAAATTTGGAATATATACATCTCTTTTATCTCCTTTTATCTCTTTATAAAGAATACAATTTTCCTTATTGAATCGAATATATAACATAAATAAGTTATTATATGTAGTGTCTTAGTCGTAAGTGTGAAAATAAAAACTAAAAATCTAAAAAACAAACAACAAAAACAGATAATCTTACGTTAGCTTTTTATGCAAACAGTGTTGAAGTAATTCATACCCTAGAGGAGTCGTTATTTAATCGGTCAGTAACACCTAGAAACAAATAACAATTTTATATATCGTGTGTTGAATTTTTAAGAAGAATGCTGGTCTATTGAAAAATATTCTTAAGAAAAACTAAAAAAACAATATCTATTCAAATAGGCTAATTATCAGAGTACTTTACGCAATCGACTTGGAATTGCTAATCATTCTGCATTTGTACAACATTTAAAATTAATTTTCCTGTGAAAAAAAAAAAATAAATACGCGTATTCCTGGAAACCTATGTTTTTCTTCTTTTCTGTGCTGCATAAAGTATCTTGATTTTTCTATTCGTCTTTATGATAAAATATTAGGGAAAATAAATCTGAGAAAATAAATCTGAGAAAATAAATTAGGGGAAAACAAAGAAGATTAGAAATAAAAAATATTAAATTACCGAAAAATTAATAAAGAACTCGTATATTTTAAACTTCAGAAGAATAAAAATACATAATAAGTAATTTCAAGTAGCAAGATGATAAATTTTTAATTATCGACCCAATCATTTTCTTCGCAGAAATAAATATATAATTCTACGGAAAATATATCTTACAAGAAAAAGAATAAGAATAAAAAGTTTCAAGAAAAAATAATTTTCTTTTACTGCTCTTTCCCTTTAAGGATTTAGGGGATTTCCCTGTCCTGTACAAAATGTCTTACAGTATCCTTAAGCTACCTTATCGTCTAACTTATTTTCTTACTATTAGGTTGACAACTAAATGATTGCGGATTTTGTCAATACCACCTAATGACAAAATCCGCAATCACTTAGTTACCAACCAAATATTTACCTGGCCAACTATCTTGCTTCCGATCGCTCAGGTTCTATGGACATCCAGTGTTCCCAGGATTTCCATTTGTCACTTCTCTTTTCTCGTTTTCTCTTTTTCCTCTGTTTAACAGTATAAAAGAATATAAAATCTTGCAAAGGTGGAAATAAGAAAATTCATGGCCCAATATTACAAAAACAATAAAATATAATCGTGACTGATGTTTCGAAGAATAAGATAGAAAGATAAATATTAATAAATCTGATATCCGTAAAGCTAGTTCCGGTTGATCATTATAGAAATGATGTATTCCGATGCTATTGCTTGCTATTGCTTGCTATTGCTTCTGTATGAGAAACATCTTCGCGAGCAATTAATTTATAATATTTTAACGACATACTCGTATTATTCAAACCGTCGAATATACGTCCCATTTTAGTAAGAATATTGGCATAATTAGGAAAATACTCAAAACCATTTTTACATGTATCCAAAGCTGTTAATGGTTGATCAAGTCATAAACATAAACTCTGATTAGTCTCAAGATTACTTCAATAGTTTTAGAACTCTTCAAAGCTGATTTAAATTGTTGTTCAGCGTCTCTGATTAATCCTAGACTATAATAACATTTTCCAAGTTGTACTTTCCACCTCCAATCTTTATACCGACAAATTTGAGTTGCTTGCACTGCTAAATCTAATGCCTACATGTAACATTGTAGCAGTTAATAGAATTATAGTGAACATAAATAATTCTTATTAATAATAACAAATCTGATATCCATATTGCAGCTCCTTACATACATGTTTGCGGCAAGAGAAATCCGAACCTCGATGACTGCATCATCAAGAGCGTGGCTAATCTAGCCAAGAAACTCAGCGAAGGTATCCCAGAGTTGAATATTCCAGGAACAGACCCAATGTTAATCGGGAACATGGAACTTATTGACATCGCAAACTTTAAGGCCACTGGATCCAACGTCACACTCAGTGGCTTACTCACGTATCATATAAATAGTCTGCACTTAGATCTCGAGAAGCGTCAGGTAGACATCGATCTCAACCTGGCTGAAGCTAAAATAGATGGCAATTACAATATTACCGCTAAGATCTTGATCCCTATAAATGGAAGAGGACCTCTCACCTTTACAACAAGTAAGTTAAAGAACTATACGTACGTCTTATCCTATCGTTATACAATGTTTTATATTTAGAAAATATTAATTCATTCGGTCCAACTGCTGGCAATGCGCATGAATCATAAAGCATATTATTATACGACTATATTCAAGTAAACTGTAGAAAATGTACGAACTTTGTATATACATAATTTTCAAAATAATAATATCCGCGCGTTAAGAGAAGTATTTCTGGATTCTATTCGTAAAAAGTCGTAATGTATTATAAGAAATAGTTGCAAATTTGGTGTAAGCCAAAGTGAAGTTGAACTTATAAAATTATGGATAAGGTACATTAGTTCTAAGGTACAAAACTTCTGTACCCATATTGTTTGCGCTATATAAATTACAAGAGGGTTGCTCCGTGCCAAACGAGCCACTTAGAGACGAAATATGCTACAATCCATGTGAAATTAACCAGAGTTTGAATCAATATTTTATTGATCTCGAATTTGTTTAAGAGATACGAACCTTTGAATTTCGTAACGTTTGCCCATTTTTACAAAATTGGTTTGCGATTGTTTAGGTACGATTCTTCCGAGAAAAGATCGGAAGAAATCGACTGTTATCGATCCGCTCTAGTCATTCCCCTCGCCTCACGTTCACCGTGAAAACCGCAAGTGAACACTTGATCGCGAAAGATCTCTTCGTAATGATAATTACAAACTCCCTTTGCAGATGACGTAAACGCAAAGATAAAACTGTTGTTCAACCTGGTCAAACACGCTGGAAAAGAGTATCTCTACTTCTCGTCGCTGACCACGCACTTGAACATCAAGGATTATACTATCAAATACGAGCCGGAAAATTTCGACCAAACTCTGCGAAGTGCGTTCGAAGAGGCGATTGGCCACAATAATCGGGAAATATTGGAAGTGACCAGACCTAATTTAGAGAAAGCCATTTCCCAGAGATGCCTAGAAATATCTAACAAGATCTGCAAGCATTTCTCTTATGACGAACTTTTCCCCGATCGGGAATAAAGGAGATCGTTGCAAAAATCCCTGTGAAATAAAAAGAAATTGCGTTTCGAACGAAATAAGCGGTTGAGTTACGTTTCCCATAAAATAAATCGTTCGTTATTCGAATATTTTTTTAACCATATATTAACCACGGTGGTTATCGATGACAAATTTGTCAACATTTTTAGAGTGACTGAAATAACATAAATTTCGTGGATTAAAAAGTTGTCAACTATTTGAGTGACTTAAATAACATCTTCGTTATTCTTGTAATTAATCTCTTTTTTATGTAATTTATTGAAATTGTTATCTTCTTGTTAAACGTTCTACGATATTCTGTAAAAAAATTAGTAAAAAGCTTATTAGTAAAAGATACGTATTTCCGAAAATACTTGATACAGTGGTTTATTGTGATAATAAATTATATAAAATCTTTCGGAATTATACTTTTGTTTATTGTCTTTCCAATTTCATGTATCAGTGTCATTCTATGTAATTAACGAAAAATCAATGCAACTGTAAATGTAATGTAAAATTAATTTCTTTATTTGACTCACGCATTGCTCTCTTAAACATTATACAGATAACTATTTTCTTTCTCTCAATTCATCGTAAGGTATTGTAATAATCACAAAACATCGAAGATGGCAACTGAAGAATTACAATATTACAAATGTATCTATAAATTAATTAAGAAAGAAAATACAAGCGATAACGCAATAATAACTGCAAACGGAAGATAGAAAACTCAACGAAAGAAACTAACATATTAACGCGATTATTACAAACGATAGCGAAAAAGTATAAGTTCGTCTTATATATTTCGTCACCAGACTGCGAGTATTGATGCATTTACACTTAAAGAAAAAAAAGAATAGAATTTATGCAGAAATTTGTTCCATCCACTATGCGTTATAAACTACTTATATACATATACTATTTGGATATTTCATATATTTGCCGTATTACATGTATTCTATGCATATTTTTACATTTTTCAATTTCCCATAAAATGCATAAAAATCCGTAATGTACCCGACACTCTTATTTTTCGATCTTTCAAACAAACAAGTACAATAATCTCCTGCAATCTTGCCAACATAACACGAGAGCAAAATCATAATTCCAGACTTAAGAATACTAAGAAATCCTCTTCGTCGTTTACTAACATACTTTAAAGAATTTCTCTAAAAATGACACAGATCATCTCGATCATTGATTTACGATATTTTTTGGTACGTTTTTACGATTCTGGGAAAAGCATCTCGTAAGTGAACTCTTGCAGGATACCGTTTGCAATCTCTGTGAACGTGTTGGAGATCGCGCTCTCGATAGATGGCTTTATTTCTTTGAGAAAGGAGTCGAAGTTGCTGTTGATGGCGTTATTGACAGCTTCGCCAAGAACTGGATCACCGCCGAACAGATTTTGCAGATTCAGTCTACCACCTCCTACCGAGATTCTGGTTTTAAGATCGGTCAATTTCAGATAATTTCCACCGTCGTTCCTCTTTGACATCTGCATCTGCAGTTTCACCAACGCCTTGCAATTTGTAAAGTGACCAGTCATCGGCCCACTTCCACGAATCTGAAGAAGGATTATTCGTCCATCCACGTCGTAATTTCCTTGGATAGAAAGATCTGGAAGGTCTAGCTCGACTACGAAGCTTAGGGTATCCAAATTGGCTCTGCGGAAAATTGAGTATATGAAGGATTGAAAAAATACAAGAATTTGTTAGATTTTAACGCGTTGAATACGAACGTGCACTCCGATGAGTCACGTTATATTTTGCGAAAATTCAACGTTACGGTGCGGTATATCTCGATTTATTCCGATATTCTCAGGGCAAAATGTATAAAAATCTCGTGGCGATCGATGCGTTAAACGATGGAAGAATATTTACTTTTATAATTTTATATAATTTCCTACGCTTGTAAAGAACTGTTAGTTAAAATAGAAACGATTCCGATCGATAGAAACAAAGAGAATCGTTTGATTAATAAATTACACATCACTGACATTCGTCGTTTCCAAACATATGGTTTCCAACCCTTTTTGCAATTCACCTGTCACGTTCGCCATACAAATTATTTCCAACTAGAGCCATAGCAGTTCGTGTCACGGTCACTCGTGCATATGCGGAATACAAAGAGAGGAATCTTACTGTTGTTTTATTTATTCGTTTATGAGTCACCCGGTTGGGAATCAATCATCACCAATGAATTGCATCTGATTTTCAAGACTTAAGGACGATAAGTAATGGAGTATGAGACGAAACGTTGAGAGAGATATAAACCAGAAAAAGGGGAAACATAAAAATTGTGAAAGATGATTAATATTAGAACTACCACATCAGTAAAATTCACTGGTTTTACAATTTTATTTTCAAATTCCTACTTCATTTTGTATTTTTTTTTCTCAATGATGTAATGACTTTCGCAACGATTACTAAAAGAATAATATGATGAATTTTATTTTGCTTTTTATGTATTCAAACTGAAAATAATTTTGTATTAAGGCTATTTTGTATTAAGTCAAAATGACTGATATTTGTCAAAGTGTAAAAGGGTACTGCAATCTGTTTATCGAACCCCAATTAACCAGTTTCCTCGTTTTCTGCAACTTGCCACGCGTTTTTCAAATTTTTACCGCGTATCATTCGATATGACGATATCAATTATCAGGAAAATTCCAGATCGATCGCTAGATCGCTAGATGCTAAAACTAGAACTACCACAGCAATTAAAATGACTAGCTCTACAATTTTAGAAATGTGTCAACCCTCGTTTAAAATCCCAGATGGATTAATAATAGCAAAAATGTACTACATAACATGGAATTGCTTCTGTAAGAAAGTAATAAATCAATAAATATACAAATATTCTATTTTTTAAGGACCAGTCATTTTGTCTGATTTTGGTAGAAATAGCTTCGTGTTAACTATCGGTAGTTCTAGCGTTAATCAACCTTCTGGTATAACAAAAATAACAGAAGGTATTCACATAATGGAGTACCTTTTACAAATTGCCAGCCTTGTTATCGCTGATGGGACGTTAATCGTTAATTGCTACAAAGGAAAAATGTAAAATAACTGGTCATGCCCGTAATACGAAATAATTGTCAACCTATTTGAACACATTTTGAACACATTTCCACGTTATGTGTTAGGTTGTCAGAAAAGTTCTTTTCGTTTTATAAGGAAATAGTAGACGCACAATGTTTTTTGTTTTATATTAGTTTATTGAATTATGCACGAAAGTTATAATAGAAATATAAGGAAATGGAGCATACGTAATTCAATAAAATAATATAAAATATCTATTATCGTTGTTCATCTATTATCACTTTATGAAACGAAAGAAACTTTTCGGACAAACTAATATATTGGGTTTTATTGGCCAACCCAATAGAATAAAATAAATTAAATCAGCCTAATTCTAAAAAATGTACACTTTTTACATTTCTGTAAAATAAATTAAATATCTTTAATCCTGAGAAATAGAATTTACTGTTGCAATTGTTTCGAAAAGTTTAGCTTTTAATTAATATATGAATCTATATAATTCATTCTTTTATATTTTTAAAAAATTACGATAAATTAGGTAATCCCGATACTAAAGAATGGAATTTTTAGGTTTCCGATTATCCGAATTCTCTGGAACATTTGAAATTAATTCGATTCTATTCGAGTCCAAGTTCGTTTTCGCGAACATACTTAACTGCTACGCTATACGACGTCGTCATTTCCGAATGTCATTTCAAGGCAGGTCGTTCATCGCTGAGTTCATAACATGTGTCATTACCCGGTTAATTTGACATAATGACGGAAGCCAAGTTTGTTTTATGAAACCCGCCACGCAATCTTCCTTCATATTCACTGAAACTCGTCTCGAATAATTAACTTACAGTGACTGTAGGTAAATCGAATTTCGTAACAACGTCATTATTTTCGTAATAAACAAACTTTGTACAATCTATTTTAATTCATTCTCGTATTATATACGAGACACTGGAATAGAAATACTTGTGAAATTTACTGAATACTTTAAATGTTAATAACTTTATCCTTATGAGAATGGTAAAGGTACTCGTTAAAAGCTAAACTGAATTTTTTTAATTATTTAAAGTTTTAAATAATCGTCACCTTATCGCTTCTCGAACACGAATGTCATGCTATAATAAAAACTAATGATCGATGAATCAACGACACGTTATAGCATCTAGACACAACGATTATTTCACTGTTACATAGATACATCGTTCATAATCAAAATTACAACTCAGACACAACAATGATGCTCGAATCTGACATTTTCCCGGATCCTATCGACTTTCTATTACGCATACTTAATGATGTTATCATAAATCAGTCACATTTACATAATTCGTAGCTCATTGAATTTTATAATAAACGACGTAACGCGTTATAACTGTAAAAGTGGATAATTTTTCGATAAAAGTTCGCGTATAATATCTTTACGTATGGAAAGAAGTATCGATCTTTATCTCCTTTGCGATGTAATTTTAATTTTTTAAAAATACGTGTAATAACAATGCCTATACTGGGAATATTTATATTTTTACAAACACAACGAAAGAAACAAAGCTTAAATAGAAATTCTTCTAACACAAAATTTATATATTTAAGTATCAAATGTATATTATACGATCTAGTCGTTAAAAGTATTTAAAAATATCACAGCAAAGTATAATGTATATCTCCTTAAGCGTGAAATATCAGATTTTTTAGCACGTATCATCGTATTCTTACAACAATTTAAAATCTAATGACCATTGTATATTGACTGGGAACGTAGTTTACGTTCGGATATATTCTCAGCCGCTTTAGATTACTGAAACATCTTGTAATTGCACGATTCAGAATGATGGAGAATGAAGCAACAAAGATATTATCAAGATGGGAAATGTCGCAATCATGGGAATTGATAGATCTTTGAACAATATAATATAATCTTGAATTTCCCGAAAAGTTATGCTACGCAAACTGGAAACAACACGAAGAACTTCACTATTTAATCTCGTCGAAATAATTCTAACTTCAAATATGTAACTGGTTGGGTTAAGAGGAATAAATCGTAATTTTTCAATTTTCTTCCGCTTTGAAGCCTTCGGATATTAAAAATTGTGGAAAGTATCTTTTCTTATTAATTTTGCTACTTACTTCAACCTCAATAACGTGAAGTTACTGGCGCCATGAACGATGACATTCTTCAGCATCAATTTAATGTTCCCTCCTGTCGTGGCTACCAATTCTTTCAATTCCAATGGTTCCAAGGACGGTATTTTATAATCTGGTATTCCAGTTTTTAATTTGGGTTTAAGGTTATTCACACTTGCCTTTATGCAATCGGCCAAGTTCGGATCGTTCTTCTTGCAAACGTGAATGAAATCGGCTGCACGCAATTTAACAAAAAAGTATTAATTACTATTTAATCACGAAATCTATATCAATGATGAAACATCTAAATCGATGATTAAATGTCCGCTGTAATTTTTATTTTTCATTTAATTGAAGACAAATTCAGTGGTAACGTTCTTCCGTAGATATGTAAATTACATGAAACATTGAGCGTGAAATGTTAAGATATGCATAGAATATGTTAACAAATAAATGCCAGCTGAAAAAGTAAAACGAAAAGATTAAAAAAAAAGACTACGAAGACATGTAACCATTTAAAATCTCAATAGTTCCGAAAATGTAACTAGCAATAAATAATTTTTATTTTACGTTTAATTTACACTTGTGAACGATAAATCGAAGAAAAAGCAACTTTACGAAAAATTTCAAATATTTCATGTCTAATATTCTTCTTAATCGATAAAAATTGTTAGAATACAATTTCTGCGGATTCAATTATTAGAAAATTAATTAATATTCAATATTTATATCGTTTTCATAAAATTAAACATACATCCAGTTAGCAATTGATTTTCCCGTAATGCAAATTCAAACTCGAGATAAGTTATTATTTATCTTGCGCAATTTTCAAAAAACAACATGACGATACCAGTTACGACTTACAAATATATGAATTTTGTCAGGTTTGCATTGTGGTATTTTCTGACAAATTAATGACTAAACATAATCAATGTAAATTACTTGTGAGAAAAGTCAACAGAAACTTTTCGTTTTAGAAAACTGATTGATTCTAAGTAACTTTTGCGATTTAACGTGTTGCATGTATTAAAAATTGTAGGAAATATAGAATAGATAAAAAAAATATGTTTTCAAATATCAAAATATACCATTAAAAAAACTTGAAAATCAATAATACAATTTTTTATAAATACAAATCTTATGCATCTCACTTTCGAGAAAAATGCAGCTATTTCCTGTGTTATATTCCTCACATACTCGGCTAATTATTAAAATTAGAATGTCTATTGAAATGCGTGCGTAGTAAGTGTACATACATACATTAAAATTAAATATGTGATTCATCGATTACGTGCACCCAATGGCTAATTGCGATTTAAAATAATCTTCCCTACCTGATTTATAATTTGAAAACTACACTGAATCTAAAGGTAAGATAGCTTCTTAAATAGAAAATGAGGCTCGATAATACGACCAATTTTACTAATGCATATTAATCTTTAAATGACAGCTTTGTCGTTTTATAAAATTCTCGCAAACGCTAAAATTATCGTGCACACTCATTCGTAATTTCGCAAATCAAATTGAACGTCAAAATTACGCGCGTGTTTCAAATCGTTGCTCCAAGCGACACAACACATTTTCGTTTAATAGTTTTCTACAAAAATACAATAGTCAGGTAAACGAATTTTGATGCGGAATAAAATTTCAGACTCGTTTTAAAAGCTTATCGATCGTACGTTAAAATATCAAAGTATTCCAAAATCCACGGTGTATTCCAAAAACACAAATCAACGAATCATCGGAGATCGTAAACCTTTGACTACAAATCACCAACATTTGTCCTACGTTGTACGCAAAATTCAACCAGTAACCGAACGATAAATGAAAACCTAAGCGATGAAATTAAAAGAGATTAATTGAAAGAATAAAAATTCCAAAGTGTCACTTACGTAGTTCGCGCGCGAAAGTAACGCCAAAAGTCGCCACGATCAATCCGGCTAGCACAATTGTCTTCATTTCTTCTTCTTAAAACTTAATTTCTTCGGTGGAAGAAAATTTTGTTAGACGGTTAAAACGAGAATAAAAATATATCTTGATGATTGTAAGAGAGAATCTCGAACGAGAACGATCGCGAATGAAAGAACAGGGATGTTCGTCACCCACGAATGATCAGATCGTCGGTCTACAAGTGAATAACGCGGAGGTCAGCCTCAAGTCCTTATAGTTCTACCTTTCTCCCCTCTCTGCTGTTATTCGTCGATGATACTTGCTCTAGAGCATCCAGATCAACGTGCTGGAGGACATTACGAATTCTCAACATGTGATCCTGACAAGGCGCGTGTTGCGATATTTTTTATCGTATACACGTTAAAATGTGCATATTCATGCGAGCTATACATTCTACAACTCAATTTATCTTTCCGTCAATTACTCGGACGAAGTTTAATCCGTTAAAGGTTAATGTCGTATTAATGCGATTTATTTGCAATTTTTATTAGTTTATTTATGTTATTTATTACATATGAGATAATACACGAGTATTGTAATAGTATACACGTGATATAACTATAATAACGTAATATAATAAGGATGAAAAAAGGAATCGATGAAATCCTTAAAATTTCCAATTAGAATTCCGTCTCGTCCAAATTATTTCAATTTTTCTCTGTTATTTATACATTACAAAACATTTACCGTACATTACGCAAATATGACAGACCGGCTTATTTTTTTTAATCACGGAAATCTATTCTGTTTTTATAGTTTGTAAATTACTTCATTTCCGTTCCCCAATGATGTTGCGTTTCCACGTTATTATGTCTTGTACTTACTACGCCACTACGCGATCAATAATGAACTTCCTGTTGAGCGAATTCGCTTATCTGAACATAAAATTGTATTATTTCAGCGAGAAGTCATAGATTATGGGGAAAGTCAGCGAACCTTAGTTACATAAATTATTTGTCCTTCATTGACTTTTAAGTAAATGGAATTCTACTACACTAATGTATTTGAAGATTCGTTTGAGATGTACAAGCAGTATCTAAGAGGAAATTCCAAGATCTAATGGATCCTAGAGTGTTTAATACCGTTGAGTTTTAGTAATACGTTTATGTTTTAAAAGAATTCAGATGCAAGAATAAAAATCGTATTTCTATAAAGTTTAGAACAATGCTTGAATTTCTAATATATACCTTTTTAAATTTGATTTTTTTATCTTACTTCGGTGTGTGGAGTACACGAATTTTATTTAGAGTATCGTCCAAATTACAAGAAATATTTAATCGAATGGATCAGTCATTGAAATTAGTTCAGAATATGGTTTAAGTGATTGCAAAAGAATCTACAATCTTTTAAAATCTGAGCATAATAATAATAATACTTTACTTTCCTTCCATCTGGTTGTTAACTTCAGCCACAGTTGTTCATCTTCGTCTTCGCGAACCAACCTTTAAAATTTCTGTTTTATTCGTAAGATTTTCAATTCATATTTTCATTCATCCAACGAAGTTTGCATAGATTTTCCTTACAATGAGTTAACCATACATCTTCATACTTTTTCAATGAATTTCCATCATTATGCAATACAAAAAGGAACAAAACTGTTGGCTCATGTTGACTCATTTCTGAAAAATGCAACGACACCTAAGGAAAACTTTTTCTTCTATCCAAGATTTTTTCTATCTTGTCATCAACACCTACAATGTTTTTCAATTTCAAACATAAACACTGATAAACTATCTTGCTTGCGACGCAATTCGCTACTATTTGAATAAAAACATTGAATAAGTAGATAGTTAATCGTCATCTTGCAGTGTTTAATTGCTTAATACCAATATTCATATGCAGTATGACAATCATATTGATATTAAATCCACTTGCATTAAATGATGATTGCAAATTAACTTTCAAATGAAAATCTAGTCATGCCGAGTTCTCGTTTCTTTTTATAAATTAGCGATGTTTGCAGATTGTAACAATCTGAAAAATGATCTTTCGAATGGACGTTATTTTGTTATCATCGCGCTGTGGCTCTAATAATTTGATGGTTCCCTTATGTTTTTACAATTAACAAAAGTCTATTATTTTTATTTCTTTCCATTGCTACTATTACAAACTAAAAGCATACTATCGTTTCGTGTGTTTCATTTGATATTTCTATAATTTTACTTTCTGATCACGGTGCCATGTTACGTTGTATTCTTTTACGATTTCACTACGTGCAACTGTATTTCAAAGGGATTTAAGAAACGCATTTATAAAAATTAAAGTTTTACAAAGATAAGATACTCAAGAAGAGAATGAAATCAACTTCTATAAAAATACGATCAATTACGCTTTCTTGCTGCTACGAGAAAACGTTATTATTAACTCGAGTATACAATGCCTGATGTATACTGAATAATTGCACATGCTTATTCATATGTCTTTTTACACTTATAAAAGTTGGATTTCTGATCACTAGATTGCGGACGTTTATGCAAATACATATTTTTATGAACAAGAATATTTTCGCAGATATATTTCTTTTTTAGCCACTAAATGTATTACAAGGACGGCTGTATTTTGAATATTTTTTACATTTTTATTTATTTTGTACATCATATATCTATATATTTGCCATAGATGTTGTAGCATTACATTTCCCACAAATATACATAAAGATTTACAATCTACCGATCACTGTGTATTACGCTGACATCAAAAAACCAGCTTATCATATAACCATTATCAATTCTTACATAAATATCGAATTAAAATACAAAATTATATATATTATATATTTACCTATATCTCGTATTTAGCCTACAAGATAATTTAATGTTTCCATGATTTATAATTATATAATTATATATTTTATTCTATATGCTAACGAATTTCTGATTGTGAGGAAATAAAGAATGATCTCACGGTGGAAAGTAAAGAAAGAGAGAGAGAGAGACAAAGAGGATAGAATAAAAATAGCACAGAAAAAAATTTGACAAATTTACTTTATCACGTATAATTGAAATGATTTTTACAAAAAAGAAAAACTTGCGTACACGTGGAGTGAACGTGCTGGAAAAGAAGCAAATGTTCGCAGAGAAGCATATGCACATGATGTATCAAGGTAGAAATAGTATTTTGACCCTGTCCTTCGACGACGTCGTCGAGTATCACGAACCGGTAGGCCGGTTTTTCGTTTGTCCGCGTCCCTTTCTTGGAAAACAGGCAACGACCAGCAAGTTGCTAGAGGAAAGACAATACGCATTTAGAATATTAGTAGATCGAGGTAGCGTAGTCGTGCTTTTCAGCGCGTCCACCACTTTGAAACGCGTCATACGGATGATTTGTCCATTTTGATTCTTCGAAAAGGACGTATCTGTTCTGAAACAAGGCTCCGTTGTTAGGATCTCTTCATCTCACTGCATATAAATGACTGTTAGAAATTTAAATAAGAAGAGAATATCTTCGTATTTAGATTTGCTTGATTTAGGAATTTTTTATGAAATTTTGCTTCACCGTAAAAGGATACTGTCCCCTATAAGTAAGCATTTACAATCAAATTAAAATTTAACCCCAACAACCTAATCAAAAGTAATATTTCATTTGAAATTCTTCAATAAACGAAATACGAATAACAAGATGGCTTGCCAGCTTATTTGAATTCGTATTTGTGAATAATTAGCAAAAACTGGTTTCTCTAAGAAGTGAATAGCGATTTTTAAAAGAAAAGAAGATTATATAAAAATTAAATCATCATGGGTGTATCTATTGCTTTAAACATATCATTAGTGGGGTGGAAGAGTTAATATAAGTAAACAGCTTAACGTTAAAGGAATTATTCGACAATTTGAAAAATAGAATGGAAATTGAGTTTGTCAAATTTCATAAAAATTTCTTGCTGAATTCTATAAACGTTTGTGAATAAGATAAACGTAGAAGATAAACGATTCTTCAGTAATTTTGATCCAATGTTATTTATTCTAAAGGACAAAACTCTCAAAAATAGTATTTTAAGTAACGATAATTTATTCCAATCATATTATAATTTTGATTATTACAAATAACAAACTTATTTCTTTGGATATTTCTTAAAGCCTTTTATGTAATATTACGTATAAATCATAATAAACTCACGTATAAATATGAATCGATATATTGGATATTCCTTCAGAAAAAATTTCAGCAAAATGTCATGAAAATATCAAAATGAACATGATAAAAATTAATATTGAAAAATTAGAAATAAATGGACGATTTTAAGAGAAAAAAAGTTTCGTGTCATTTCGTCTAAACTAAGAAACATAAAATTCTTTATATGTCAAAGTAAAGTTCCCTACTTGTTTAATTTCATTCGTCTTTCACTCCATTATCATCGCCAAAAACAAATGACGAAAACGAATACTTTCTTGTTAATTGTAGGGATGTGTTATAAAAATTGCCACCTTCGAATCGCGTCGTTCGAGTTTAAACCACAATAAAAATATAAACTCAAGGAGTACCAGTGTCTTTATCTGCTTCTTTAAAAACATGAATTATTGATTACGTTTTTATAAACATTGGCAGGAATATTATTTACATGTATTTGTGTGTGTATTAATTCATACGTGAAAATATTTTTACGATTATAATATTTTTATGAATGTTAATAATTATTTTATGATTATTCGAGGAATACTGCAACATCTTGGATTAAGAATACAAATTTTCCTATATCTTATCTGTTATAACTTGAATAATTCTTATGTATAATTATATATGTATATTTTATATATATTTGATGTCATGCGATTAAAAATCATATCCAGTTTGCTACTTTCTTTGTTTACTATATTGGAACGAGATAAAAATCAGAAGTTTAATTTTTCTTCTGGACAAGAACGAAAACATGATCCGAAGGTAACGAGTTGTTTCAGTGACAAACAACGTCATTTAAAAGTTAATAAATATCGTTTTTCACCTTTTTCCGTTCTTTGCGGGAAGGACAGAAACATAAATACAAATACAGACAATACAAAAGTGATACGATTTTTATACTACGAAGAAAAAATTTGTTATCCTTGTACAACGTACAAATATTATATTTCATATTATAAGAAAAGACATGGAAACGAAAAACAGTGCAATTAAGCCATTTTCAAACGATCAACCGATCGCATTTTAAGTTTATTTTGTCATTTCGTGCGCATGATTCGATATTAATTAGATCATGTGACCAATCATATTGGTAATTTCATTAATTTTCCTCATCTGCCATCCAAGGAACAATGACGGGCGTGCATAATCATCTTCACGAAAGACTCCGGAACTTCGGAACGTCGCAAACGTCGAAATCATTAATTATTCTTCTCGTTTCTTCTATTTTGTATAGTTTCCACGAACTCTATTAAAAGTCACGACACTCGTTCATTGAAATTGATAAATTGCAAGATGACAAGTAGACTCGCTTGTAACGAGACGTTTCATTAAAGAAATTATTAAATTTAGTGAACCAAGCAGCGTAATAGTTGTAATTTATTTTTACCGTGTGGTGTATTAAGTTTCTATTGAAATATTATGAATTGTTAATACAATACAATTAATTTAGTTAAGTGGATTATAAATATTACAAATGCGTTAAATATCATGTAAATGAAAATAACACGAGTTAAATATCGACTATATAGAATTTTAGAATTTAAAACATTAACTTGGAAAATATTTGCCGATTTTATATTAATTAAGGCTATTCAAATTTGTATGTATAGTAGCTACAAAAAATAATTTGCACACCTTTCTCTCTCAATGATGCACCTTTTATCAGGTTTTACGTTTCATTTTCATAATATTACATTTTTCCACTCGTATGAAAATTCTACTAAATAGTACGAAATGCCATATATCTGGACATAATTAATTAGTATGTAAATATCATAATAAATACAGCGACACAGAAATACCTTTCGTAGACACTGTGGATTCGTTTGTTTGAGTTTGAAAAATGATGACTTTTTGCTTATTTCATTAACAACGTATTTCATAAAAATAAACGATGCTTTCTCGTCTCTTACGTTTTCCTATTAAATGTGTAAGTTTCCCGTAATGTTATAAACGATTATTTCATCAAACTGCCTTCTTCTCTCTAATATTCTATTCCTTGACATACTCAGAGGATTTTAAGATTATATACGTTCTAAATACAAAACGTGTACACGTATAGTGAATAATTCATAAATCATAGGATTTTCCTACGTGGAAATTCCTATTTTAATATGTGATTAGCGATTGCAATTTCGATTCATTTTACATGTGTTATTTGCAATCATACATACATATGTAACGACCGATTGCGTCATAATTTTTAAATACCAGAAAATAAACTGTTTTTAGCTTCGTATTAATAACACATCGTTCGATACGTTTTTCAGACTAAAATAAATTTAAAAGCTCTTTATAAAATTCTCTAGAAATGAAATAGTTCATTTTTATTTGAATACAACGATGGTAATCAAACAAATAAATATCCATTTCCTATGATAAACACATGGGAGAATATAAAACGAATGATACACGAAATGTATAACATGAAGCAAGGTGTAAAAAAATATATTATGTGAAGCACATGTTATAAACTAAAAAATGAAAACGGAGAAAGCTGCGATCGTTATGAATACCAATTTACTGGCATGATAAGAATATCATAACAATAATTCAGCTTCCGTCATTCTCATTTTTCAGTTAGTCATAAATAATCGTAACAATGCAATCGATGAACGAGCGAATACATAACTTAACGTGATTAGTCCAATTCGATGGTATTTAAATCTTTATTGTAAATCATCCATTCCTTATAACTATCACACATACACTTACATAATGTCTACAACATTTTACATTCGTATAAGTGACATAAATAATGCGAAAGTAAGCTTATCAGGTTGAAATATCTTAAGTTCGAATTACTTCAAGATTCGACTAATTTACTTTTGGAAATTATCGCAGCTTAACTAATTTAATCCTATATTTGTAAAAAAAAAAAACTGTAAAAATTAACTTTAAGTGTAACTTTAATCTCAGCCGCGGTACGTTTTACACCACGATACAGCTTTATAATAATAAATGCAGGACACTATCTTATGAAAATTAGCAATAGACTGGCTTTTAACATTGTGATACTCGGTCGCCAATTTTAACAAAACATTTAAATACAAATTATATACAAATTAATACATATTTATAAAGCTTAATTTTGGTGTCCATTTCATCTGTTTCTTAGTGGACAAAAAAACCTTCTAAAAAGGAAAAGGACATAAAGATAATATTCTCGTTGTTGTATCTTTCGTATGCATAAACTTCTTATTTTTTAATCGATGTGTCGCAGATATTTGGTGATCCTTTTTCCTTAAGTGACTATCGACAGATATGATGCCATTTTAATCGATTCAATCAATGATCCACGCATCGTATGGTACCTGAGCAAAGATCCTCTCAACGAAGCTTGTCATTACCTGAACTAATTTCCTCCTTAGATCAGGTTTCATCTCTTTTAACAATTCTTGGCTGTTGGTGTTAATGAAGAGATTTAATGCCGCCACTGAAATAACATAGAGAAGAAAAAACTCTTATTAAACACGATCGATCGGTAATTAAGATTGTTCGAGATCGACTTTAACGCTCACATCCGATAGAATCAAGATTTTATGTTATACATACAGCGATTTACTCGTTGATTTTCATTAAAAACTGATTGCTTAGGTAGATGTTCAGTTGATTTATAGAAGAAGAACACACCACTAGAAAGACTAAGATAAACTTAAAGTAAATTAATAATAATTATATCATTTGGTGGTGAAGAGGATTCTCCGCTTTTGGCGTTTGTGTAACAGTCTCGCTTAGTAGTTAAACAAAGAAATAAAATAATGTTTTACTTCTAACATTTTTCTTATTTTAAATATTATAATTCTATCAAGTAAGAAGATTCTGTACCTGGAAGAGTTCGCTTTTAGAATGAATTTTTGAGAAAATTAAGAATTTTTTAAATATATGTAGATATGTACGTGTATGTATGTCTTTCTTCTAGCAAACTCACTTCAAAGATCTTTATTGATATATTTGTCATCCTTTTTACAAAATTAACAACGCTATAATTTATTATACTTTGAATCGTATGCACACAAATGCACGATAATACGTCGATTAAATTTGAAATGTAGTTTTTACCGAATTAAATTTCATTTTGAACAGTTAAACCTTAGTCAAGATTAGCGCATACATTTGTGTGATTTAATTCGTTGATCTGTTAGGAAAAAACTTACGAATAATGGCGTTGCTCTCGCGAACATTTTCGACGCCCATCTTAATATTCTGCACGCTAAAGTCCATTTTAAGTTGCTGCAACCTTAAATAATTGCGACCTTGAGCAGCGAATGGCTTCGCCCGGATGAATACTTTTGCCTTTACACCTTCTGTAATCATAAACAGATTTGTTTTGAAACCTAAGTAGATCTTCTTTTTTCTTACTAAACAGGTAGAATTCTAAACAATTTGTTTTTCATTAATCACAGAATTTATAGAATATACGCTCATAGATACTGAAAAAATTATACTATTTCCCTACCAATAGGAAAACTTTATGTTTGAAGATCTGCACGTTGATTAGGAGGTTTGCGCTCTGCGTTGCAAACAGTAAAGTGCAATTAAATCAAACTGGTTGCATTCTACAAGGCGAATTAATTAGAGGTCAACGTTACCATTCGCGTGAAGATAAGCTCAGTGTCTCTCACGATGCACACATTATCCATATCTTCTTACATTTCTTTAAATAAACATTTTGTGTTGCATTAAACAAAAAAAATTTACATTTTTCACACTTTCTCGACAGTTTATTACCATATTTTCACTGAAAACTATCTCTGAATACTTTGAAATGAACGAATGTATAATCAATTTAAAATGTATATATATATATATACAATTCTGGATAATTTTGTTGTATAAATAAATAAATCGACTATAAGATTATCGTATTATTCATATTTGTATCTTACGTATGCTGAGTTTTTGAAAGAATTTCGAAATTGTTACGTAAATTCGTTTTTCCGAGTAAAAGAGCAGCAACTTTTTGTTGTCTCTTTTAATAACGCGTGTTGTACTACACAAATGAAGAATCTTTAACATCAGTGTTTATATACTTTTCCAATTCATTACAGATACTTCATTGATATTCAATCTTGAGGTACTGGAAGATAATTTGTAGTAAAAGAAAATCTTTTCCAAAAATCTTTACGGTTAATATGGAAGAATGTTATCGTTAAAATTATCGTTTCTATAATTAGATAGACGTTATTGCGAATTCGACACAGTGTAGCCTGCGAAACGGAATATGAAAATCAACTGAAAACAAATTTGCATTACGTCGATGGTGAAAGTTGAGGACGCTCTTGACTTTTACCTTTTCACTTAGCCCACGATATTCTACCATCGCTGTTTATTTATCTCTTCAATTATAATTGCTCACCGTCGCAACTCGCTTCTACTCGCTGCCATCTAATTGATATTTTATCTCATGAGTAAACCATTTGAATTCGAATCACGTTTCACTCAAAGTATCCATTTTACGGTTCATCGTAATATCCTACAGCTTTTGCAATTGTAATATTCGATAGTTTACCAACGTTGGTACGATAGGCAAATTTAGCATTTCGATAATTAGATTAACGTTTTTTAGCACAGCAATCGAAATTCAATATCACGTAGAAGATAAAAAGATTTCCCATCTATACGGTTGCAAATTTCTAATATTGCAATTCTTAACGATAATTCCACTATCGGCGAAGACAAATTTTGGCAATCTTTACGATCATTCGTCTCAATACCACTGATCAAGGTCGGCGCAAGGTAGAGCCGCATTTTGAGAGGCCCCGCGGTCTACGAAAATTAACCAATTAAAAAACACCGATTTTAATTAACTTTTTACAGAACGACGATACCATTAACTGATGCAAGACATTTTTTTAGTAGCGATGACTCGGTTTAAAGAAGCTACAGAAATCATGAAAGTTCAGTGTAACTCCGTAAAGTCCTCATATCCTGGAAACTACTTTAGATAAAAAAATCCAGGCGCTTTCAGAGAAATGTACTTTTTAGAGAAATTAAGCTACATCAATAGTCTTTTGCAAAAGTCACACATGATTACAAATTCTCTACTTTCATTGAAATTTTTGCCCCTTGAAAGCGAATCATGCATGCGAAAAAATATTACTTGGATTTGTTTAAAAAACTGCTTATAAAAAATATATAGTATGTAACAGCATTCGTAAATAAATAATTCCTCGTCGTAAAATTTAAGTGTAGAATTTGAATGTTTATTCAGGCTCCGCAAAATTTTAGAACTCGGCCCAGCAAAAGATCACGCCGACCCTGACACCGATATTTGCTATATCAATATATACTATATATACTATATTACTACGTTGATAATCAATAAATATCACAGATTACCGCTAAATTCTCCATTGACAATTAAAAATAACTATCGTTCCTTACCATATTCACCCCAATAGTCACCAGCACCGCTGGCTTTCACCAACAACAAGGTTCCACTAGACCTGTACTTGGCAGCAGCTCTGATTTTCGGAATGCTGAGGGCTAATTGCAGTTGCACCTCGTCTTCCGATAATCTGGCCCTCAAACCAGTCACTCGTAACATAGAAACTCCTCTTGCTGTGATGTTCTTAAACTGAGCCCTGTAGCCATCCGGTCCTCCACCAAGTGCGATATGGAGTTCGTCAAGGATAATGGGTTCTACCTCTGGATAGCCCAATTGCGGTAAACCTGAGGTTTGATAACCGCTAAATTAACATGTTTGATTTGTATCAATTTTTTTTTTATTTGAAATTAATTTCGTATTATGTTGGATTATCGATCGAAATTATGAAATTTAAATATCGTTGAAATATTGAACGGCGGAAAAGAAAATTTTGGAATGGTTGGAAATAGTCGAGAAAATTGATGCGTTGTAATTTATATTTAGAGAAAGACGAAATTTGTTTAAATATCTTTTTTCGTTTCACGCGTTGCATGAATTTTGTGCTTATGATTAAAAGGAACAGCGAAAGGAGAAAAAAGATTAATCGATCGATCGCAGCTCGTTCTACGTTCGCTTACTATTATATCATTTATCGAAGAACAAATTTTTATAAATTTAACAAAGATGAACCCTCCGATATTAAAAATTACTGTGATATTTTATTCAATCTTGTCGAGTAAACCGAACCTATTCCACCGTACACTGTAATGCGTAGTTCTAGTGAAATGTAGGACACTGGGTGACCATTCGAATACACCGTTATAACCTGCTTCTTTGGCGCTCCATGTTCCTTTTTTTTTTTTTTAGCCGTTCTCAACGATACCACGTGCTCCCGCAATCTGTAATTCCCGACTTTCGACTTCCGTATTTTTCACCGCATGACACGCGAATCCTACTTTTAGAAAATGGGTCTACGGATCTCGGACAAGCGTGTAAAGCAACTTGGTTACTGCGATCTATCAGGTGTCTTGCGGTGAATGATCGAAAAAAAGTCACAGATTCGAGATACAAACGAAATTTAGAGTTAAAGAAAAAGAAACGATGGAAATAAAATTTTATTGGAGAACGTGCTTTTTCATATTTTTAGAAAAGAGTTTGTTAAGGATGGGAGAGAACAATTGTTTATTTGCAAGTATACTTATAAATATCGGAGAAATTATTTTGAAACATTTGGAAAAGTAAGATACGTTTACGTAATTAATCGTTGTACCTTTTAAAATCTTATACGTATTAAGCAAGAACTCAACGTATACGAGGTTAGTGTACGTTTAAATAATAAATATCGATGGTTCGTGTTTCTTTCCAAGCGGAATAAATCGGAAAACGTGTAGAAGATTATCGACTTACTAAATAAAAGGTAAAATGTTTGAAGATAATTAAACTAAACATTTGTGTGCACAGTTTAGTTGTAATTACGCAATTACGCAATTATGCGTAGTAGAATATTGATATTCTCATGAGAATTTCTACAAGACAGGTACCGTTAGAGGAGAATTTTGATCGCGGCACTCTTCCCGAGACAGTCTCTGTAGCAACACTAAAAAGTGTAAAACGCGTGTAAGTTTCTCGAATTCAAAATTCTACTTTCGCTAAAAATTCATAATTCGAGGGATACTCAACAAGTATAATTTTCCTATCTATTTTAAGATTTCTGCTAACAAACGTTTAATCGATAGATACTCTGTTAAAAATCTAAATACACGCGGATGGTAAATATTAAAAAAGAAAAATCAGACGTAGTTAGATTAAATTAATTATTCCACTAAACTTCATCAAAAAGTTTAACGCAAATGATTTCTTACCATGCCGGAAGTGTTCGATGAGTGCATTGGCTGACCTAGCGAGGCAACTCTCGATATTGTAGTCCCTGCTGGAGCAAGGTTCTAAAAACTCTAATCCTCTGTATTTACCGATGGCCTGTACGCCGATCAGCAACGAACACGCGCACACCAACAAGATGCTCTTCATCGTTGTCTTCGGTTTCAGATCGTTGGCTCCTGTATGTCGACGTTCCCCGAACCTTCTCCGTGTCGATCGAATTTCTCCGCGTGGAATGACCGACAGTCAGGGATGCGCCAAGCCTTATAGCACCTTGACATTGCCCCCGCTTTGCCTTCGACGCTTGTACACGAAGAACAAAACAGAATCCAAGGATGGATCGAGCACCTCCCTGTTGAAGGACTTTCTTCCATGTGGAAATTAAGCACAGACGAGTTGTCTGTGAATCAAGTTCCGCAAACATTGCGTTACACGAACTTCATAGTAGCATAGTTATAGATAAGCAAATCGATTAACTCGACGAAACAAAAAGTGAAGAAAGTCGACGAGAGAAAAAGTAAAGAAAATCGACGAAATTATATTAGGACAAGCATAGGTCGAGTGCTTCGGCGTTGCATATCGTAACGTGTTATTTTATATATTATGTAACATAATATTCTTGTATTTAATGCGGTGTTCCTTTATTTTACTATATTGATATTTATATACTGATGTTGATACCGATACGATAATGTATCTTTCGTAATGTATTTTTTCGTAAAACAACGAACACGTTTAACGCATGGTACAGAAGTTTTTGAAAGAGTTCAGAAATGACATGGTTGAAAGTCAACGTCGGTAAAACAGCGCTGGTAAACGATAGCACCGCTGGTGACTTCAATGCGCGTATAAAGAAGCAACCGCGCTAGGCTTTAACGATTAGATCGCGAACTACAATTTTCGAACCGTTTTGTATAATGCTTTTTCTA
This sequence comes from Bombus soroeensis, assembly GCA_014737365.1. Classification (NCBI taxonomy): domain Eukaryota; kingdom Metazoa; phylum Arthropoda; class Insecta; order Hymenoptera; family Apidae; genus Bombus; species Bombus soroeensis. The sequence goes on from JACXIL010000236.1 coordinate 2,774,268, forward strand.
AATTATTTACGATTATTTAGAAATTCATTGCAATACGAAAAATTATCTGTTACAGAAATTAAATTAACGCACATAGATATTATAGCGTTTTCTTGTGCAAAGCAAAGTATCAAAATGAATTATAATATTAAGCGTATATTATAAATTCGTATCATATTAACATATTTATCCTATTCGGATTTATCTCGATGTTATTTAAAAAGAAACACTGTAAAGCAAACGATCCTTATTTTACAAAATTATTATAGCCGCGTATGTTGTATATCGATATATGGAAAACAAAACTAGTAAAAGGCGTAATATATATATATCTTCTTAATATATATCTACTTCTTAATATAATATATATATATATCTTCTTAATATATATCTTCTTTAACGCGTAATATAATTTCGTTCGGGACTGTTACGTCGTATGGAGGTCAATGTTTACAGTGTTTTTCGTGGTGGCGTTAGAAAGCGCAAGTTGGTCTCTAACGAAACAATTCTCATAAATTCGTACTTTCCTCCTTCTTTCCTCTTTAAAAAACGTTACATCGACACGATCGATACAGAGCACGATACGTGTTAATTATTTTAGTGGCTAACTTTCTCACAATTTCCATAGTCGCGTCTTTCTTCAACGCGTGGGAAACGATAGTGACGAACTGATACACGAAAAATGGCACTAATCACCGATACTGTCCAGATTCTTACGAATTTCTAATTACAACGGTATATTGCACTCTTGACAAAATATAACGAAATATAACAAAGTATTTTGGAAACACAGTTTGTCGATGAACTGATCTTCCCCTGAGAAGGTTGCTAATCTTCGAAATAAATTGCAATTTGCTACGGAAAGGCGGAGAAGAATTATTTCGTGCTGTAGTTTACAGAAATTAATTCTCTGGAAGCTTGTTATCGTTTGCAAAACTATGATCCTCTGCGAAGGAATTATTCGTTTTAAAAATAGGTCGAACTTCAAAAATATAACATAACTTTATTAAAATACAATATAACCAACAATATTTGTTTAACATACGTTAAAACATCGAACACGTTTATTTATTACTAATATATACGGAACACATTTATTATAATGAACGATAAAAGTTTGATCAAGGTAGGATGAAAGTAAGCGGATGTGAATGGTGGACGTCAGAGAAGTTGGCGCGTTTAGCGAAGAATGTTAAGCACCGTTAATAAGCACCGTAACTCGTGTTCACGATAGGAATCGATCATGATCGAGCGTTATTAACCGTAATGTTTTCGTACGGTGTTACGTTATACGCAAACGCACGAATCTAAAATATTTGAAATCTTAAGGTTAATGATTCGTAATCATCGATATCTTTTAGAAGCAATATTTTAGCAGCGATATTTTTCTGAAGTATAATCCTGCGATTTTGCATATTCCCCGATTATCGTTTCTTATCTTCTACCTCTACAAGAATCAAGAATTTAAGAGTAGAGTAAAATTACTGATGATTAATTCTACGAGTAAAGCCAATGAGATTTGTATGGCTGGAAATAAGAGGAGAACGAAATATAACGAGATTGCATCGAAGGTTTCGGTTTTTAAAAAATCAAGTTTTTCCAATTCCAAACATATCGTCGAATTAAAGAACGATTCAACCTTAATCCACAAAGATCGTTCGATAGAAACGGTACAAGATGCTGCATTTATTTTTCGTTACAAAAAAGACAATGAAGTTTCGCAGGGGCATTTTCGAAGTCGGTACCTCTGTTACCTAATGTCTTCCTTTCAACGCAAATTATCGACAGTGTCCGATGAGAGTCGACGCACCATGAGAATGCGAGGTCAGAGACCGTCAGCCTCTCAAGGCGAACAGCTATCCTGACAGAGGAAGAAAGTCTCGTGTTCGCTTCGTTACGTTCGTTAGTACGAACGGAAGAAGAGAAGATTCGCGATTTCCGAGAAGCTCTTGAATAATCCTTGAATCGTAATTTGCTATCGTAAAAAGCCAATTGTGTGGTCTTACTCAATGGACATGTCGATAGATACGATCGAAGAATAGAAGTTACCAGTAGAATAGATGTATCGATCGATGGGATTTTACATTGGATGAATAGCCAATAAAGAAATGAAAATTCAGTTTTTCATTCATATGAAAGTAACAGGTTTGAATATTTGCATTAGACCGCGAAGAAAATAAAAACACTTGAAAAAGAGGAATAACTAGAATTAATTGCATTATCTGTTGCAAAATTGTCTGACAAAAGATCAGGAGGTCGAGTAACTAAAAATACGTAAGAGACAACGAAGAAATAACTATAAATTTGTGTTTGCATTTAAAAATTCAATCAGCCCTTTCTACTTCTCTTAAGATCGCTATTTTCTATCAAACGTATACGAAAACCTATAATTTTCGTATCCTGGTTTTTTTATCAGAACGTATAAGTATGTCACTCGTGATTCATTTTGTATTAAGACTTTCTTCAAGAAAATAAAAAAATGTCTCTCTACGTTTCGTTTAGTCTAGAGAATTTGCAGTCTTTTAATTAGAATCTCGCTTTTTACATAATAAACGTGTCTTTTCTTATCGATCTCACTTGTATAAATAATCGATATTCTCTGAATTAAAAAGAATCTAGGTGATTTGTAATTATCTTTCTTTTACCTCACATATGACGTTTGTATCCTTCTTTTTCACTTATGTTTTATCATTTTCTCCTTTTCCTATTTCTTACAAAACGCGTATAAAATAAAATCAAACAATAAAGAAACATTTCTGGCAATACCAAAGCGTCGACCAAAAATACAAAATATCCAAAAATACAAAGTACCAAGTGACGACCAAAAGTATTCATCAGTTTCTTCGATAAAATTATATCGGAATTTGTAAAAACGTATGATTCTTTATAAAAGTCTTGCGTAAAATATAATTTTTCGATCTAAAGTTCAAATACGTCATAATTCGCGATCGTTAAGTAGTTTGAACTATTTTTACCAACACATAGAACAATATAGAGCACATATAGAACAGAAAAAAATAATTTGGAAGCTACTTAGATACGATATAATAAAAATTATAACAAAAGCAAAAATTTCAATTCTTTATAATAAATTAGCCAGAATTAAAAAGTGACAACTTCGATATCACGATCGTCTTTATCTGTCGAAAATTACATTTTACAAAAGAATTAAACAAAGAATCGTGACACAACCCTCGCAGAATTATCTCGTAGGTCTCGGTTTGATGATTTTGTCGAAAGGAAAATTACGAAAAGAGCCGTCAAAAATCTCCGTGTACCCTTTAGAAACAAGTTCGTTGATTATACGTCTGGTAACCACAAATCCTGGCTGCCACGTGCCATTTATTATTTTATCGAGAATGTTCTCGAGTACTTTGTGACCGGATAGCAAATTTGTGATGTGAAGCTTCAAATCCCCGATCTGTTGTACATCCACATTCACTTGAATCTTTTGTCCTGGTTTTTTGGTAACGACGGTCGTTTGAAAGTAATCATCTAAGAACAAGACAGCCGTGATAATTTTATATTTTTCCTACATATTGATTTAGTCTGATATCGTTTGAAGATAAAACGTTAATATCGAAACTCTGTCTTACAAAGATCCAACGTGAATTTTCCCTTATTGTTTATACTGGAGCCTAGTGCCGTCCCTTCAAACTCGTACCAACCTGTGAGGAATTTTGCTGGGAAACTCTGAGTGTACACTATCTAAAAATGTATATCATTTTTTTATTAGTAGTTACTAGTAACTAGTATCGCAGTAAATCTTCGTCTTTCTCTTTGCGCTCGATTCTTATGTTAGTATTTATCGTTTGTATTATGAAAGAAATAGACAGTTTCGACGCTGTAAAAGAGGAATCGTGTTGAGACGCGCTTTGCATCGATTTGTAGAAACTTTGAAATTTTGTTGTAACGATTTACAAATGGTCAGCGTGTATTTTTATTAATTTGCAGCTGTAGCAGCTGTGATAGATCGCTTTCGAGTCTTTAAAGACCATTGCAATAAGAAAGATAAAGATCTCACGTTCGAAACATTTCGAAAAAGGGAAAGTTGGAACTACTATGCTCGCTATTACTTGGCTTTAGTGCTTAAGCATCTATGCTTACCTTATAATTCGGTATGTCACTGACGAATTTCGTCACTTTACTATTAGTCCATCCACTCTCGGTTACGTTCCTTAGCGTTAAGGTAAAGCCAAATTTGGCATTTCCACGTGACGCTGATACTTCTTTGGCGAAAAGTGGATCAAAGGTGACTACATTGTATTGAGGAAGGCCGGTTTTGAAGTAAGGTCGAACTGCGTTTAACGCTTCTCGTATGCATCCATCGAATCCTGGCACATTTGGGTGACAATTCTTGAAATAGTCCTCTAAGAAAAGAAAATACTGTTAGAACGCTGTAATTGGAGAAATCCATTAAGACTTGCACAGCTGAAATAAACCTTACGTAGGATTTCGAATTCTTAATAGAAAAAAAAATAGAAAAAAAATTATGGAGCTAGATATAGCGTTTTAGATTACCTGAACTAAAAAGAGAAAGATACATTGGAAACGTGAAAACCATAGAATTATATTACCATTTTAAGTATGCAATAATCTAGATCGTAATAGTTTCAACGTGCTTGATGCAACATGCAATTATGAAAATTACAAGAGAAAAAAAAGCAGATACAAGTAGGTGTTATCGTGGAATCCATATCGTGCAATATTCTAATTATTATTTTAATGAAAAAAAGTAACGCAACAAGATGGGGGCATCAGTGTTGAAAGAACACGAAATTACCATTTAGAGGCATATTAGTGACAGATGTAAATAATTATTGTTCTAATTGTAGAATAAGTTTTAATCGATTGCACTCTCCGATACTTTTCTATTTCTTCTGAAAAATAGTAATTCTCTTCTAAACAACGTGAAAATAGAATGAAACACTCCGTACGCTTTATTATTCTTCGAATACCACAAGGAAATTATAATTTATATCAAATGCTGTCTTCCTCTTTCGCAACAGACCGTCCGTTCACCCCAATTTCCTTGCAATTGTTCCCAATCATTTGACAACATTTCACTCGTTTCGCTTACGCTTCATTGCATTCCTTATTTACTTAATATTCTCAATGAGAATTGATTGTAAAATACACTCAAATAAAATAAAAAAAAAAATTGCATTCCTTAGGGCGTTATCAATATATACTCAAACTATCAACATTTATTGTCAATATTTCGAGGTTGTCGACTGAAAGGATCAATATGTATTGTCAATACGATATTGTTAATATTTATTGACAAACCGCGTCTTCATCGAGAACCTTGAAATATCGACGATATTATCGATGTTCCGAGGACACCTTACGCATTAGTTTTCGTCCGTAAAACTCTCAATGTTATTAGTTTAATCAATTACTCATTGTTTAATGGCAATAAAATTTCTTATCGATTCGCTAAATATCGTTAATATTTCTTATTATTATCGTTAACTCATAATCTTGTTATTACATTAATGGAAGCATTGATAATAATAGGTCGGCCCATGGTGAAAGTCGCGTTATTCAATATCGTGGTAATATTTTAACGAAGCATTTTTCGAAACCTTCCGTCGCGTAACTCGTCAAGATGTTACGTGAAAACCCGTAAAGAGAAACAACGAACATTGCGAGCAAACAACAATGAAGAATTGCGAAAACTGCATTTACGATTTTACACTTTGCCTGTACGTATTCGAGGTGATATCTTGGTCAACGTAAGTTTACTCGCACTGGCAGAATATCGTTTCCTTTTCTTTTCTCTACTCATAAGAGCAAAATACTACTCCAACAATGTTCTATATATAAAGAACCATCGTGCAAGAAACAGAACCTTGTAATCCCAAAGGGAAGACAATAAGCTACTGAAAAAAAAAAAAAACTAAAGCTACTGCTACTATCGAACCAATTTGCAATTATTTCTTCCAATTATTCCTAACAATGTGATCGATTCTAATCACCAATCGATCCTTTAGTTCGCTGAATCCGCGTATCACACCGATAACTTACCCAGCACTGTTTCAATTCCAGCTTCAAGAAAACGAAAATGTATCGACGGAAGAAATTCAACTTTCAATTGCCATTCGCTTACCAAAGTCTGCACTTATCGATGATGCACAAAACAAGGAGATGAATATGACGAAAATTTGGATCAACGATGACATCTCGGCGTTGCTGGTGCAACGCGTTCGCGATCAAACCCACGAGAAGTGTAATTCCGAGTAACGCGAACGATGCTTACGCTTTCACTCTCGACCATACATCTGAGAGAAAGGTTAACTGTATTGAGTTTTTGTACTAAGATTTTCGGTCGATCCTGCACAATCCAGCGTCGAGAACTGGGGCAGTTGACGTTTATCAACAACACCGAGAGATAAAAAATTGAACGATCTTCCACGGTGGAATATTTATAAATACCGTACTTTCTGTTGCTCTATTTTGTCGCAATCTAGCGAACGTGTATTTTTTTGTTCGTGGATGCTGATATGACTGGTGCAATCACTATTTTCCGAAGGATTTTCAATATCCTTGAACGATGGCGTAAATGGGGAGGATTGGATCTAGCGACGAAGAAGAAATTGTTTTGTAAACAGACTACTAGCTAACGTAAGACATCTTAATATCTAAAGCTAAAACTGTCTTCTTATTAAACTTCTAGTGGCAAAATCATCAATTTATACAACATTTCTTGAACGATATTTTATTTTGAAAGAAGTTCGATTTGAAAGTGAAAAGAATGTATTCGTAGATACGTATATATAGGGCACTTGATCGAAACAAGGTTTCTTTTTTTTTTTATTTAATTCTTTTCATTCTCGATTTGTCCAATTTGGACATTTGATGGAATTTTATCGAAACAAGGTTCAATGGAGATTATGGTAAACGTTAAGTGCTGTTAACATGTGACGCGCAAGAGTAACAATTCGTGGCAAAACATCTGCGTGAAATGAAAATTTTCTAAGTAAAGTTTGAACGTTTCTGGACTCTTCGTTAAGTATTGTAAAGATTTCAAATCTGTTTAGCATTCGTAATAAAACGCTACTAACACTACTCCAGGGAAACTTATCTCTTTCCTTTAGCGATAGATGTTAATAACACGCGAATGATCTTTACGTTATTTTCAATTTTCGTTTAGAAAATATTTTATTTGATGTAACGTAATGTTAAATACCGTGCTCCTATAAACAATAATCGATATTACCAAAATAACCGGTATTAGCATTGTGAAATATTCGGTATGTATAAATAGAAAGTGTACTAATGTGAGATTAGAACGAAGAAATAGGTGCGAGAAACGGCGGATAGATAGTGAGAACGGAATCAAATAGAAAGAATGGATCGACGTGAATAATATTGAGACCATTAATATGTAAATGTACGGATGAAATATGGAGAAATTGCAAACTACTAGATTTTTAATTAATCGTGACTCCTTTTGTATCGTATATGAGAAAATACGAAAACTCTTACTAGTAAGCGAAAGTTTCTTACATAATGTATCGGTATTATACGGGATGTGGCAACGAAATTTCGAAAATAACCGACTTAGAGATCTTATTTTCGAAATTAAATAAATGTGAGACTATCGCCGTCAAAGTATAACTCTAAAGACTAAATATACGTACTGCAGCGTCAGGTATATTATTTGTAACACTTGCTGCAACTCACTTTGCGATATCCATTATAATTTTCAATTTTGTTTGCATCAGTTTCATACAAATTCGGATTTCATAAATCCAAAAAGAAGAAAAAAGTTTCTTTCGAAACTTCTTTTATTAAACGTGATAGAGCAGTCGCAAGAGCGAATACGAAGATACCGCGATGATATGAAAATTCTTTTACGGAAAATGAAATAATTCTTTTTTATTTAAAGAAGTGTCTTCTTTAAAAGAACCGCTTTTAATCGAATTATTTAACGCTAAACGATTTTGAATTTTCCTTGCACCTCCCTGAAGACAACCAGACATACAGTCGAGTAAAACCTGACCACGAACGTTCACGGATCATTCGACGTTGTACGTGTGAAAAATTGTTCGAATTTTATAAGATAAAGTATACGACTTTGGACTTTCAATAAAAATAATTTTAATAACAATTTGTAGCTTTCGCTAAAACGTTATTTTTCATTTATTCAACATGTGCATCTCTTCGCGTTCATTGTACATCAAAACAGGAGCGAAATCGAAGGTAAATATACGTTCTTACACGTAGAATCAACAGGCATGAATCCATACCAAGCGTTCAGTCTACCGAAAATCTGATTGCAAAATACAACAAGCATGATCACAAATTAATGCAAATTGCCTGCCAACATTATCAGGAACGTCATATTATAGCAATCAACCTTTCATTCCGTTGTATCATCTTCTATATCAAATACCTGCATTGCAAATAGAAATCCGCGATTTTCATTAATAACTAATTGTAAAGTGAGTTCGTTATGTTAGCTTCTTTTTTCTTGTTACCTTAGGACAAAAGCTTATACAATCGTAAAATCGTGCAAAGAAATAATTTTGATAATACGAGAAGGATCGACCACGATCGATTTTAAATTTGAAAATTAATTACTCGTCCGTAGAAAAGACAAAACTAAATTAAACTACTAAACTAACTAACTAAATTAAAGACAAGACAAAAGTAAATTGGCTGATAATCGAATGTTTCAGTTCTAGCCTTAATATTAGCCACGTCCTAATCGATAATAAAAATAACGCTTGAAGAGTTTTCTTCTTATACAATCTCTCGTTTGTAAAATAAATACAAATTTCGTGAAACTCTTCAAACAACAAACATCGCCAAAAAATAATTTAATATCGAAAGAAATCCCAGAGTATCCTCCTACGTGAACAAGGTGAGACGAGGGAAAGCTTAAAAAAAAGGGAAAAAAATCAATATCAAGCGCCATTGGTGTAAAAATAGAGACGCGTGAACAGGACGCAGTTGAAGCATTTCGCGAAGCAACTTTCCAGTCCTGCTGAGAGCGCGGCAAGATTGGAAAAGATCGAAGAGTATCTGGGGTATATACTTTCGACTAGGTCTAACATGGCCTAGCCTAGAGACTCGTCTCTCGTCCCAGACGAAGAAGGCGCAGGTGCATGTTGCACAGCAGTGAAAGTATCCGAGTGCAGTTACGATCTGTCAATGCCCTCTTGCATAGTCGGTAGAAGTCTAGCGGTGCCGTTTGATCAGGACCCGGGATTTTCAGTTCGCTCGTCGAAAGTGTCGGTGTCTGTCAGCAGCTTCTATACCTGGTGAACTCTATTCAACGAACGACCGAGTCTACGAAAGCTCTTTAACGACTTTGAAAACATTTTTCCTCTTTGAAACTCGCGTTGAAAGAAGTCATTAGGATGAGCACGATGAGCACGATGAACACCGCGACGTTGTGTTTTCTACTGGTCGTAACTGGTGTCACCACTCTCTCCATCGACTCGAATCGTGAGTAATTGGGCTTTTTCGACTGCTGGACCTCTTGCACGCCAATTGCTTGCTGATTCAAGCGAGCTGAAGATTCGTAGTCAAATTTGTAGAAAATCAAGTGAAAGTGCGATAAGGTAGATGCGATACGGTGCATCGGACATGCAAAAGCATTTCTTTCAATTATATTCTCGACCAATTTTAGTCAGTTTTGCTAATCGTATCAGTGACGAATCGACGGGAGGTTGATCTCTTTCAGGAATTTTAGTTTTTTGATTTAGGAATATTCTATCTATCCATGAATAGATGAGAATGGAGATGATTCTCTGTTCTTTCCTTAAGGTAGAAAGCGAATAGGTCGATTTTTGTTTGGTTCTAGAATGGTGGAAGTAATGTTACATAAATACAGTTAAATTGTCGACGAGGATGGACCTTTTTCTTGTTTTTCTTTCTTACATAGAAATTCCTATTTTTTAATTTTTTTTCTTTTTACAGGTAGGTTTTTTTAAAGGTAGGTGAATACGGATCTTTGAAGTTAAATATCACAGAGTTAAATGTTACAGAAATGCGTTCAGAATCAATAACTGTGACGACGGTGGCCTTACCGTTTTAGATAGGAATTTCTACTTTTCTAGCTATGAGTAGGTGGTTGTAGATTTTTGCTGAGGCTAGAGCGATAGAAGTAAATGTTACATAAATGCACTACGTGAAGTAAAAGAGGTCACTCGTGCGAATATCCCTCAGAAATTTCATTTGAATTTCACAATGTGCGGTTGAAACTAACAAGTTGCTTGGCAACTATCTTTTCGTGTAAAAGACACGGCGTTTCCGCTTGTTACCGTCTTTGATCACTGATTGTTAATTTCCCTTTCATTCTCTAATTATGATTATCGGTTCAACAAGTTTTTCTAATTTTTTCACTTTAATCCACATTTTTTGCGTTTGTTCAACTGCCACAAACCGTACAATTTCATTAAGACTTTCTATCAGCAATTTCAAGAAAAATATTTATTCGCACATAAAATATTTACATTCTAACAATTGCTATAACTCGTCGATTTAATGGTTTAACGAATTTCTCTTTATTTACAGCTGAATACGTGAAACAGTGTTCGAGAAGCGATCCAAAGCTAAAAACGTGTTTGATCGATGCGTTACACCATTTGAGACCGTATTTGAGTGTCGGAATACCGGAAATCGAGCTGCCTTCCGTCGAACCATTTCGCGTAAGTTCTCACCACTTTCAATATCCTCCTAATACATTAAAAGTTAATGTTTCCTGTTTCGTTAATAGAATCACGCACAATGATTCTTCGCTCGATTCCAATAAGTATTTCGAATTTTATTAGTAACGTCACGTCCAGCGAAATTTCCATGCAAATGTGTCACTAAAATAGTCGTTTTTCGTTAAATTATATCGCCGTAATTTTGATCGCTGTTTGGAATTCAAGTAACAGGTTAAAATCGCAAATTTGGAGTTTGAAAGAACCTACGAAGGAAAAGAATAATACAATTAGGAAACTTTTTAATTAAAAGTCTCTCGTATGCTTAGGATTATAATAGTAAAAATTAAAGATAACGAATCTTTGATCTTTATATTAATATTATTGATGCATTAGGAACTATGCAGCACCGTCTAACCTTTAATATTAGAAAATTAGATAATTTGGATATTTTGTTATCAACTGCGTATCGATTAATTCTCTCTGGACATTTTTTAAATCTTCTTTCCATTTCTAAGCATCTTAACGTAATTGATTAAAATGAAAAATTTACATATCTGATGTAAATATTAGGCTGTCCAAAAGTTCCTTTTGTTTTATAAAGACGTAGTAGATGCACAATATTTTTTATTGAATTATGTTTCATACATAATACAACAGTTGATCATACACAAATCCATAAAATAATATAAAATAAAAAATATTGTACATCTATTATTTCGCTTATGAAACGAAAGAATCTTTTGGAGCAAGCTAATATTTACATCAGATATGCAAATTTTCTCATTTTAATCAGTTACGTTAGAATGCTTAGAAATGTATGGAAAGAAGATTTTAAAAATGTCCAGAGAGAATTAATCTATACACTTTTCATGCCAAACTAATATAACGGGAATTAGAAAAGATATAAATTCTCATGGTCAGCTTTCGACTTACAGCAATGAAAATTAAAATATGACAGGGAATTTAGCAAATTTTAATATTCACCCGTTTACTACTGGTTATCCCACGTATCTGCTACGACTCCGCATATTCTAACAGATGGACGAGCTGACTCTCTCCCTGACAGGTGGTACAAACGGTTACAAGGTTCAACTGCGTGAACTGTTCGTAAAGGGAGCGAGCAACTATACCGTGGAAGACATCAAACTCGGCTCACCCTTCGAAGCCATTGTACGAATGCCAGCCCTCATCTTGGACGCGCATTATTCCAGGTTCACAATCTGCAAATGCTTCTGCTCTATTTAGATTCTGCTCTCTAACCGTTTACTTTATTAACTTCTTCTTACGTTCATACATAAAACATGGTATGGTAATTGTACGTAAGAAAAGACGAAATTAAATATTTCCTTATGAAAATAAAATATCGAAGAACGTTCAACGAAATAGAAAGATAAAAGAATTTCTTCAAATTTTTAACTTTCAGCGATGTTGTCATTTATTTTGGTTTAATATGTCAGTTCAGGAGTGTTAATTATCTTACCAGCCAGTGGCAATGGAACGTTCCACGCGCGGTTCGACGATGTCAGAGCTCTGGTCAAAGGCACCGTTTCGACGAAAGAAAGGGATGGAAAAACGTACCTTAACGTGGATAATCTTGACGTCGTTCTAGAAGTGAAGAACGTGAATATGAGGGTCCGAAAGATTTTTAATAACAATCGAATCCTTAGTAAGTGTTTCGTTGAAAATAGAATAGTTGTAGAAATATAGATATTTATATTTTTGTTCCTCTTATATCATTAGCTCTTAATCTTTCATACTTCTTAATCATCTCCATTTCCCTGAGTTTTCTAAATAAGATGATTTAAATTTTGATGCCACGATTTCTAAGAATATCTCCTAGACGGATAACGTTTGTAAAACTCTACCTAGAACACTGCTAGCAGAATGCTACGCTACGTCACTAACAACCGATGACTAAAAGTATCATTTGTACAAATTTGACTATGATTACAGCCGAGGCAACCAACCTGTTCCTCCGCGAAAACGGACAGGAAGTTTTAAAAGTGATGGAGCCGCAGTTGAAAAGGAAGCTGTCCGTACTATTCGCTGGAATCGTTAATCAATTGTTACGTCACGTGCCAGTCGAAGTTTTCCTACTGCCTTGAGCGTCGCATTTTTGCTCGGAAAAAGGAAAGATACGATTAAGAAACAAAAAAATCTAAGAAAACGACAAATAGTCCAGATTAGTGCGTTTCACCGAGGATTACGATACGGTAACGAGTAACTTGGGTTAATAACTTCGAGTAGAACAAGATAAACAAGGAACAGTATTGTTACGACGTTTAGTTTAATTTGTTTCAGTGCAACTGATAGTATAAGATTGAATTTATTGTAGAGAAAGCAACAAAATATATGTATATTGTATATATTTATAAAAGCGTAGGTTTGTTTTTTTTATCAACTATTTACCCTTGACCCGATAATATTATACGCAATAATCACTCATGCAATAAAAATTACAGGAGGTGAATCGTTTTGTAAAGTACAATCGTTTTATGCTACAAGATTTCTATGTTTACAACATGTTGAATACGTTTCTTTATAATTTACATGTACTTTGCATTTTAAAATACGTAGACGGATGTTTACAAGAATCTGTGCGAATATTTCGACTTTAAAGTACCTATGCTTTTCGCTTCTTTTTCTAATTAATTTTGTGATTACAGAATTTTGCACCTTTACTTCAATTTTGTTCGCTTAATCGAGCGATCGATGATTAAATAATTCGTTGTACGGGAGATATCGAAAGAGCAAAGGAATCAGCGGTTTGTTATGCTCGATAAATTGAATAAATAAAAATTGTTTAACATAGGTCTGTGAAGTATTGTAACAATTCCAGAATAGTAAGCGACTTTTGTAAAAATATTTTTGTGTATTTTTTTAATTTATTCTTAGCTTTTTACGAACCTGTACGATTAGCCTTGATACTCTGTAATCTGTTTTTAACTTTCTACCAGGCATCTGTCTATTTATCCTGATTGATTAAATTAATTGAATTAAATTAATTCATCAAAGCGAAATGAACAGGAATTATCGAATTAAAGTTACCTCGATTAACATTCGACATCGCCTTTATTTACATCTTACATGATGCTTCATCCAATAACAACACTAGTTAACAATCCATGTGTATAATCACCGCTTTGTTAGCAGCTGTGTCTTCGGTAATTAAAAAAGGATCCTCGAGAACCATACAATTTGTGTATCAAATAAATCTTACAAAATTCGTCTTACGTCGTTTATATAATTCAATCAGTTCCGCGTTCTTTTCTTCCATTTCAACCCACGTTTAACTCCATCGAAAAATCTATCCAGGTTCCATTCTTCAATTTTCTTCAAATTTCTTTCTTCCTTCTTAGATTTATGCCTTTTCCTTTTTTTTTACAATTATTTTATTGTTGTAGTTCCGACGTGGCTCAAGGAAACACAGTTGAGAAAGGTATCTTGGAGAAGAAACGATTGGTAAATTCGGTCAGATACGTGTCCCAAGATTCCGTCAATTTTGGCAATATTGCTCGGTATATTAGAGGCCAGTATTCGTTGATGAAGATGAGAGCAGCTCGATCTGAAGACAGAATTGTTTATTTTGTTATTCGTGATCAAAATAATAACTACGAAAAATCAAAAAGGTGGGTAGAAAGATGTACTTTGTAATGCATCTTCTTTATGGAATATTTGAACTTATAAAAATCGTATTATTGGAGCCTTGTTGATGTTCTTATAGGAATTGTTCTAAATGCCACTTTATTTAGCGATTATTTAAAAAGAAACTGAAGATTGTCAAATCTTGTCGTGACTCTTTTAAAAAATAGAATATTCTATCGATTTATACGTTATAATCATATTATAAGAAGCAATTAGAAGCTGATTAACGTAGAGTATCGTCGATATTTCATGCTGATAAATCTACAACAATTACGTGGACAAAGAACCTAAAGATTATTCTCCGGAGAAGAAAATTAATTAACAGTCATTGTCAAACGACAAACGTTAAATATAAATGCAGTTACTTAACATAGCCATTAACATGCCACCATCGGATGAATAAATCGCACTAAACTACCGCACAAATTCGATTCACTGCCAAAATAAGAATCTCACTGTTTGAGAAAATGCAAAATTATTTGAACAATTACAACGTAATCCAACATAATGTAACGGCTCGTGATAGTAGAGAAAGTTCCAGAATTGGAGCGCATGTGTTGGCCACATGGCCCGTGAAACGACATCCGAGGACAGGACGTCGTAAAAGAATAAATCCTGGGACTTACTAAAAAACCCATGGGCCTTGGAAGAGAAAATTTATTGTTTTATTGCCTAGGGGTCTTTCTATCCCCACCTCGGAAGAAAACTCTCTTTTCCCAGGACCTTGGCACCTTATAAAAGAGGAAACGAGGGAAAACTGAGGATCATCCATCATAGTTGTTCATTGTCCCTGGTAGCAGCTCACGGTAGTCGTTGGCAGTCGTACGGTTAGTCAATGAGACAGAGAGTCGCGGTTAATTCGTACCGAGTTTGTATCGATTCTGTAACAAGTCTGTGTCAATTCTGTATCGTCATCGCTTGAGCTCGACGTCCATCACGTTACGATCTAAAACGACGCGTACTCGACATCGAAATGAACATTGTTAAAGTTAAACACCGACGTACTTTAATAACACCCAATACGTTCTTACCACTTCAATATAAAGGATTAAAGAACGATGTAATAACGTAAATATGTGCACTACAATGAGACACAAAGCTGCACAGTTGATGCTCGTCTAAATTCGATGGTCACGTAACAAGCCAACGATATCGTAAGAAAAAAGGAATGAAATCCGCAGAGACAAAAATACTAGGGTAAGCAGTAAATAACAGCAAGATATAGCGATTCTATGCTAATTAAGCGGCACAGGATTCTCTTGAAACTCGAGTCCCGGTGTACATGTACTTACGGCAACGTAACATTATGCAATGATGGAATGTCGAGACAACGTCGTTCAACTAATGAAAGTTCCTGCCGATTTGAGGCAGTTACCTTAAGTAAACAGCAAATTGTACCTACTATAGTACTTGGTTCTATTAGTAATCATGCTTCTTTGTCGCAATCGTATAATGATCGTGTCATCTACATTATTTTCCTCGAGTATTTTTATTTAACGTAACAAATCAATTTATTCGCTATAATTATTAATAACGATGGTCCGATGTACTTACTCAGTTCATCGTTTCCATTGAAAAGATCACTGAACCAGATCTTCATACCTCCAACCGTAGGCGATAGTTTGAAGTGTTCCACAACCCATATATCGTTTACTACGTGACCAGAGATGTCCCATGTGACTCTGAGGTCCTCCATGCTAATGTTGAAGAAACCTGTTGGATGTAAATATGAGAAACGTGGTATGAATTATTTTAAATTCTATTATCTTGTTACGCTGTAAGAAATAATAACGAAATAGTCGCGTGAAACCGCGATAACAATTCTGTCGTTATATGGTAAAATCCAAAGAAGATATTAATGTTTGTTGTATTAATTAGTATACCTTTTCCACCCACTCTAAAAGATCCCAGGTAACCTTCGGCTTTGTAGTTGCCATCAATTAAAATCTTTGGTATCTCAACGTCGATTTCCAAGCGGAAGAGATCGTCTACCATCTCCGGTTTCACAGATAAGAAACGTGCTTTGGCAAGACCGTATGTTCGAATGTCCGTGGCAAGCATTTTTCCACCATGCTGGCCACTTTCGAATTCCATGGAATGAGACTCGGTGTAATAAGGATCCAAAATGGGTATGTCGAACTCTGGCAATCCTGTTGCGAAGTTTGCAAAAATTAATCGTGACTCGTGAATAAAAAATGTAATAAATCAACCTCTATTATCTTAATAGTATTATATTCGGTAAAAATTTTAACCTAATCTTTGAAATTATGCAGCGTTATGTAATCCTTCTTGCTTTAATGTGATCCGAGAGAGTAATGGAAATATCAATCGTTGCAAGGACGAATTCGAGATAAGTTTAAACAAAAAAGGAATTGTAATTATTGGATTGTGACGCGTATGAAAACAACTCGATGCATAAATTTAATAATTGATCTACCTTCGTGAATATGACAGAGATGTAAGCTAGAGATAGTTATATTACCTGAAACGAACGTGGGCCATGCTTCTTGTATGGCTAGCCTCAAACAAGATGAAAAGTCATCGGAATCTCTTTTGCAGGTTTTCACAGTTGCAGCTGAGGAATAAAATAAATACAAATTATTCATTGATAGAAAAGACTTGAAATTAAATTAAACGTAATAATGAGAAACAATTTTCGACATATATAATTTCCAAATAATTGAGATACGTTCTGTTAAATTATTGGAAATACACACTGTCCATCTTCTATTATATCTCAAATTAACTTTAAAATAAAAAAGAGTCGCTCGTGTTTAATTTGTTAAATATTATGCTAGAGATTTTTGTAACTATTGAAACATTTTTTTAACGAGACGTAAAACGTTCGAGTATTTATCAAATTTGTATTACTAATTTATTATTCCAAGTGTTTAAGTAAAAAGATAAAATTATTTTGCAATCGTCTTTCTGGAAAAATAACATTTACACCAGGGGTTTCCTGAAAGAGAAAATTTCGATGATTATAAGCAAATATTTAAAGCATCTCCTCCTTAATACAATGCTCCATAATGAAATTTTATTTTGTGTGTTAAACTTATGTATCATGATCATTTGTAATCACAGTTGCCTAATTATTATGACATTAGTACTCGTTAAAAGGAAAACCATTGATGTTATTCCGTGATTCATAAGGGAAAACGAATGAATACAGTGAACGGCAGTTTTCAGGTATCGCTAAAATTCAACTAACACACTGAAACGAACCACATTAACTTTCTAACTCACTAGTTCTACGAAACGAATAAAGGGAACTTTTACTAGCCAACGATTACCATTTTACATCGAATTTATGTAAATTTATATTACAATGATACATTACACCGAGATATTCTTCGATTTATTTCATTAACTCGCACCTTCAAATGTCATTAATAGCAAACGTGAAGTGCAACTTTTCGTCCAATCCCAAAATTATAACAATTTTCCTATGATAATTTCTTCCTATGTAAATTTTGAACTGGGAAATTTTGTCCATTGGAATGAAGTTTATTTTAGTCAATTTTTAATTAGTGTTAAAAAAGAACCGTAGTAATATTTGCGAACAAGATTTAACTAGCAAGGAAACTTTACGATATAATCAAGGAGCAATCAAATAGAATAAAAGCTTTCGGAGAAGGGAAACACCCCTACAACTCATCATTACCACTCTCACGCTTTTACTAGAGCCCTCATCAATCTTCCGAAGAAGAATCTCAAAACTCTAACTTACCGCCCCAATGGAAAAACAACTAACAGAGAATATAAAGCGTCTTCAATCCCAACTTACTTCAGTGTCTTTCACTCGCGCTTCCGCAGAAATCCTGACTACCTCAGACAACCATAATACGCAAACAATCGAATACGAAAATAAAAAATGAAACAGAAGTATGTCAGAATTCTGAATATGAACGGAAGATTAATAGAACGATCCTAAACGTGAACTTACGGAGCTGATAATCCCCAGCGACGATAGCGATAGCGCATAACGCGATGACAACTGCACGAACGATGTGGAACGACATGGTGTACTTTGGTTAAAAATCTCCCAGCTAGCCTAGCCAATTATAAGCGGTCCGTTTATATAGTTTCCAGCGCCAAGGACTCCAGGCAGAGAGCTACGTTGCAAAATTGCATGTCATTAAAACGCGCCAACACGTGAGAGGCGAGAAGCAGCGCGCTACGCCTGGTCTATGATACACACAAGTGCAGCGACGTAACGATCGGTGTCGCGAATTCCGGAGAACGCGTAAATCCGCTCTTCTTTTGTTGAACACCAGCTACACAAGTAACGTTGTTCTATCGGAGGAGGCTGATCTAGCTTCGACTTTTCTGTCACTACATCGGCATCCCTGGCGTGCCGGCTGGCTTTCGCGATCGATGGTCTGCATAGGCATTCTCAGAACCGCTATCGGAATAATTCCTACGCTTGTTTACCTTCTACCACTTTTGCTGCGATATACTTCTCGAACTACGATGACGAATTATACTGGTACGTGCTGATTTTGATGACATTACATCTGAGATGTTGGACCATGAAGATGAATGAATGGATTCGATTAGAAAGTCTAGAGAGGGTGAATGGTGGAGAAGTTGCGGAGGAATATTTTAGTATTTTTGGTTTTGCAAGGATTAAATACGATTATTACGGTACATTTAGGTCGCTTTCGACTTTTTATAGAACACTGCAATTATATTGGTAATGAATTGATAGACATGGTATAAGAGATATGTCGTATAATTTATAAGCCAAAGTGTCGAGTTGCCTTTTGCGAAACGAAGTAATACATTTTTGTTAAAAAAGAAACAAAAAATTAAGGTACAAAATTAACAACTCTGTTTTGAGAAATAGGATATTTATAGAGTGACTCCATAAAATGAAATAGTCATGGAATTTGAACCAACAATTTTTATTCGCAAAAATGCAAATGAGATTCATACTATATTCAAAATTGCAGAAACACGAAAACAACTCCTGCTGCATAGTTAAAGTCTGCAAACAGGTATTTGTTTTATCAATGGAAATTAGAAGTTTATGCAACGATCTAATATTAGCCAGATGATAAATATGAAATAAAATCCTACGATATTTTTAATAGAATCTCTCTTGTAAGCCGTTGAGTGTTATCTATTATAACTTATATAAATAGAAATAAATTATATAAATATTTTTATAAATATGCTTCAGAAAATCTAGGCAGAAACTCGTTTCACCCACTAAATATTATAACGAGCGTCATGTTTCAAAAATTAAAGAAAAATGTATATCTTTTATATACAGATAGTGTATATTTTATATACATTTGTATTATTTTGTGTAAATATACAAATATCCGCAAACCAATAATCATTACACCAATAATTATCACGAGCTGTTTGTTTAATGATAGAACATTATCAAATTTCTTGTTATTACTGCTCTACTATACTTATTCGCTTCCGCATCGAGCAATATCTAGCATTCAATATCAGCTTCTTCTATTTCTGATTACTGTCTTAATGCATCGCGTGTGTAATGAATGGACTCTGATGCCACATCCACCAATCATTTAATTATCAGATGATGCGACACTGCATGCGAAATTATAGTACGATTTCAGGATACCGAGAACCGTAAAAAAAAAAATGACGAACGCTGACAAAACGGACTTGAACGCGGGTCGACCGAATCGGGTCTATTGCGCTGTCATTGTTTTCTTCAAATTTAAAAGACGATACCTAATTTATCCAATTTTAATTCATATTTTATACCACCGTTAATCGTGTATATACTACTATTATACTAATATTAATACTAATAATACTAATATTAATATTGTAATATTAGAGTATTATCAATTTCAAATCGACCAAATCATGGATTGTATTTATTAACTAAAGAGTTTCTAATATCGCAGTATGATTATTACGCATACATTGTTTTTAAGCTCTTTTCTTTATTAAGGAATCGCTTACACAAGAATTACTGGCAAAATTAATAGCTTTCATCCAATGCGTACCACTCGGTATAATAAAGCAATTGTAAATTAAACCATAAAGAGAAGAAAGCAACGTTTCGAGCTTTATCGTGATGCAGAAGCTCGTTAAAGTCGCTAGTTTGCACCTGGTACCGTTCCCTGTTAAACATGAAACTTTATTTCAAGCTTTGACCATTAGAGTGCAAGATACGTTAATGGCCTACGTCTTAACTTGATAAACAGGATGTTATTAACGGATCTTGTCATTTATTATTAAAATATATGTACTTGCAGGTCGTTTCTTTGAAAACTCGTCTCTTT
Organism: Bombus soroeensis; assembly: GCA_014737365.1. Taxonomy (NCBI): domain Eukaryota; kingdom Metazoa; phylum Arthropoda; class Insecta; order Hymenoptera; family Apidae; genus Bombus; species Bombus soroeensis. Next base: position 2,794,831 of record JACXIL010000236.1, read on the forward strand.
AAGGAAAGAGATAAACGCTTAAATAGAAACATTTAATTACACGAATACTATTTATACAAATTTTGAGATCCATTAAGCTCGTTCAATATCATCCAACAGAAAATTACCAATAAGAGAGTATGCAAGACGATCAATCAACAAAAGCAGATAACGATAGAGACATGGTCTGTGGTACCAAGATCGCGCATAAATCATATGCGAGCAAATATAGGCATCCGTGACCTTGTGACCTTGTGACCTTGCAAGTACATACCTGCCACTAGCGGTAGCTAGTTGAAAACGATACTGTAAACAAATGACGACAAGATGCTCCTATGCAACTACCATGCTATGGTACCGTCTACGCAGTTTTATGTAACAGGGGATTACGAAGAGCTCGAACCAGACGCCCTTGGACCACGTCGCACCGATATGAGAAACTAGTTTTCATCGGGGAGGCGACTGACAAGGAAAAATGGCCAACGAAACTGTACCACATACTTACATGCCTGATCAGCCTATCCGACTTCCATTCGTTTGATCGATAGGATCAATCGACACAGTTAATCGTCGAAGCGTCCCCATGATCGTCGATGAAATCGTTCGGACATTTGTTCGAACATCGGGAAAGACATCAAATAGATATTTCTGTTGGAATGATTAGGTTGATGAATTTATCGGTAGTTTTTAATATATAATAATAATAAGTAGACTGTGGACATTTATGTAAAATCATATTTTTGTGGGTACAACTGAAGAAATGGAATCTGTGCGGAAGTTCATCTCATCCAGTAAATATTATAACAAGTACTATACTTTGAATATCTTCGTATGTGCTTGTGTATCATGTACTTTCATTTCAGTGCAGTATCATAAATTTTCGTTACATTGTCTATTTACAATAAAAAGAAATCTGAACAAACAAAGCTATATATTATTAGGACAAAACAATTTCAGTTAATATGGAAATAAAAATATGAGAATAGAACAATTTAATTAAAACTTAAGATGCCGCTCCTTTTACATCTTCTCGAAAAATGAGTCAATTGCATCTCGTATTTATTCAGAAGAAAAATATGTAGGTCTGTCGATTGGCATTTAAAGGCTGCTTATGCGGTTCACCATTCACTGATCGGTGATTGCCGCTATCATGAAAACTAATGCGCACAAATGACACAAATTCGAAATCTACGCTTGATCGCGCGTAGCGTAGTGATTTGTAAACGCTTCGATAAACCCGGCAAGAGAGCAACTGTAAGTGTATTGAAACTAATCTGGAGATATGTAAGCTACTTTTCCATTGAAACTGCAAAAATAAAGATTGGAAAAAGTACACAAAGCTGAGCAAACATACTGCGCCTTTAAAAAGATTACACGAGCGTTTCAAGATATCGTGACCAACTGGAAATACCAGTGAAAAAAGTTGTAATTAATCCTTTCTTTATATCCTACCTTTGAATGTTGATAAATTTTTATTAATTCAAATTATGTGTATACATACGTATGCATATGTACTATTTTTATGATTGCGTTTACCATTTTTGCTCCATCGGTAATCAAGATCGCGAGTATCCTTTTACGTAACGCCATCTACGTAGTACAATCTCGTACACGCACAACCGGGACTGCCATTGATTAAACCTGTCAGAGAATCAGCTGATCGGTTATTCACGTACGTGAGATCAGCTGTGCGCAATCATGGACACGTTAAGCGAGGAAGATTTTGTGATACCTCCGGCTAAATACGAATGTAAGTACCCAGTATCATACTTTGAGGGTAATAACGCATTAAATTCACGAAGTAAACACTTTCATCGTACTAGAATGATATAACCGGCAGCCGGCGCGCCATTATACCGGCGTCCATTTTGCCACATGTGAACAAGTCGAAATCAAAATTTAGAACATTATTTCACACCTAATTGTACAAGAAATTACATAACAAGACAATTGCAAGTATATGCGCGCGTTTTCTGTTTCAGATTTGGACCACACGGCTGATGTGCAGTAAGTATTAAGTTTGTAAATCCTTCGCAATTAAAGCGGATATATTGTAGAGGTTACTTGCAAAGATAACCTAAAACAAAAAATAGGACAATAATTATTGTTAATACAGCGACAAGTTATATATCGCTACATTGCTTTAATAATATTATATTATTAAAATAAATATATATCGTAATACTAGTGACGTATTATAGACTGCACGCATGGGGCAATACCATGGAAGAGGCTTTCGAGCAATGTGCGGTAGCCATGTTTGGGTACATGACGGATTTAGAGCGAGTTCAAATGACACAGTTACATTACGTAGAAGCGGAAGGACACGACATGGAAAGTCTTCTTTTTCATTTCCTGGACGAATTATTATTCATGTTTAGCGCCGAACCGTTTATCGTTGCGAAGGTATATTGCATTCATTAAACTTTGATTACATCATTATTACAATTAAAATCCCTCCTCGATTACGAAAACGCTTTACTTTGCATTTTTACGTCTCTTTTTAGCTTTTATACGATATCATTTATTCGATAGACCATTCCGTTTAATATGTTGTTCAACTATTTATTCAGAGATCGAAATAAAGTACCTTGTTCTTCCTTTAAAACGCTGTTATTTTTTTGTAATTTTTTAAAAAACAAGTATCGCTTTGTGTTGTCAGAAAGTGAAGATTACTAATTTCGACCGCGAGAACTTCAAGATCTCTGCGACGGCGTTAGGAGAAGAGTTCACGATCGGCAAACACACGCAAAACGCCGAGGTGAAAGCGATTACGTACTCAGCGATGCAGATCCTCGATCGTCCTGAATCAGAACGTCCCGAACTTTTCGTGATCGTAGACATATAGCCGTTTCGGGTTCAGTTCGGTGTCTTGTTTGATTTCTTGGCGCGCCCGTGTAATTTGGCTCAGGTTAATGCTTGAGACAGAACAGTACGTAGGAACGTATGAATATAGAAGCAAGAAGGGAGGTATACCGTCCCTTACGACCTACGTAGGGTACGATCCTTTTGTACTTGCGTAGGGTTCAAATAAATACGTTATGAAGAAAACACCGGGCTCCCTTCTTGGCGATCTACCTCAAGTACGTAGTAACGTACCATGGAACCCTGCGTTTTGTGGAGGATACCGCTCAAGAACTTTATACCGCCAATGTATAACCGTATACAATTTATTTAAATAACTTAAACATTTCGGTTGTTAATTTTTTATATATTGTACCTGTATTAACAAATGTTTGATCGTTGTCGAAAGCTGTTGATGGTAACTTATAAATGCCAGACACGTATAACAAGTATTATATAAGAATGTTTGTATATTTTTATAAACATATAATAAAGATGTATTTTATGTTTCGCGTCAGTGAAAATTTTCGTTACCGAAGAATAGGAAGATCGATGTTTGTATTGTTACAATGAAATTGTAGTTAGAAGAAAATATGAATTAGAATGTAAGTCGACTAACGTTGAGATCCGTCATACGATAGAATAGAATAGAAAATCATAGTTAAGCGTACTTTCGCACGTGCAAAGTGGTACGGCCCTGATATCCAACACCCCTCCATCGTGAAGGAAGCGACGACCGCCCGCTTAGTTTCGGGCAAGAAACGATAGGCAGTGGGATCCTCCCAATCTTCGGAAGCGCGTGTACTCGAGGGAAGAGAATCGAAAAGCTTCGTAAATTACATAATAGGAGACTGTGTTAATCGTTCGTTTGATTCTTGCCCCCTTTCCTTCGTGATAAGGCCCACTGTTAAAGGGACTCACTGCCAACATCAAGCGTGGCTGTTTGTTTCGAAAGCGTACACCCCTAACCATGGCGGACTGGTACGGTAATAATCCATCAAAACGATATATCGTGACGTTTTAAACTGTCAAATACGAATAACTGATACATCAAGCTTGAACGTGTCTCGGGAAAATCGTGATATAGGGATTTTTCACCTACATGCCGGAGCTTGCGTGGCAGTTTCGAGGAAATCGAGAGGGACAGTTTTGGCGCGTGTGTCTTTTATCTTCATGAAAAGCTCGTGTAACTGGTGTGTCTCGAATTTTCAATCTTCCATTTTTCAATCAATATAAACGACATGCTGTAACGGAAAAGCGTGACATCCTGTACCCATCGTGGGACATCTAACCCTAACGGATATAAACAAACGTTATCGCGAATGCTTGAAAGATCATTGTCGTTTAAACAACATCAAGAGGCAAGTAAAAACAAGTGAACCTGTGAATAATTTTCATGAAAAACTGAGGAAAGGTGACACGATCTAGGAACTTTTTTGGATATCTGCTATCGCTGGCGGCGCGGTGGTTACGGACGGAGAAAAGCGAAGTGACGGTTTTGGCGCGCGTACTCGACTCCTGTGTACGACCGGCAGATGGCCGGTGCGCCGGTACGTTATACGCGCGCGTCCACGAACGCACCGACACATGACAGGCGCCTAAGCACGTACTACCACCATGACAGAGACGCGTTCAAGAACATATCGAGTCAGTGGTAGAAGGCCACTATCACATTGATACTGAGCGTTGGTGAGAGCGCAGTAGAGCGCACGGACACGCGGTTCGGTGTTACTACTACCGGTACAGACGGGTCTATCTGCCTCGTAGCCCGAGCCAGTTGCCAGCGCGCCAGCTAGCCCCGTCCATCCAATCGCCCAGCTCACGAGCCGGCCTCGTGTGCGCGCGCGACACCCCGACAGAAAAGGTTCGTTTTCCTCGCCGGTGGCTCGACCGATCATGTCGAGGCGGGGCTTATCGTGAACTTTAGAGCCTATACATTCCTTGGAAGCTGAAAACACGGCGAACGCACGTACAGTTTCGGCCCTTTACGCACGATTATTTCGGGTCCCCAGTCTACTGCTGCTGCTGCTGCTGCTGCTGCTGCTGCTGCTGCTGCTGCTGCTGGTGCTGGTGCTTGGTTGTCGTTCCTATTGCTGAGATCGGCCCTGCAGAAAATGGATACCGCACCAGTGCGGTAGAGAGACAGAACGAAGCAGATATATAGAAAAACGAGCGTGAAAGAGAAAGAAAGAGAGAGAAAGTGTGTGTGTGAGAAATAAAGGCCACGCAACTACTACGACTACGACTACGACGAGGACAACGACAACCGTTTATAAGTTGAGAAAGAAGGACAGAGGGAGAGAAAACGAGCGAGGGCGAGAGAATAGTAAATCATATGTACAAAGTGTGTATATAATATACCAAAGCGAAAAAGCAAGAGAAACATTTCGTGCATGGGCTAGCCTCGGAAGACCGGGTTAGGAGAAACCTCGTCGTCTGGTCGTTTCCCCAGACGAACACGTTTCCTTGTCCTGTCATCGACAGGCCTACAGTGAAAATTGCATCTAGAAATATCGGCAACGCGACGACAACGATCACGACCACGACGGCGACGTATTTGCCTCTATCGAGGAGGCACGGATATGCCTCGCTCGTCGGCGCTGTGACACGCGCCGCGCCGTGTGCTGGCTGAACCTCCCGGAAGAGAGCGTGGGCCTCCGTCTCAAAATACTGTGCAGTTTCTACCGCACGCTCGAGAGCCAAGTAAGTGAAAATAAACACGCGTACAATCAGTTTTTCGATATCCATTTGTTCCGATCGGATGGAAAAAAAGAAATATTCTCTACCTACAGGAAATAGTAACAGAGTTGTTTCGAAACATTCACACTCCGAGTCCCTATCCGAAAAGTCGAGCGCGTTTTTCCGTGCGCGTTTCTTTTCTCTATCGCAATCTATCGTGTACGAAAGATGTGCTTACTGGAGCGCATAAACAGAAAGGAAAGAATTAAAAGAAAAAAAAGAAAAAAGAAAAAAAAGAAAAGGAAAGAATGGCCCGTTATTTCGAGCGCAACCGATTTGGTGCGTCGAAAGTCGCTGGCATTTCTCGCGATCAATCGCGAAAGCGTGCACTGATTCTAGGTTTCCTCATGACCGTGCCGGTAGCACGCCTAACTAGGGATACTCTAGTCCCGGCTTGGCTCTTTAAACGGCTCTACGTATTGCGTGCGAATCGTGGCGTTTCTACGTGTGTGTGTATCGAGCAGGAGTAGTGTGTGTGCGCGCGCTCGCATAACCGCGCTCCCTCGTTGTCCGCCCGCTTGCGCTCACTCGCTCGCTCTCGTATGCATGGCCGCTTCGGTGCGTGGCGTGTGGATTTATATCGCGAGTACGCATTACCCGAGTTCAATAAAATCGGTATAAGTTCGTTGCTTTAGTCGTGATCGAACATTTTACGCGGTATCACAAATACACGAGAATAAGTCGAGCAAAAATGAAAAGAAAACAACCTCTGAACCTTCAATCAACGTTAACAGCTGATCGCGGTCACTCTGTAACGAACGATCTGTAAGACCAGATTCACTGTGATGGATGCACGTTTTTTTCTTTTTGTAAAATGATAAGAGAAAGGGAGCGATTATTCGGGTCTCACTGATAGACCTTGCGACCTGTGCGGTTTCCACGAACGGAAGGACGTAAAAAAAGGAGGACAGTAAGGTTCGTCGCTAACATCTGGGGCCTGAAGCCTCATGCACACAAGGCATGCCTGTACGATCATCCATTTGAAGCTTTTACCATATTTAAGTCTGTGGTGCATTGCACGTTTTTCATATACAGGACGTTCTATGAATTTGAAAAAAAGAAAAAAGATAGAAAAGAAAAAGATGAAAAAAAAAACTGTTGCATCAAACGAGAGCATTGGATTTATTGCATACCTCCTTAAAGGTCGTTCGTGTGGAACGTTTGTGAACAGACGTTATATCTCGTATTTTAAAGACCTCACTCCTACCAATCGATGGGCTCTAGGCTAGTTCTACATCCAATGCCGTCGACGCAAGTTACACCAGTCGGGTTTTATCTTCGAGATAACATCCTACCAATCAATGCCTCAGCATCGTGCATTGCTCCCAACCTTCGAATGCGCTTTACCATGCTATTGGCCTCACGATCGCTCGTTCTATACGGTGTGGTACGGTGTGTACTTGGCCAAACAGGCGAAAACGAGACAACCACGCAGTTCGACCGGGAGTTTGCTTCTAAAACTGCTTACAACGCAAGGCTGCTGTAACACGACGATCCTGCGGCGCGGCGTGCCTCTTTAAACCACACCCGGAACGCTGCCTCGTGTTCTCGGGACGCTTGCTCTTTTTTTCGAAAATTCTCGTACGCGTCCGCACCGTGGGTCTCTCATTCCGCTCAGGCGCGTAACGAGACTTTTGAAAACGGGGACCTTAGGAACGATTTTCTCCTGTTTTTCGCGGCTATTTTGTTTTCCTGTGATCTCTGCTTCTAAACGGCGAGAAAACGTCGTACCATTTACGATCGGAACAAATGGATAACAAAAGGAAATGACTCTAGGGAATTTTTTCTGAGACGACGCGTTGGAAATTAGTTTAGAATTCTAATCGACTTTGAAATACTTGTCACAGTTGATAACGCTGAATCACTTGTTTTTTAGAAATAGTAATTCGAATGTCACTATTCTAAAAGAAAAATTTATATTATATTATTTTAACTATATTATTACTTTATCAATTAATCTTTGGAATTAATAAATAATAATATGCACTATCTGCTTATGGTTGAAACTTTTTAATAGTGATTTTAAACAATAATAGAAAATTATATCGTATATATTTATAATAATATAGTTATTTTCTTCATTTGTTTATAAAGTAATTGATCGTCGAAGTTGCTACATCGTTTAATCTTATCGTCTTTATAAAAATTACAGGAAGTGGTTCTTAAAAATCTAGGAAGATCAAATACATACAAAAGTCATATAACGAGCCATGCCTGTTTTAATTTCTTTTTGTTTTTCCATTCATTTGGTCTCGACCTTTGCAGCTGCTGTACACGTTTAACTTAAAGTACAATACAGAAATTGATCTGTAGGTTTCACCAGATGTTCAGTACTTACAAAATTGTCACCTTGTCGTTTGGTCAACCACTTCCGTTTCGTTCTTTCATGGAACTACTATTTTTATATACTATCATGTTATAAATATCTAAACCATTTTATTTCTAAAACATCGTTAATATTTTCTCAAAAAAAGATATTTGGATATAATTCAAATATAATAAATAAAAATATTTTATTTTAAAAGTATCCAAGACAAATAGAAAATGTAGATATCTATTTTAAATATTCTATTAATAATATAATGATAGAATTCTTTTTATTTGCCTATTTATTGTCTATCTTTTTGTTTTATTGTAACATGAAAGTTTGTCATTTCCTTCGCGAAGACAAATGCGAAGTTCTTTGGAATACGAGTTCTATTATTAGGATTTACCAATGTTGCTTGATTCAAGAACAAAAACCTTCTCCCCTATGCTGTCTGTTCTTTGATATGCATCTAAAAAGTCGCTTCTCCTTAAATGCGCTATCGCGACCGAATAAAATACACTCACAAATGGGTGGCACTGACAAAAACTCGAGAATGAAGGGACGACGATCGATAGAAATTTTTATCGGATCCGCACACCTCGCTGTCAATAATTTTCACATATAAATGGTATATTTTTGATAAAGCATATACTGCTGACAAGGTTAACAAGGTACTAATATCACGTTATAATGTTACATTTCATGTTTTCCGATCAATTTTTCTTCTGCTTTTGTAATCATTGTTAACGAACATTTAATAACAGATACATTCCAAATACACAATACACAATTCCTTTACGACAAACGATTTGAAATAAAAAATATATATCCGCCAAAATAGTATACACTTATTAACCTTCATGGACGATGTGTAGTGTATGACACGTTTTCTAAAAAAACTTGGACAGTTCGATTTAACCAACCAAAAGTAGGAAAAAATACTTATGAACATTATTGTTAATGGTATTAATATTCGTTTCATCAGTGATAGATTGTATAAATATATATATAATGGTATTTAAAAAAATTTTATCAATATTGAATGTAATTAATTTTTTAAACGTACAGAATAAATAGTATTGTTTTTTAAGCAACATAGGAATATTTCTTAATATTTTGTATTTGTTAATAAATTTATTGTAGTATTTCATGTATTTTAGAAGCAAAATGGAACATTTGCAATATGTGTTTTTCATTGTATTCTCTTAAAAATGTACATTATGTTTAGGAATATTTGTATTTTCTTGATAATATCTTTATTGGTATGAATTCAATAACATTATTTCTATGTATTTCTATCGTATGTAGTAATATTTATATGTGATGACAGGAATTTCTGAGTAATTATTTTTCTCTATAATTGTCATTGAGATTTAATTTTAGTGTAAAATAAAAATAGTATTTCATATCAGACGGAGAAAATTTTATTTACGATTTGTTATTACAAACATATATATCTAATAGGACCACTGTAATACGATATAAAACTTTCCAACATATTGTGATATAATACATATTGTGATTCCTATGAAATATTTGTACAATATTTGAAATTCTTGACTAAAAATGTTTAACGAAGTTAATATTTATTATATCTTGGATATTATCTTTCCCGATCTTACTTACCTTCAAACATATATAATGAACTTTGTATTCCATAAGCTTATTATTTTATACTTTTATAAATGGCTGTTATAGGTTCTCCTAAACAATAAAGATGCCTCGAGTAAGGAGACAAGTGGTCTTGGAAGATCCTGCCAGGCCTGTCACACCAGACATGGTGGAAACTAAATTATGTATGTATCAATTACTAGTTATTTCATAATTTTCATTTAATTTAGCTACATACTTGGTATACGCATAAATTACTTTTAGTGAAGCAAGAGTTTTTGGACGATGGCTCTTTGGATGAAGTTCAAGCACAAAAAGTAGCTGAAGAAACACCAAGTCCTCATCTTCAAGATCATCAATATGGACAAACACCTTGTTATCAAGTAACAAGGAAACCTACACAACCACCACCACGAACTGAAGTAAATAAGGCTATATTTACATTCACATAATTTTTAGATCAAACTACATTTCCTACATTAATCAAATATGGTATTTTCAATCAACATTGTTTAAAAAAATAATTAAATTCTATGATAATAAAATCAGTATTGCAACATATTAATATTACATTGTTTTGTTATGTTTTTATAGCAAATATCAGTTCAAGCAGTGAAACGAAGACTGAATCTGGAAATGGGAACTACCGGTCCTAGCCAATCTGCCTTCAAAGCCCCTAGAGGCAAACGTAGGAGATCTGGATCGAGTTCTCTGGCTGGCCACACTCCTACAAAAAGTAAATTTCCCTTCTTTTGCCTAAAATAATATCGTTCACATCTTCGAGGAAAAGAAATGTTATCTTCGTTTGCAGGTAAAACGGTAGAAAGAACGCGGTACGATACATCACTGAGCTTACTTACAAAAAAGTTCATACATTTAGTCGAGAGCAGTCAAGACGGTGTTGTAGATTTAAACGTAGCGTCTGAAAAGTTAGAAGTACAGAAACGTCGTATATACGACATTACGAATGTATTGGAAGGCATAGGTATTTTGGAGAAGAAAAGTAAAAACAATATACAATGGAAGTACGTTATTCATCGTTTATCAAGAATTAAATACCGAATTTTTCTACTCGAATGGTAAACGTAATTATTTTATTTTATAGAGGTGGTCAGTTACCAAACGATAGGAACGATATCGCTGATCTCAGAAGGGAAGTGGCAGATTTAGAAGCTAAGGAAAACACCTTGGATCGATTGATTCACGGTGCAGACAAAAATCTTAGGGAGCTCTGTGCAGACAGACAATACGCTTATGTAACGTATCACGATTTACGTTCTGTCCCAATGTACAAAGACCAGGCTATAATGGCAGTAAAAGCTCCGCCAGAAGCCACACTTCATGTTCCACAACCTATCAATAACCTTGGTCAGCAAAAGGTAGTTATCTTTCTTCATAAAAATCAATTGAAATTAGAACCATCCATATTTTTTTATCATTTATTTATTGTGTTACTTCTATGCTTGCAGCTTCAAATGCACATGAGGTCATCTCATGGCGAGATAGAGGTGTTCCTCTGCCCTGATGATCCTACAGTCAAAACGTCTCCCAATCCGGGTTACACGACGACGCAACCTGTGCCTTCGTCAAAAGAATCCGAAATACCTTGTCTGCCTCCTGAACTTCTAACCAATGAAGAAAGCGGGGTTCGGGTTGAACCAGTACCTTCTGTCGAGAGTTCGTTGAATACTCGTTTGTCCACACCGGTTGTATCTACAGTTACCAGTTTAGCAGGCATGAGGGACGCACTTTTGTGTGAATCTGATGATTATGGACCAATGGGTGGAGGCAAATTCCAACTCCAAACGGAGGATCAAATTAGCACTTCAGGTAGGGTGGCGTATATCTTCAAAACTAGGGTTTATTAAGATTTACTTATTATTCTTTATTTTGCCTTCTTTTCTATTTCTCCTTTTTTCTTTTTCTTTTTTAATAAAATTTGTGAATGCTTTTAAATAAGCTGAGCTTAAGATTTAGTAAAGTAAGGCCAATGCATCCGTATGAATATTAATTTTTATTCTTTTTTATGAAGTTATATTATGATTATTTATTTTTTTATGCTGCTCTTCTTTGTACACACGCTTTTAAATGTATCGCATATTTTATCCGGAATGTTGGGCACAGGATACTAATAATTGCAAGAAGGTGAATACAACCTTTTTAACGTAAATATGTAAATAAAAATAGTATATATGTCTTGAATACAGGTGTTAGGCTTGTTTTTATCTTCTTGCATTACTTTTGAGTTCTTTAAGTCTGTTATCAATGTATATTAACATATTAATTTTTTATTAGGCTTTAATTAATTAATGTTTCTCTTGTACAGTTTTTCAATATTATTTTCCACTCCAGTTCTTATTTCTCTTTCTTTTGTCTTTTTTCTTTCTTTCTTGTTAACACAAATATACTTTTATTTTATTTTATTTTATTTTGTTTTATTTTATTTTATTTTATTTTATTTTTTAATAAATGCTTTTTACACTGCACTTTTTTGTTTGTATACTTCCGAGATATTTCAAATACGTCTCTTTCCTGCATAAAAGAAATATTTATCATCTTAATATTCAAATTTCATTTAAATGCTTGAAAGAAACGTTATGCATGTCACTGATGAATTCTAGAACATCTCTAATAAAAAAATCTCTTAAAAAAAAAGATAGTAAGAGTTGATTTCTCATTATTTATTGAGTTCCATTAACTTGAGCTATCTTTTTTTCCTTGGTCTTCTACATTTTCAACAATGGAGGATAGCCGTACCCTGATGGAGCTCTGGCTGTGACTTGTGTGTTAACCAAATGAAAATCACATCACAGGCAGAGTTCTAGTTAGGTGACGGTTTCAAACAGCAAAGCTCGTGTCGCACGAAGGTACGTTTCATGGATAAAATAAAATAATTATTGGCTTGTTTGTATTTCAATGTAATTATATATGTGTTCTTTTTCTTCTGGCATTCACCTCATTATTGAAACATTTAAAATTGCTTTTAATTCTTCCACTTTATTTCACAGAATATCTTACTATTTATCTTGATATTATATTAATACCTAGTACATTGGTATTTTATTAATAATAATAATCTAGGCAAAAGTAGGTAACTCTTTAAACGACATTAAAAACTAATCACTTTTAATTTTATAATTTTGCAGAAATTTGACTATAGCATGTTTCTGCTTGTAATAAATTAGTCAATATCGATATACTTATTTATTACTAGGCTGTATAAATAACTCATGAAATTTTAATTAATATGATTAAAAATAAATAACAAAACCAATCATAATCACGTAATTTACTTATTACGTGACTTATTATACGTATAAAGGTGATAAAAATATGTACATGAATCTTTGAATATCACCGCGATACAATTCATTAAATGGACAATAAATTAACATAACGATTTTAATAGTTTTACTGTCGCTAATTAATATTTAATTTAAATAAGAAATATTCTTGCTTATTGTCTTCCAAAAATAAATCAAATAAGTTTTAATGTTCAAATGTAATTGGACGCTTTCTCGAAAATGATAAGTTCTATGAAACGAAAAGAAATAGTAGTTCTATGAGAAAGAAAAGGAATGAAAAATGCGAAAATGTTCGATGAGACGGGACAAACCTGGCATTCGTTCTCTCTCTTTTGTTGCAGATCTAAGTATTCTTGATTTCGGTGAACACCTGCTGTCTCTGGAACCGCCTCTTTCCGAAAACGACTATTCGTTCGCGTTAGGCACGGAGGAGGGACTTTCGGATCTCTTTGATTTCAAATTCTAAAGGATATCGTCCTAATCGTCGTCGTCGTGACACGCAATACACTCAAAGACCCCTGTCTTTTTTGGACTACCACTCTGAGTTCGCCTCCTTAGTATTCGAACGGATAGAGATCACTTGGTTAATCCAATAATACTAGTGCTTTTGTATCGATTGACAATTTTTGTTTTATTAACTTCGAAGGGAACGATCGAGCAGAAAAAGTAGCGTACGAATCATCCATCGGCCCATTAAGCAAATTGGAATAAAAAATAAGGAAAATATAGGAACAGGGATACTCCGACAATCCTGTTTCAAACGCAATCAAATTCACGTTACAATGGAAATCGACACGTTGCTCTGACAATTTTTTTATCAATGATAAATAATTCTGCTGCTTATATAGTTTTTGTAAAGAAAAAGAAAGATGGACACGTGTGTAAATATATTAAAAAATATATAGATAGAACGTGTTATCCGAGTACCGAATAGTATTTTATCAAAGGTGTGTTTCACGAGCGGTGATTTTTCTTTATTTTTTTTTTTCTTGAAGCAGTTTCCGCGAGAGATCAACTGCACATAGTTGTTATCACGGTCGACCCGTAAGTTTCGAAATTCGGTCTGTGCGAGGATAAGAAAAGTATCAAATAAACGGAGATTGGGGTGAGGGAGGGAGGGGGGGGGGAGAGAGAAACATATCACGCTAATGTTGAACGCGCGCGGTGAAGTACTTCCAGCTTGATACGGTCGCGGCCGATTGAGTTTATGGGATTAATAAGTTCGTAAAACAGCCCTGGTAGAGTTGAAGCGCCGCTTTCTTGTGCAATGTGTGTACTAATATTGTAAATGATGTAAGCGTATGAAGACTAATTGTGAAAAAGAACGATTGATATAGGTGGAAGAAGATATATTTGAAGTTTCAAAGAGAGGAGAGACTGGTACGAACAACTACGATGTTTCCCTTTTTCTTTTGTTTCTTTCTATGGTTAATTAATCGAATTGTATAAAATGAAAAATTATTATTATTAGAATCGATAGCGTATGAAAAGAAGAAAAAACTAGTTTCGATGAAAAAAGGTCCCTCCTAGAATAATGTTTCTATCGATATATATAATTGAAAAGATAAGAGCAACGGAGAAAACGTTTTCCGGGCGGTCGCCTTTCTCTTGTCACTTGGACTGACTGATTGTTCTCTTTTTTCTAAATCGTGTGCTTTTACCGCCGAGAGATCGCCGTCCGGAATGGTCGAATTGTAATTATTAAAATATTTGTCGAGGCGATCGATGCGTACAGTAGGCTTTATCGACGAAGAAATCGTTTGTAAAAAGAGAAAATGATGATAAAAAAAAAAAAACGGGGTGAGAGGGAGAGAGAGAAAGAGACGAAGAAGATGAAAAGCGCGAACGGCTGAAGGCATAGTTTTTATTCTATATACTTTTGTAATCGGTCGAATTTTCCGAATAGAGAGCGACAATTTGTACAGTTTGATGCATGAAGAAAAAAAAAAAAGAAAAGTATATCTATAATAATTGAATTTATCTATCGGTGCGGATGAAAAACATTTTGTGGCATGTAAAAGAAAAAAAAAATACACACATAACGAACACGTACATATATGAAACATTATCATCTTACAGTACGATCCTACCGAAAAAAATATTATTCAGTCTGGCTAATAGATCATGTTCATCGTGTTGAATCATCGTCGTGTTGGATTAGCTTTTTTGACGATGTCGTAGCGAACACGGAGACGAACTCGAGCGTACGATGGGAAAGGAGCATAGGAAGCAGAGGAAGGAAATCGTTGTAAAAGCAGAAAACCTTAGGGCGTATCGTTGTATGCAAACGCACGTATATTTAATTCGAGTCGTAACGATAAAGAACGTTTAAGATTCTTTTTCAGGATACAGCGTTATTCTGAACCTGATTTATAAGAAAAAAGGGATTTTTCGAAGAGAATTTTGCACCAGTGTCGGCCTTGACTTCTGCCGCGTGAAACGGCGTGGAAAAAAGAAAGATAATTTGAAAGAGTCGGTGTTTCAGTGAAAAATTTGATTAAGTACGAGGGAGGATCAAGATGACGAATATTTGTTCCTTGAGGAAGTCGAGGGCTCATTGGAGGGAATTGTCTCAACTGGAAGTCTCTTAAGGATGTACCCTAAACGTACAACTTACAATTAGTGTACGTCCAAAGCCATAGTGCCTACACAATAATGATCACACCCTTCTGCAAAAGAACTGTAAATAATTTACATACTATACAAAAATATATGAATATATATATATATTATATATATATACATACACACAGACAGGCAAAATGTAAGAACGTGACGACCCCGATGGACAAAAACGGAAATAATAGAGAAAGAAAAACCGGATACTGCGGACACCTCATTGCGATTATCACGATATATCGATTAGTTAGTTTTAATTACAATTAATAATTAATTATTGATACATTACACGAGAAAAATGTTAGTTTATAAATTCACTTATATATATATTATATATATATATATATATATGTACGATGTATATGTATATGTAATAAGTACATATGTTTTATAGTCAAGCGAATATTGTGCAGAATAATCGCTGGATTCTGATTACTTGCAAAACTAGGAAACTTATTTTCTCTTTGTTTTTTAAAAAGCATAGAAACGCGAAATGTTTCTTCTAACTGTACGTATATTTATTTCAACGAATAACTGCTCATTTTTCAGAGCAAAAGAGAAACTATTAAATATAACTTTCCTTCTTGTCGTTTTACCATCGAATGAAATAAATAAGATGAAAATCCTTGGATAACATTATTTTGCACAATGTTCGTAGCGCGCAATACCTGTCTGCAACAGAGAGGGTTGTACTAGTTTCGTTTCTCGTTTCTTTTTCTTTCTTTTTTCTTTCTATTAAATTGGTGGTATCATGCTTTTCTTATACGCATCGTGCAACGAGAGGGTAAGCAAAAGGGAAAAAAAAAGAAAAACAAAAGAAAGAAGAAGAAGAAGAAGAAGAAGAAAACATGAATCGAGAGAGTGCGTGAGCGTGTATGAATGGACGTGATGATCGAATGATGATAATTGATACGAATGTTCGATGGTCGACGGTTCGATTAACGATCCCGACACACCAGTGAAAAGTTGCGATATTTTCTACCTGAATGTTTGCGGGGATCTCGGCGAAGTCTGAGCGCGTCCGGGATTTTAAGAAGTGTAATAACAATGATTTATTGATATTGTATTTTTTATTCTGTTCGAAGAAGGGCTACGTTGTAAAAAACACATCGGTTACAAGAAAAAAAAAAAAAAAAAAGAAAAAAGAAAAAGGACGAAGCTACGAATAACGTTGTGACGTTTTCAGACTTACCGGGATCTGTTTACAATAACTTATCGCGAAGATGGCAGTCCATCAGTTTTCATTTTTTAAACCCGATTATTCGTGAAAAAAGAAACTTCTGGCTCGCTTCTGGCAGTCTGTCGAATAAGACGCTTCTCGTATTTTACAACGGACAACAGAGCCTTTCCTCAAATCTTTTTTCTTTTCTATCTTCGTTTAATGGCAGTTTTATGATCTTCACTTAACGCGATCTAACTTGGCCCTAAGCATCGAGAATAAATTATTATTGTTGTTAGCGGCGAGCAACAACGACGATTCGATTATTTAAATTATCAAAGGAAACGTAAAAAAAGGGAGTATAATAGAAACGCGTTGCTTTAGATATTCTTGTACAGATATTCTTTTGGAATTCGTTCGATTCTAATTCGTCGATGATTTTTTTCATCGCTATTCGCGTGCACGCATTATACACGCAAGCAAATACACTTTTCTACGAATGTATTTGAGAGACTGTTCAGAAATATTGCAGAAAAAAGTACAGAAATTAATTCTGATCGATTGTCTTAGAAAGAAAAAAAAAAAAAAAAAAATTGAGCGATGTACGTACCAATACGACGAATGAGAATTTTGTCACATTTTACGGGCATGACCCGTCGAACAGTAAAAAGAAGACGAAAAAATGAAGAAGAAGTTACAAAATATAACCTTGTGTAACGTCATAGGGAGATGTGATGTTTTTAATTTTCCACAACCTTTGTGTTTTGCTTATCACGCCTTATTAGACGAAAAATTATGGTTTTCGTTTATCTTGTTATATACATATATAAAGCAGTAAGAGGATGTATTTATTTTTTCGAATCGGCATTTCCGTTGTTCGACGTTAAACACTCGTTGCTCGACTCGATTTTAATTGCTACTGTATATAATTTTGCACCGGAAAATTCGTTCGTAAAAGTTGTGTACAAGTTCTAAATGTCTATATCAAAATAACGAATAATGTAGCAGAAGAAATATTTTTATGTACGTTTAATACGTATAACGGTATGAGAAAATAAAGTATCAAAACTTGATTTTGATCATTATGAACGTATTTACGCTTGTTGTACATGCACCATTATGAATCCGCATAAGTAAAGCGATTTATAATTTTACCGCTTAAATCTATGATCTTGATATTTTATTTCGATTATAATTTTGTCAAGGGATAAGAGAAAGAAATTAAAAAGTATATATAAAAACATTAATCAGTGCTTTAATTAAAGAAGAAGTTTACGCATTCACCTTGTTTCAAATGAAGAGCGCATGCGCAATGTTTGCATATTGCTACTTATCTTCGCGCTACGATAAATCGTTCGCCATTCCCGCGTCAGTACTCGAGGTACGAGTATCGATTGTGTTTTATATATGTTGGTGTTTTTTACACGTATCTTACAATCTTATATAGAAAGAAAGGAACGAAGCTATGAATATAGAGATAAAGTTTAGACACAATGTAAATATGCTACTAACATTATTGGTTATTTTCGTATTTTGTATCAATACATCAGGGTTAAGATAAGCAATACATAAATACATGTCGTACATTTCACAGATTGTACGATTTGGCAGCAGATTTGGCTTAAAAAATATATATAACTGTTATTATGTCAATTGTTTGTTGCCGATATGCAATACTTATTTTAATATAAAGAAATATATCTAATGTTTTGATGTTTACCTTTATTTATGTTGCACATATCTAAGTCTTGAATTAAATTTAAAACAAATCCGTGTCTCAGGCATGGTAAGTACACAAACGAAATATCCCTAACATTGAAACTTTTATCACTAGCATAATCGTTGGTATTGCGAATCAGCCTTTTTCATGGGGACATGTAACACAAAGCAAAAGACGCTTTATTCAAAGTTCTGCTTTAAATTGATCAACGGAAATTAATTGTTTTCCATTGGCGCGAATTATCGAGCAATTTCCTAAATTTAGGCGATATTTAAAACTAACGGCTCAAAAACTAACAATCAAAATAAGCAATACAAAAGACACGAGCATGCCGCCCAAGTGTAAATTTCAAGAAGGTATTTCACGTTTTTATACTTAATGAATTTTTAATACTTAATCAATTTTTATCAATGAATAATAAATATTTTTTTTATTCGCCTATAATTCTTCACCTTATTTTCAATAAATATATGCTAATTTGTAGGGGAGAAGGTTCTGTGCTTTCATGGGCCATTAATATATGAAGCAAAATGTCTAAAGTCCTCCATTACTAAAGAAAAGCAAATTAAATATTTTATTCATTATGCAGGATGGAATAAGAAGTAAGATTTCGTTTTACATTATCTATTTCTAGTAAGATTGAAATCATAAATACAATTGTAATATAAACAGTTGGGATGAGTGGGTTCCTGAAAGTCGAGTACTTAAATACAACGAAGCAAATGTACAAAGACAAAGGGAGGTTCAGAGAGCACATTCGAATCAACAATCTGCACAGAAAAATAAGAAGGGTAGTACCTCGTCCAAAACTCAAGGACGGAGGAGCGAAGGTGGTCGTGAGAAGGATACTGATAGTAGAGCTAGCACTCCTGTTGCAACAGTTGATAAAGGTGTCAGTCGGTTCAGTAAAAGTACTGGTAGTAGTGTGACGCCATCATCGTCGCATGATTCCACATCGGATGCTCCACGCAAGAAGCGCAGGTTTGTCTCAAAAAGATTTCACTGATTTTTACAAGAAGCTTAACTTTATGCGGTAGATGTATAAAATGAAATACTTTATTGTAGCCGATTAGAGCCATCTGGTGAAACAGAAGAATATCTCACTAAAGTGGAAGTTAAAATTAAAATACCAGAGGAATTGAAGTTTGTACTTATAGATGAATCAGAAGTAATATTAAAATATCATAAATTACCTGCTTTACCTGTAAAAAATACAGTTGACAAAATTTTAGATGACTATGTAGATTCAAAGTCGATAGGAAAAAATGACTCTGTTAGGTTTGTGCATTAATAGTTTTCATATAAATAACTGTCAGTTTTCTTCGTTTGAAGATAAATAACCTTAAATTCTGAATTATTTTCAGGGAAAGCACATTAGAAATAACTAAAGGTATTCGCGAATATTTCAATATTTCTCTAGGATTACAATTGTTATATAAGTGGGAACGTCCACAATTTATACAAATTATGAATGATAATCCCGAAACACTGCCCAGTCAACTGTATGGTGCATTTCATTTACTAAGGCTATTTGGTACTATTTCTAAGTATACTTTGTAATAACACTCTTATGTATTTATCATCGAAAATATTGCTATTATGTCAATTATTTTTGCAGTGAGACTTGGAGGAATGTTGTCGTACACTACATTGGATGAAAGAAGCATACAATTGTTACTGTCTCACTTTCATGACTTTTTACAATACTTACAGAAAAATAATACTGAACTTTTTAATCTTCAACAAGACTATGCAGACTCACCACCCGATTATCACAGGAAATATGCCTGAGTTAGTATAAATGTTTGGATACTTTTAATTAAATCCAGCAATACTACAATATTTTATCTGAGATTATTAATATGGCAGCTGCAATATTTGTTCCAGAAATATATATATGTACATTTACGCGTTATTAGAAATTATCCAATATTGAATTTAGAATAATGTAAGAAAAATTTTAAGAATTGTAAAAATTGTGTTAAAATTTTCTCGAAAATTAATTAATATAGCACATTAATATACCGTTTAATGAATATAGCATTTTAGTTTATTAAGTACACAAAAAATGTAACACATTTTATAGTATATGAATTAGTTTAGGCTAAAATATTAATATGATTAATATGAATATATATATACACACACACACACATATATGTATACATATATGTGATATATATGTCGAATTCCCAATGGAGTTAGGGGCGTTGGAGGATGATCCACTTGGATTGGCCATCGTCGACGTATAATGTAAACTATGTTTGATGACGAAGGTTCGATAGACACAAATAGTAACCAGTAACCGTGGATATTATGTACTCAGGATGTTACTGACAACAGACTTAGACGTTGACGACGAATCCACGGTTCACCGGAGGACGAATCTGACTTATTACACGGGCTAAGTAACAGTCTACTTTCTAATTCACGACTGGAATGTCTCTTAAAGCTACTCGGTGCGCGTAGAACGTATCTAACCGAAATAATGAGTCCTCGGTCCCAGTGGAGCTGCTCTTATATACTCCCCTCTGTACCTTCATCAAGTCAATCTTCGTTTTTAAAGGGAGTTATTTAATTACTCCATACCTCTGTTGATTACCTGTCCCTCCCGTAACCATGGCTACGTTTCGTGACCCATAATGTCGCTTCGGGCCCAAGTACCTTGTCATAATTCCCGGGCATCCATAATCATAAACAACTATTTCTAAGTTTTATTAATTAAGTACGGCTATAACAAAAAGTCTAGCCTAAGATATTGAGGTCCTTCCCACACATTCCAAAAGGAAGGCCCGATGTCCTTTCATCTCTGACATATATATACATATATGTATATATATATCTTTTATTTATTGTAAATATAATGTATTACGATTTTACTATCTAATTACAATTTTATACATATTTGGAAATACTCAACTCACGAGCGTAGCTTGTGTTTGATTAATACCATTCTGAATGCACGTTTTATCTCTTCTTGCTTTTTTAACAGTTTTCAGTTAAAATTATGTTAAATTACTCAGATTACAAAATTATGTTATGTATATTTATTATGAATTAAATGTACACGGTAAAGATTTATGTTGTTATGTATAAATATATGATTTTATTTATATGATATGAAATTATGATTTTATCGTATTTTCTAAACAAGATATCAACGATTGACTGCCTACGTAAATTGTAAATTTCAATGATACAATCAAATCATAAACATTCTTATAATATGCAAATTGTTATTGTCTATACGCATTCATTTACATAAGAGTAGACATTTCGCGTTACATAAGACATATTATTGTTTGATATACGCATATGCATATATAGGTAAACCAAATGCAGTACAGTTGCATTCATCTAAATCGATGTTCATTTTTTCTGGGAAATAATATTTAATGACGATAAAATTAGGTTTTTGCGATGATCATCTTTCTTGTATTTATATAGGACCAGCAGTCGATAACAGTACATGTATATATACAATGAAAGTCGACAAGAGTAATATATACAGTTAAGTGCGTACACAAACGTATCATCTAGTCTACAAACATCGGGTCAGTCAGTCAGTGGCAAGAAAAAATGGCGGATGTCGAGTTGAACGTCGACAACCTGATACAAAGATTGTTGGAAGGTACGTGATAAAAAAGGGGCCTATGTGAAAATAAAGTGTGAAATTGTTTTCGGTAATATCATCTTCAGTTTGGTGTACAGTTGATTGAAAGTTTTCTCGGTAATACCCAGTGAAAATCGCTGAATGCGAAGTCGCGCCGCGTACATCGAGTATATATGTATACTATTTCTTTCCAGCCAAAGGAAGATTAAATCGTGCGCGATCTACTTTATGACATCCGATATCTGTGTATATTACGAGTCGACGAATGGTTTTTCTCGAGTCTCCTCGTTTGTCGAAAGTTCGTTTCTAATTTGTGGTTTGTAGAATATTAGAGAGAAAAGCACATACATATATATATATACATAAAAAAAAAGAAAAAGATATCGATCTCTTCCAGTTGTTGCAGTCCGTCGTAATTCTTTAGCACGTCAGAGGTCTTTGGATTTATTCCGTACTTTTTCTTTACTTTCTCAGAAGGCAAAACTATTTCCTTTTGTTTGTTCTCTTTTCTCATGCTACATGTCGGAACACTCTTTGCGGTAAAGTATACCACACGCAGAAAGACCAGGTTCAGAAGAAAGCCAAGCTAAAAGATATTTTCTCTTCGGATTTTGTCGGTATGCAACAAGGAAACCACCCCATGTAGTTCTTTTTTCCGTTCTTTAGTTGCGTCTTTACCTGCCTCAACGTCGTGCGTGAACGCTCGCCATCGTTTGCTTATGATTTACAATGTAAAATAAAGTAGAAAGCTAGATATACAGCATTGTGGTACCTGCAACATCAAAATTTTCCCAAGATATCATCTTCATTCTCAGTCAACTCAATCATCATATTGATAATGTCCCATTAGCTTCTTTATGGCAAGAAACTATGTGTGAACTTAATTTTCTGTTAAAGTGTAATATGTAAGTAAAATATACCTATATCGTAATGTATCTAATACCTGTTAGAACACAGAGCTTTTGGGATTGTCTATATAATGAATAAATGCATTGAACTCAAATCACTTTCTTCAAATAATAAGCCATATTTATATAAAGGGTATAATTTGTAATGATCCAATTTGCACGTAAATTATTGCTTGAATGCAGGTTAGTTTACATGCATGTTTCATATGATACTTGTCAGTGTTGTTTTAAGCTTTCATACGAATAGTATGTGTACAATTATTTTCCAACTTCTTTTAGAGAATCGATTACTTTTTTAAGAGAATAGTATCACATTCTTCTTCAAGAACTTACAGCACAATTTGATGTATATTCATGAGTATGTTTTAGTATCAATGTTTATACTTCCCTGGCATATGTTTCTTTCAATGTGTTCAGTTAATAAATATACATTACAACACTGACTTTCTTAAGTATATTTGTTGCGAGCCTATTATTTGACGTACATATATTATAAGAAGGCCAAATTGTTTGTTATGTACCAGAAAGATTAATGTATATAACACACGTGTACCATTGCTTAATAAGGAAATTCATTCTTCTGAGAGTTGCAAAAGGAAACTTATTTAATTTGAATGAAGATGTTAATGCTTGGTGAAGAAAAATCATTTTGATCTTTCCTGCGTGCCTACAGTACTATCTTTGTATTTTATCGCGAATAACATTTCCATGAAACGTTTATTACAATATACGAATTGATAACGCTGTTGAAATAAATCTTAATACGTCGCGGCTAAAGAGCAGTTCAAATTATCGCGTGTGTGAGCAAATATAACGATGACGATGACTACAATTTTTTCATCGTACGCCCCGTTTCCATAAATAAACCGAATTATTAATAGACTTTATTTCCGACATTTTGTCATTTTCGAACTCTCTGTTATTCTTCCGCTACAGGAATTCCGTCATTTTTTTTTCTCTCTCTCTCCCTTTCCGCCATTAATTATGGTGCTTAGATACTCGTTGATGTGACCTTGCTGATATGCAGTTTTCCAATAACCATCATCGGCCCAGTTTAACCGCACCGTGAATTCCTTTATAGCTATAAATAATCCAGTGACACTGATGCAAGGTTCCGAAGAGTAATCTGCGAACGAAATTTCATATTTCTTTGCTTTTTCGTATACGTATACATACGTACAACGTACTCTTGATATACATTCATATACATATTATATTCTATACGTTGCTGTAGTCTATATTCATATATCACGATCAGTGGTATCTACACGTGATCACCAACCGGCTTCGAGCTTTTGTTTTCAACTGTTCCGCAAGTTTACGCTCATACGGTATTATTCGAACTCATACAGCCGCTTAATCCCTTCGAAGCATTATAACGACGGTGTACGACAACCATTTGTGTCCCCGAGTATTGCATCAGGAGAACACCTATATCGCATTGCTTGATGTTTTTATGATTAAAACCTCTTGCGTTCTTGCGTTCTTGCGTCTTCAATCTTAACGGAGCAGATCATATATAATACTGTTGCCTGAATGATAATTTTTCATTACATGAATATTTTATTGTAAAAAATGAAAAACGAAACGAGATAGAAAAATCTAGATATTTATTTTTGTTTTGAAAAATCAACCTTAAAAGTTGTCATCGAAGGAAATCACGTTAACGCTGTCGCAGATGAAATTTCATCTCGTGTGGATTTCTCTATTATTTTAAAAATTGATAATCCATTAAACAAATAAAATTAACATATTCTGTTATAAAACTATTTTTTACAAACGTACAATACTTTTAATATTACGGTATCAATGCAAAATACTAAATGCGTCATAAGGTACTTGGACAATTTTATTCTTCGATTAAATATTATAATTGAGTATAAAACGAAATTCACCGGTCGAACATGACAAAACAGAGCAATGAACAATGCACGGCGTGGAATTTCATTTATGCTAGCGTTTAAGGGATTTAAACACGAAATGTGATATATGAATAACGAACTTTGTCATTCGAGTCGATCGGAAAACAATTAGCCACCATTAGTCCCGAACGTGTCCAGATTGTATTTATGTAAGCAACAAGAGAAAACCCGACCGAATAGGACGATCCGTGGAATCCGTATAATCGTATTACCCTTGTTTTTCCCCCTTTTGAGAAAAAATCGACTCTCGGCAGTCAGATACCTTCATGCTCCAGCGTAGAGTTATGCTCGATGTACCTGTGACAAAACGACTCTCCGATGCCTCGCGATGCGTCGCCCAACCCCGGGGACAGAGGCAAGAAATCCATTTAAACGTGCGAATTTTTGGGCGCAGTCCGAGGATGCCGGCCAGGAAAGACCGTCTTAATGTCAGAGGGCGAGGTGCGCGGCCTTTGCCTCAAGTCACGGGAGATTTTCCTTCAGCAGCCGATCCTGCTTGAACTGGAGGCGCCGCTTAAGATTTGCGGCGATATTCACGGCCAGTACACCGACTTGTTACGGCTATTCGAATATGGCGGTTTCCCGCCGGAGGCGAACTACTTGTTCCTCGGCGACTACGTAGACAGGGGCAAACAATCGTTGGAAACGATATGCTTACTGCTCGCCTACAAGATCAAGTATCCGGAGAATTTTTTCTTATTGAGGGGCAACCACGAGTGCGCCAGCATAAACAGGATATACGGGTTCTACGATGAATGTAAGAGAAGGTACAACATCAAACTATGGAAAACGTTCACCGATTGCTTCAATTGTCTACCGATTGCTGCGATCATCGACGAGAAAATATTCTGCTGTCATGGCGGCCTCAGTCCAGATCTTCAGGTGATTCGATATCGATCTCTGCAGAAAATTATTTGCGAAATTTTCGAAATTAAATTACCGGGGATTTTTATATTTTTCCATCTGTATATATCAACGAATATATTTTTAACGCAGATGATGATTTATTTTGAGGATGATTCTGGGGATAAAAGATCGCGGGATAATTTACAATTTACTTCCTTATTATTCCTTCTTAGACGATATATATTCTTTTCCTTTCTGTAAGTTTTTATAATTTCCTACAACGTCAAAAGAATTAGTTTTAGGATATATGTCGATCGTATAGATATTCTTTTTTTCTCTGTGAATACTTTATACTCATAAAATCATATACCATTTTGTAACGCTTTATATAGTCTGATATTTATTTGTATCTATGATTATTGAATTTCTACGTAGTTATTATCTATAGGAATAATAACAATCGTAAATGGTCAAAGAAATAACAAAGCGAAAGATCGTAAAAAGATATTTACGTGAGAGATATTTTAAACGTTGGATAAGAGGCAAAATTTTTCAAGCAAGAAGTCATTCCTGTAATGTTGCGTGCGGAAGTGGCGCGTTAAAATCGATACGGCATTAAAGAGCATTTCTTAACAAGCTAAACGGAAAGTTTATGAAATACACGTACGCCCATTTGTATAAACGATTAAGCGTCTTAAAGTATAATTCGTAAAATTTCTCCGAACGATCCTCGGATAATTTACATTTATTCGAAAGACGGAATTAACAAACAAATTACAAAATATGTCGAAATTTGCGATGCACTGGAAAATAAAAAGGAATAAGTAATATAAATGGAATCTATTAAAACAGAATTTTCGATATTATTTTTAAGGCGTTAAAATGAGTTAAAATTGCGATTGTTAGCACGCAACTGTTGATTGGCTTATACAATGAAGCGTGAAATTCGTTGATTTATTTAATCCTGTTGCAGACGAATATATGGTATGAAATTTTTACTCGCCAGGGAGACTTAATATTCGATTTTCATTAAAAAAATAAGACCTAAATCGATGACCGTATTTTAATGCTTCTACTATTTAAAAATTAAATTCTATTAACCTCGGCTGAATTTGGTTAGATCTGGCTCGTGTCCATTGCGTATCCATATTTCTCGAATCTTTCGTCTTTAATTGAAACCTTCTGTAGCATGTTCGTTCACGAAGGAACATTTATAAAAGAACTGACCGCTGGAAATATTGATTTTCTATTTATACTCAATGTAAGAAGGAAAATATTAAAAGTTTGATCCCTGTTAGAATGTCAAAAGATTAATATCTTTATAAAATAAACTATCGATCTTTTGTCATTCATAAAAAAAGGTCACATCTTGAGAAAATTTCTTTCATAAATACATTGCTACTCTGTTTTTGCCGTTCGATATTTTCTTCGATAAAAATTTATAACAATAAAAATTATCGAAGAATTTTCGAGGAAGGCCTACAAGATAAAATAGTGAATTGTTCTAGCCCTTTTTTAATTATTGGTTACGTTTAAAGAACCTTCTTTTTAATATTTACAAAATACATAAAAGTTTTATGAAACGATTTTGCTATTTAATAGATCCTTTTTTTCGGAAGGTTTTTCAATTATTACGTAATTAATGTAATTTAATTTCATCGTATGTTTTTAACAATATTTCCATCATAAAATTATTGACTCTCAAAAAATGTACAATAAAAAATATTTGTGTTATTTACTATCTAGCAGAATATGGAACAAATCAAAAGAATAATGCGTCCGACAGATGTACCTGACACTGGCCTTCTCTGTGACTTGTTATGGTCCGATCCAGATAAAGAAGTCCAGGTATAATGTTTCTTCGTTATGTAATCATTTATCGTCAATTCTTCCGAAGTAACTCCAAACTAATATACTATGAATTTTTGTCTTCTATGTTTTAGGGATGGGGCGAAAACGATAGAGGTGTATCTTTCACATTCGGACCAGACGTGGTGTCGAAGTTTTTAAATCGCCATGATATGGACTTAATATGTAGAGCACATCAAGTAGTCGAAGACGGTTACGAGTTTTTCGCGAAACGACAATTGGTCACCCTGTTCTCCGCGCCAAATTACTGCGGGGAGTTCGACAATGCCGGAGGAATGATGAGCGTTGACGAAACTTTAATGTGCAGTTTTCAGGTAGGATTTGTGAATATTCGATGATAAAATAGTACTGTTCGCTTAGAGTGCAATAAATTAGGGTACTAGATTGTAATTTATGTTAAAATAAGCAAGAACAAATGAGACTGCATGTAAAAATGCAATCAATTATATATAAAAATCGACAATCTGATCGCCTACCTATCACTTTAGTTTTTGTCAATAAACTGAGCTGAGCCTGAGATATTCAGTAGTTGAGAATAATTGCGGTCAGGTCATTTGAATTTGGGTGAAACATTTGTATTGTATTTTAAGCGAGCGCTACTGTATTATAATTTATTGAGCATTGCATGGTGCATTTCGTTCATGTCTTATCTATTATTCATGGTGTACGTGCAGATTTTGAAACCGTCAGAGAAGAAGGCTAAATACCAGTACTTAAGTTTGAATACGGGTCAAGCCACAAGACCATCTACACCACAAAGGAATCCAGCCAAAAAGAAATGACAGCCTTGTACTCGGTTTTTCCTTCATTTAAGGAAGCTCGTCGACAAGGCGACAAAATTTTTATTAAGGCGCGAACATTAAGAGCATAACATTGTATGATATGTTCTATCACTAACTAGCGGTTATGCCAAACAGATGAATAGTAAAAAAGAAAAAAAAAAACAGAAAAGAACGGGTGAGACACGTAGTGGTATTTGTGATCGTTAAAGACTTTAAAAACAAAAGGCAGTTTTAATTTCTTTTCTTCGAGTATGATTTAAATATAGCATTTTAAGTAATTATTATTATGTTGACTGATTAGTGATTAAAAGGTAATCGTTTATCGATAGAACTCGCCCGAGCGTGCTTGTTACGAAAAGTTTAAAAACAAACAAAAACCAAAAAACAAAAAAAAAAAGGACGGTAATTCTGACTTCGCTAATGCTTTTTCGTGAGTATTACTTTTCATATTTTAGCATGAAGACGTCAAGGGAAAGGAGTAAAATTTACTTCTTTCCTGACTTACATCTGAATAAGATAATTATTATGATAATTAAAAATTAATACTTTCTTTTTTCATTGGATTTGGATCAAGGATCACTTCTGTGTTCTCTGGACAATTACGTAGATATATCTTCCAGATCCGAGTGATTCTTTTATTGCCATTAATGTTTTAAAGAAATTTCCACATTCTCATTTTGACTATTTATTGCTTCCATGTTCAATGTTCAGTGTAATTATTAGATATTGCTGATTATTCCACTTACTCTTATTGCCATCGCTTTGCAGCTGATTTGATTAGAATTGTTTAATGAAACGCGCTGTATCATGTACATAGATATTCTTTCATTTCGCTCTACATTTATTTTACCGTTTCTTATATTTTTCTTCATTCGCGTTAAGTCGTATTTCTATGTACACACACGATTAAATACATATTTTAGTTTTCAGTATTCTAAACTATCGACAACATATTTCAAGGTACGTTGTAGAAATGTTAGATTGTTTATTCTCTATGAACGAAAAATCAGAGAAAAAACAGAGAACCAGTATTTTTAAGATGATGATTTTATGCAGATTATTATTATCGCCTTTATTCGAAGGACAAATTAAAAAGATATTAATTCAGATGCAAAATATAATTATTAATGAGATGTTGTATTAACACTTTGCGTGTAAGAAGAAGAATCTCAGTTGTTGAGAGATTTTTAATCTTGCGATGAAATAGATCAAATACATACGTATTACGTATATTAAAACTGATTTACAGGATATTAAATCGTCGAAATGCAATTATTATTGGCTGATAAAAAGAGAGTCCTTTGATGATTGCCATTTATAAGAACGTACTATTTCACTTTCAGATGTTTTCGTCGCTTTATTGTTTCGAATGTAACTCGATTAGATAATTAATTGATATAAGGCAATAGGCAGTATTTAGTACTGTACTACCTAATACGTGCTTTGGTAAAATAGCAACGTACACCGTACTTCATTTTTATTCGTACTTCGTGAAACATTTATTCTCTTCGAATTGTTTTAAGAAGAATTCGTTCCTTGCATTAAGTACGAGTTAATATTTCTGTTAAGTTGTGCAATATAAAACGTAGTTCGCATAAATGAAAAGTCTAGAAAGTATCAGAAACGATTTGAATACCGACGTCTATAGGAGATAAGTATCTAAGAATATTTACGAAGAGTACATTAAAATGGAAACAATACACTGTTTGAAAAAAAGTGAAAAGAAAAATAAAAAAGATATATATATATATACATATATATAAAAATAAAATGAAAAGTAAGTACATTAGACCGCACCGTATCATCAAAATAACTTGCATAGTTCCAGAAATGAACAATCGTAAAACGGTCAAACGTATTATCTGAAAGTGAAATAAATCGACTTCGATGCATTACGTTTAGATAATTAAATAAAAAAAAGGACTAGCCAATTTGTTTATACAAATACCAAGTAATTTATGTTTGTTAAAATTGTTATTTATGCAGCGAGGATGAGTCATTGCGAATTTTTTTCTATAATCGTGAGAATTTTAATCGAGAATTTTAATAATTATTATATAGACGAATTATCGTTGTGAATTGTTAAATAGAAGACAAAAATGGGCATATTTGATGAAGTTGGCGACGGTACATCGTTCTGAATTTACTCCTACTATTTAGATAATTCTTACAGAGGTCATGCGATTTAAAGCAAGCCGAGTTAAAAACGGCCATTTTTCTTCCCTCGTCACATTCTCCTCCATTGACCCTTTCTTCCTCTATTTCTTCCTCTATTTCTCCCCCCCCCCCAATATAAGTTTAATTGTAAAAGAAGCGGTTGTGATCCCTCGATATGCGTTCTGTCCGAGACCCATAAATTATATACACAGATATTATATTTGTAAAGAGCCGATCGGTCGGGATTCGACGATGCTCTATCAAATACGAGAATAAAGTGTAATTATTAAATACAAGTTGCGTGAACGTACATACATCGGCTACCGTCTATTGTTACACCGATCGAATCCCGACAGAACAGGCCAATGCAATGGACATCCTAAAGATGTAAAACTTTCAGATAATAAACATGCATATTGTTGTACAAACCTGTTCCTCTGGGTTTGATATTTTACTTTCAGATTAAATTTCTTTATATAAATACAGATAACAATACAACAAAGAGGGAGATAGAGATGGAGAGAGCGATAAGATCACGCATATAAGATCATAATTTCGTAGAGAAAGGAGATTTGTAGTAAAATTTAGGCAGTGTTTATTTTATTCGTAGACAGCACGAACGAATAGTACAATAAACCATGGTGATGAGAAACGTTAATAAATAGAACTCCGTGGACGATGATACGTACTGTGAGAAAAGAAATAATCAGGCAAATGGGTATCGAACTGTTGCTTATAGGATACGATGTAAATACTCTTTCACATCTTTTTTTTTTTTTTTGTTATCTTTTTTCGAGACTTTATTTGGCTTTTTCCATCGTTTATTTTCGTATCACGCGTTCCATGCGGGGCGGCACAGTCATCAGTAGACGTGAGCTGCAAAAAGATCGATCAATGGATCAGGCACAAATATCCATATCTAGAACAAGGTGAACGTTGCTTCGAGAGTTCTAATCGCCCAAATATACATTCTCCAGCATCGAATCTTTTCAAATCTGTGAAAACATGTAATACGGTTTTTTCGCTAGAACTCTCAAAGCGTAACGCTAGGATAACAGAGTAGGTATATATACACATACACGTACGTAGTAAAAATTAGAGTATCTTTTAACAGGGGAGGGAAAGGAATATCTTTACACGGTAAGAAAAATGTTTTCGACACGGATCGTGTTTCCGGTGTCCGTCGATATCTCGCGGGACATCTAAAGCTGATGTGTTAAAAAATCTGAAATTCTCTGCAAACACAAACTATCGACGAGTCTGTCGAAACGAGTAGCTGTTGAAAAATCGTGAACAAGGATCCGTTTATTGTTATTACCTTACTCCGGGAGTTTCTGTTTGCAGGACATGCTTCGATATTCTGTCGATATGTATACAATTGTATATTGATATGCATATTAGTCGAGTGAAATGTACATAGAGGAGCGTGTTTTAAATAAAAAATAACCTATTAGAGAGGACGTTGTAAATCCAGGCACATAAGTCACGTACAAAATTACAGACAAGATGTGTGACACTGTTTGGCAATAATTCTTCGTTTTCTATAACTTTTTTTTTTTAATTGCATGAATTGTTTCGTACTGTAAAGATGGTGAGTAATTTTATATGATCTTATGATGACACGGTTAGGTTCGATATATGTATTTCAGTCTCATTCGCTCGAACAGCCCAGGTAACACGAGCTATAATAATGATTCTAAACTTCGTTTAAGACTTGTTTCATTTTCGTTCGTGTTACGTTTGTTACGTTTAGCTGCGTGTTAATTGATAAATAAATCTCATCGTAGCCAGAAATATGTACAGCAGCATGACGTGATTCGTTTCATCTGATTATTATTTGTTCACAGAATTAACGTGTAAGGGTAACAGGATGCAAAACACTTGGCCACATTTTAATCTTATCGCTCACTTTGTTTCTTAATATGTGGTACGTTTATTATACCACGGGCTGGTAAAGTGAAATCGTGGAACTGGCTTCGAATAATAGTAGTATAAGTCTCCTGAAATACAACAGATATATTCGAGTTGCATATCACTTTCGTTCACTAACAAGTCTTTTCTTTTAGCTGTTTTCTTACTATCGTTCTGTTTTATTTCGTTTCTTTTCTCTGTTACTAAATTTTATCCAATATTTTACCCAATTGCTTTTGAATCTTTATACATTTCTCGCTGAATTTTCGAATGCAACCTTCCTTATTGATTTTGTTTACATTATCTTTACGAACGTTTGAAGCGATTAATTAATTAGGATCGATAGTTTTTATACGAATAGATACATATCTTCCACAGAAATAACAGTCGATCGAGGCTCATGTTCACGTGACAATATAATGTTGAGAAAATCTAGCAAGTGAATGGCTTCGCATCAATGTGAAACCTTTGCGAGGTAAAACAATGCTGCAAAGTCAGCAATAGTTGCACAGTACCATTTCCAACAATTTCCAGTTTTCGCCAGTGATTTAAGCTACATTAAATATTCCTATCGTCACACACGTGTCTCATTTCATTGATACACGAGAATAAATACTTGAATTTAATTGCTTTAAATACTCCTTTCACTAATTTAGATATCGATATTAACAAGTTGGAAAGTATCAAAAAAGAAATTTGGATATTATTAGACAGTAATTTTGAAAAATTAGTTAAAATTGAATAAAAGTTTCTTAGTTCTAAGGTTATTAAATATTTTCGTATTAAATTTTTTTAATGAAATTTTTTTTTTCAGTAATAATCGAATGGTTATGCTGTTGAAGAAGTAGGACACGGGAATTGAATGAACAAAGAAGATATCGCCTCTTTGATGGCGATATTATTACCCTGACATTTGAATGGTGCGAGTACCGGAAGTATTAGTTTCACCATAACGCTCTTGCCTTTATTATAAAAAGAACAGGCTGTTTATTGACCCGAGCGTCTTGCAATTTAATAACGCGTATATAATTTGCTTTTCTATAAGTAAGTCTCAAGTTATTACAATTTTTTATTAATATTTCTCTCTTTTTTTCCTAAAAATTACAGAACTTTAACAAACTATAAAAAGCCAACTAGAGTATGTGATACCGAATTCTTAATTCAGATCATTGCAACCCATCATGGATTCCATTTTGTTCATACAAACCATTGTTCTTTAAATCGCTTTCAACAAGTTTCTAGTTATAAATCTTTTATGCGATATCGACTGTCCGATTTGCGAAAGCAGCGACAAAGTTGAATAATGGTGCTTTAATAGAGTGCAAAGCGAAGATGTAATCGTTAAATAATTGACTAGAGTCTGCCAAGAGAAAGGAATATGTACGTATGTACTTGGCTCGAATCCGGAAGTTGGCGTCTGGCACGTGTCGCCATGAATTTTGCGGTATATCTTTTGAAGCAACTGTATCTGTACTCGAGCCAAATGGTAAACAATCGGTAGATAATGCCAAACGTAATCCCATTTTATAATGTTACGTAACTAAGCACTCGATCGAATGTCGCGGAAAGAAATTTTCACTCGGAATGATTTAAGATTCTGTAAATAATTTAACGTTGATAATACATCGATATCATAAATAATTGATAACGACATTGTGTGTTTCTTTACCGTGAAAAGGTACAGTAACGTGCAAAAATTTGTAGACTATTGTTTGAATCTTGTTTCCCTGTTTAAGCTCTGTCGCTTTTGTTTCCTATTGTATTTTGGTTTCAAGCTAAATCCTAACTGTCTAGGAATTTTTGGACAGCCTTGTTTATTTAGATTTTGGTACTTTTCCTCGATTTTGCAATAAACAGGGATATTGCTGAATTTTTAAACCTGCTTAATTTAAGTAGTTTCTTTTTGTTGTGCAATTTATTGCATCATATCTACTAATTAGCGACTTCAGACAAATTTCGCTCCGATTGATTTAAATGCAAACTTTAGAGAGATTAGCAAGGATTTAATTCATGGTTTTTTATTTGATTCTTATTTTTTTAATTAAGAAATGATTGAAACATCTTTGGAAAGAAAAAAAGAAAATAATGATATTTTCCTTAACGCGACTCTGATTTAATTAAAAAGAATTCTTAAAATATATTGCGGTATCCTAAATTGCTTTCAACTGTTTTTCGCTCTTTATCTGAGAAAATTTCTTTACTTATACGAAACAGAAGTATTCAAAATATAATTTCCATGAAATTATTACCTACTTATTAAACGTTTATTTCTTTTGACAGAGTGAGGCATCTACCACGTATGAAATGATATAAATCCAATAAAATCGTAACAAAACAAATAGCAAGATAAGAAGGGGAACGAATACTTTAACGTCAAAAAAAAAAAAAAAAATAAAGAAAACAGAAAATATTCAAATAAAGTATCCGAAGTACTCGTTACAGTATTCAGAGAGTAAAACAAATCCCTACATAACTTCCATTATGTTCATAAAAATACAAATTTGTATAAACACGTCCACACTCTAATTATTATCACTCATAGGATGAAGTTCTCAAGTACGTACTTGAAACAAACGAACTGCTTTAATAACCAAGAAGTGTATCAAGCTCTACTAGACCTACACCTGTACTATGGTGTTCTTGCAAATACTTTCTCAGACAAGGAGCTGTCGTTTGTTTATGAAAGCATCACCAATAAAAAGATAAATCGATTACGTACCGAAAGGCCTGATTGGATGTCGGCTCCACAGATAGCTACGTTTAACAGGACTAAGGTAACTGTCCCTCAGATAAAACGGGGTAACTCTCGCAGCATAGTTGGGAATATAGGGAGCAAAGCTTGGGTACCACCATGGGTCTCTGGTGAAGGCACTGATCGGTGCCATTGGTGATGGCTCAAGAAGATCGAACAAAGGCTTCTTGCGTAACAACGAAGGGAAGGACGGTAAGTAGTCGTAATCGGTCACCAAGTTACCTGGAATTAAAAATGATATTTGTTCAAAGGTTCCTCTTGGACTTTCTTTGATGTTTAATATTGTATATTTTGCAGTTTGCAATTTTAACGAATCACAATTGCGTTACTTGAGTGGAAAATTGCGAAGAAGAAGAAGAGACGTTGGTGTTTTCAATGAAAAAATAAAAATTGCAAGTTGCGAGTCGTCGGTTGTTCAATGGAACAGTATGTTTGAGCCGTCAGATAGCGTTTTGAACTTCAGGGTAGATAGAATCAGTTACTTAGAATTTGAAATAAACGAGACAATCGGAATATGAAAGATAAAAGAACGTGTTTTAAATTTTAGCAGAAAGTAATAAGTCTTTGTACTTGTAATGTCCGGAACTATTGCGCTAAATCATGGTCGCGTAATTTCTAGACAATGTTTCCAACATTATGACGCTATTAAAAATCCGCACCACTTACAAATCTTCGTATTCAAAGTAACAGTGTTCACGTAAGTGCCCGATAAAGTGTCATAAAGAGACAGCAACTTGATACAACAACGACTCGTCGATCTTCTTTAGAATCTTCTTCGCTATTAATCACACTGACAGTAAATTCATTACGTCAAATACACTTATTTTCTTCAGTTCTGAGTTGAGACGCGATGCTCAAAGAAGAAACTTATTTAGAAAAGAGGAAGTGAAAGGCGAGCAACGAGAAGTACTCACCGTGAATATCGAACAATCGTTTCGTACTGAGAGGAGGGCTAATATGCCGAGCCAACAAAGGCGATTTGCTCGGATACAGCCTGTCGATGTCTGCCAAGCGGTTCAGATGATCGGCCCAAGCTTTCTCAGGGTCGAACGGTTTCGCTGTATCGTGATATTTATGGCAATGAAACAAAAATTTGCACAATGTTTCGTGCATTCCTGACGGTCTCTCCCCTCCCGACCCTGAATCTTTTGATACTCGGTCAAAATAATTAATCGCAAGCACACCGGTAATTTTATCCGGCATCAACAAGGGAACAAGCGTACACGAAATACACGAGAAGTCTTCTGTTTATTATTAGGCTTCGTATATTATTCGGAATCTATAGTTGTAAATTGACAGTGGATATCTTTTCATTATAAATTTAGCTTTTTCATGTATCTAGCGTAGTGGAAAAATTTACTTTTAGAAATAGTTATATAGGATTTATTTCATTCTTCTGACAGAATTTGCTTTTTTTTTTACTGTTGCTATTTTACAGACTAGAAATTATCATCATAATTAGAATGCACTCTATGCTTTAATATATTTTGCTTCTCTTATATCTTGTGAATTTGTATTATTTTTTTTTTTTTAATTTTCGCTTATGTAATCTTTTCCTGTCTATCTTATTTATTTCAACCAGTTTGTAGGGTTCGACCTATACAGGAATGCAATCGATAGAGTTATGCAACATCGAGAATTCAACAAATCGCAGCATTACGCGACCCGAACTTTTAACGCGCGCGACCGTTACACGAGATATTGATTCGTCCCGTGGGTAATCGATGTCGAGGCGCGAATTTCTCGACGTTGCATGATCAAACAAACGACAGTGAGGTGACAAGAGCGCTTTTCTTTTTATTGAAATTCTTTCGACAAATCAAGTTTAGCGAAGAATTATTCATATCTTATTTCAACGTTTAAGGAGTTATTAATTTTCTTTCCACTTGATTTGCCTTGTTACGATGTAAAAATGCTCTCGTGAACTCAATATGTATATAAAATACAAGCAAAAGGTCGAATCAGATTTATTGTAAATCGAATTCAACTTTTTGTTACAGGCTTGCAGATTTCTTCGAGTAAAGAATGGATACACAACTAATTAAAAATATTAAGGCGATCCGTACGAAGTAAATATTTAGTTTATTTTCTCGTTGTTAAGGAAGATATCCAAAAGATGGATTTTTCTAAAACACCTTATACATTTGTGATCAATGGTAATAATTTTTTTGACGAAGAACTTTCTATTCCGGTGTAGAGTATTTTTTAACGTTTAATATTTAGCAAATTGGAAGATCATTTTTTTTAATATTGCACAAAACAATTGTTATTTTATCATATTACTGATTGCTTTTTTTTTATAGACTAGGTATCGAAACAGTTTAATAAAAAGTTAAAGTAACGATTAAATTCGTTCGAATCGTTGATGAAACAATGAATGGAATCCATTTTTTTACTCGAAAAGGATTAATATTCCATCGAGAAGGACCGATGATATTCTATAGAAAAAAAAGAATGAAGAAACGTAACAAGTCCACATAAACAACATGTCACTAAACTATTGAGAGGCTTGAGATTCATCTTCTCAAATTGTCTTTCTCCGATGAATCGTTTTATGTGTTTATCGTATGCTACAATCTACGTATGATAAATGACACCTAATGTGAAAAACCGTGCGTACCATCGGTTTGATTTCGTCGCGAATCTGGCCGGAATCTGCCCAACTATTATTTATTTGCGTTTCATTTTCTCTGGTTTAGTACTTTAGCTTTCAGCATCTACATATTCTTTAAAGAAAAATGTTTCTCTTGTTAGTAGCAGCGTTTTTGTTAATCTTCCAGGCCGCAGTGTCATGCACTGTTGGTATGTGGCTTTAATAAAAGACGCAGTGGTGTTTTAGGAAGAATATAACACAGTTTGATATAATAATTATTCAAGCGATTTAACGAAATTCCTTTAATTAGCTGTTTGCAGCTAAAAGTGTTACATGTACCATATGTACATATCGCTGTCGTTTATCTAATACTTGTTTATTGTTAAGCTTACTTTTAAGATGTTGCAGTAAAATAGTTAAAATAGAGTAAAAATAATAAAAAATAAATTATACGGGAAAGATTAAGTAACATATGAGTTACATTCAACTCTTCTCATTGCCGTATAGTATATTTGACTCTTTATCTAAAACACACTATGCTAAAAAGATAGTAACAAGCTTAATTAATGCATCGTGCCCCGTTCGCTGCTAATCCGATAAAAACGAATAAATAGGAGGGCAAAAATGCAAGTTAAGGTTCACAAGGGTTTTGTCCCCGTTTTTGGGTGTTCTTCCAAAGCCGTGCGTGTTTCACCTATCCGTAGCAAGCCGTAGATGTATATGATAAAAGCTTATCGAAGCACGATTCTTTCCTTCTAAAAGAGAAAAACGAAACATTCGAGCCGCTCTCACAAAAAAAGAAAAAAAAAGAAAGAAATGAAATGTAACACGACGCCACGTAACGTGTAAAAAAGTATACTGACCTGGTGGGGGTGAAAAATACCGCCTCAAAAAATCGCATCGTACTCTCCAAAAGCGGAGAGGAAAAAAGAGCGATCAGATATTTTCTAAAAATTTTCTTATCTCATTTTTTACACTGCTCGCCGGTCGCTCAATGAATCGCAATACACTTAGAAATTCGCCGCGAAGTACAAGTTATTCCTGTTAATCGTTACGAACTCGTGGCCATCATCAAGACTGCACGAAACACAGGTCTTTTCTACAGGGCTTTTCTACAGAGTTTTTCTACAGAATCTACATCGCTATCTATCTACTGCTACGATTCTACTGGTTCGAAAATTACTTTAATCCGGTTAATCAATGCG
The DNA here is from genome assembly GCA_014737365.1 of Bombus soroeensis. Classification (NCBI taxonomy): domain Eukaryota; kingdom Metazoa; phylum Arthropoda; class Insecta; order Hymenoptera; family Apidae; genus Bombus; species Bombus soroeensis. The sequence goes on from JACXIL010000236.1 coordinate 2,833,673, forward strand.
TCACTGTCGAAGGAAAGAATTATAATTATATTTGGTTGGTGGCGAAGTAACGAAGAGCAAAGCAATAGCTACACAATTTCATTGCATTTATGATTTTATTCTATCTTAATTTCTGCTGCATTCTTTGAGTTGCTTTCGGTACAAATCCATCGTTAAACAATTCTTTAACTTAATATAAATATATACGAGAAACATATGATAGAATTGTTATCGATAGGTGTGGTTTTCTGATGCAATTTTTTAAAAATAGCATTTCGATTAATTCGTTGAATACTTAAATACACCATTGCAACTTAGACCAAAGACTAAGTCGATGAAATTTTCGTACAGATATCGATTTTGCTTTTAACAAACGTATTTATATCTTTTCCATGTACGTAATTTTTAGTAAAGATTAAACAATGCAATGGGATTTATCATAATATTTAGAATCTGTTACATTATTTATTGTAAGATAGTGACTATTTGAAATTGTTGCTTTTAGCGCTATCAAAGATCAACGTTACTTTTCCACCAACTCGGTATTATAATTGATAAGCAGGTAAAAGGTTGAGGTTGGAGGGATCGGATTGAGAGAGAAGAAAAAAGTACATGCCATTTCCTGAAAAAGATAGAAATTTTTGGATCTAGCTGAAATTAATTATCGCTTGTTAGTCGGAGGAAAAGAATACTTCGAATACGCGTGCGTAGTAAAGCATATATTAATTGGAGTGTTTGGGTCAATTGCTCCACATCGTCCTTGTATCTCCTATATTCGATTCTTTTCTCCATTTTGTCCTCGTTTATGATAATATAATAATAACGAATATAAAAATTAAGAAATTGAATAACGAATGGAGATAAGTGACGATATTGGATCGAATAGATCAATGGTAAAAAATTAGAACGCGCAAGCGTCGAGAGAAAATTTCCAGCTTTTTCAAGTTTGGCGGCCATATTGAATTTCCTTTTATTCACTCCCTCTGCTTTCCTTTTTTTCATTTTTCTTCTATTTATAAGTCTCACGACTATTTTTTCTCTGATGAATTCAGCCTTCTACCATAATTATTACGATCGAATCGCCGTCGTACGCTCTTCCTTTCTATATTTTTCTTCCGATTACCTATCAAAATCGTTTTTTATTTTTTTTATTTTTTTTTTTTCTTTAATTCATCTCTCGTTCTTTTCCATCCAGATTAGTGTAATCAAACTGCGACCTCCACCTCAGCTGCAAGAGTTAACATGTCCTAAATATCGTTTGCCGTCGTGGACAAAAGTGAAAAGACAAAAAGTTCCTTCGATTATACGGCGAAAAAGGAAAAATCAAAAATGGCGTTGGCGAGGGCAACGCTCCTGGCGAAACGCAACGAAAAATATCGCATTTGAAAAAATATTCGCCCGCGTATAATTAGAAAAATCGTCTCGAAGTAGCATAAAATCAATAACATCGAGGAAATGAAATTTTTCTCAAGAGTAGCGCTTCTCGAAAAAATAAAAACATGCCGCATCTTGAGAAGTAAAAAACGATCGCTGAAAAATTATTAGCCAAAAAAACGTTCGTTCGTTGAGTCACTTGAGTTTATTGGAAATTTCATATGCATATACAGTATGTAGCAGCTTTCTCGTGCTTATTACAAAGCGATTCGTATTCTCGATCCATCGCATTGGCCACTGTTTCAGGATGGCTTCGATCATATTTCCTTTCCCATGCTTTCGAGAACCGTGGGTATTTGTGACATTATCTCGACGATCGTCTGAACACATCGATGGAGAGAAATCCAGGCACGTGCGCATGTATGAAATAGTTGCTTTCGTTTCTTTCTTTCGTTTTCGTGTCGATGAGGGAAATGGGATAAAAACGTGACGTGGGCGTATTATTAGTATGTTAAGTACGCTTTGCATGATTCCAGCTAATTACCATACACAACTGTATACTTGGATCTGATTTTTGTGTACGATTCGTGCTCACCGTACACTATGAACGAAAAGTGCGAAACTGATTTTAGTAGCTCTACCGGGGAAAAATAGAATTATAGAATCATGGAAAATAAGAATTTGGTGAGAATACTTCGTACGTGTAATCAACTTGTTCTTAATTGGTTATTAATTCTAATAAATGAAGGGTCACGCGTAAAAGTAATTTTATATAGGGATTTTTTTTATGTAGCGATCGAATGGTAAAGCGTAAAGAATACGCAGGTAAGTACTTTTGGTTGATAGTGTACCACTCGAAACGAAGAAATCACCAGTTTAATCATTTGGAGATACTAATGTAAATTGTAGGATAAGGACGATATTATTTGTGTACCGTTAAGCAAATGTCAAGGGTTACTTCTTAATATCTCGTCAATTAATATCTTGATCTGTGGCAGTTGCAGTTGTACGAACGCTCGATACACTCGATATTAAAAGTCAAATATTCTTCTATCTCGTCTATTTCTCCTAAGGTGAAGATCATCGATAATAATCAAAAATAGAACGATAATAAACAAACTTGCAATTTTTATCAATATCACACTTCACTGTAACGTTACCAAGCTCAAGATACTAATCGCCAATCACAGTTATTGGAAGCGTATCGGGTATAGTTTAGAGAGCGAGTAGGTTAGTATCGCGCAAGATGTCAGTATCCTTTCTTCGTATGCAATGACGAAGTCGCACTTTTGTAGTAAGCGTGTTTCGTTGTTTAATTTCTCTAGTCTGCCAGTGTCGTGCAATTTGCTGTCGCCTAAGGTCGCTCAAATCGACGATGCGATTGAGTAAAAGCCACTTGTCGGGTCTAGTGCCTGGAAAGAAATTAGGATCAGAGCTGCATGCGATTCGTTTGTTCCCTTTTAACGGGTGGTTGCTTAGCTCGCAGATATTTTGTCGTTTATCTGGACAACGACGAGCAACGTGGATGATGATGATGATGGTGGTGGTTTCGTTTTCTCGGACGACGCAAGAGGCATGGAGAACAAAACGTATGAGCGTAAGATATCAGTGAGCCATGTGATCGATGATCGATGAACGATGATCCATGATGCCTGGCCACGTTTCTGTCAGTCGTTCGGTCGTTGATCGTCGCCATTTCCATCCATCGACACTTCCATTGTTGACGACATCGAACAACACGTGAGACATCCACCGATTTTTAACGGACAATCGTATTAATGGTATTAATTATATTAATCTAATTGTTAATGTACGGTTTTGTGCTGCTTCGCTCGAGCTTGCTATCGCTTAGTATACGTCGACACTTTCTAAGTTTAGTTTGTTTTAATGTCTCCACGCTTTTGTTTAAATTTGTAGTTTCTATCCAAAATAGAGATGGGCATTATGTTTGCTGACTATTTACAGTTTAGTTTATTATTGCTATCGTTACTGAGAATTGTATACGTGGACTATCTGCAGTCTGACGAAAATTAATTAATCGCTCAAGGCCATTCAATAATCCAAACCCCATTATGTATCCAGTTTCTGTTATTGAAAGCAATTATCGTTTGAGGTATGTCACGTTATTGCATATTTGTATATTTAGGAATTTTTATTTCGTTCTGGTGTAGTAGTTATATAGTATAGCTATTCTGTTATAGTATAGCTGCGTAATTATGCGAAAGAAACACACGTTAGTGCCGACATGTGCTATTTCTGGTGCTGCGAAGCAGCCTTGAGTGGCCAATTAATTTTTGACAGACTATAGCACACCGATTCGTTGAATAGATGTACTGCTATCTCTCTATTAAAACTGATTATTCACTGATTATTCAATTGCAAACGCATGTATCGTATTATTATTTATTTAGTCAAGAAGAGATGCAACAACGCGGTTACGTTGGCGATTAAACGTGCGATGCGAAAATTATATCTGTTATATCGATACCACGATCTTCGATCAGATGCTATCTACGCTCGAATAGTACATAAGTCTCTAACAAACATGTCTATCACCACGACCAAGTTAATCATTTAATTGGTTACCAAAATCATTTCTAGCCCATCTCTGATGCAAAGATAATTATTGTAATTAATTGAACACCAGCGAACACCAATGGGAGCGTCGATCATCAGTGGATGTCAAGCTGCTCCTCAGTCACATATAATCGAACTGTTCTTTTACTTTCCTTTTATTAAAAACAGAAAAATCATTACGCGCTCTATTTAAAAAGGCGTAAAAGAAAAAGAAAAATGAATCGTATAATCGCGAGGCAAACAAGTCTTGAGGCATATTTAACATAATTATATATATATATTTTTATACGTATGTATAGATGCATGTTTTCGTATAGCGACATTATAAGTATAATAACTTAGATACAAAGTGTACGGAGTAGAGTAAATTAGTATTACACATATTATGGCATGGTTCTATGTACGTGAAGAGAAAAGGTATCGAGACACGGATTGTAGATAAAATATGAACTCGTGGTGAATTAAATACGATTCGAAAAAATTCAAAACACGTACGTGTCCAAGAGTGCATACGCATTTCACACGTTGGATGGGGATGATACATAACAATACAAAGGTATTTTTTTTCTTTTTTCGAAGGATTGGGAGCATCCCATATATATATATTTTCAGTTTCCTTGCTTCACTTTTTACTCGTTTTCACTTCGTTTCTTTTTTAGTCACGATTGAGTGCAGGCAAAGGTGGAGGGCTCTTTTCATAAGGATACGAGACGGATCCTCCAGGATGGCGTTTCTGGCTTCTGAGAAAGGCCTTAGAGGGAAATATTCGCGGACTGCCAAATATTTTACACCTCCGACAAAGTTAATGTGTCTTTACAGCCTTCCTTTTCGTTCGTTTATTTATTTTCGACTTTCAAAATTTTAACTTTTATCTAAACTTATTCGTCTATCTAACAGGCAGAAGCCAAAAGCACCTGGTTACAAATTACTGACAACTTTGACAAGAATTATCAACTAGAGGAAGAAAACTCCGAGAACGAGCGGTTATAATTAATTAATTAATTGGATTCAACGACGATGATGCTTTCGTTCCACATTCTCATGCGTTTCTTCGTTCATTCTCTTTTTCGTTCTCACTCAGGTCTTTTTTGCTTTCGTTCGTATTTTTTGTCGTTTCCGTTTTTTTTCTTTTTTTTTACTTTTTGGCACTAGAATTTTTATAATTATACTTTCTCTCTCGTTCGTGAACGTTCGAGACGCGTGTTTACAACAACGTTTAAACTTTCCAAACAACTTTTCTTTTCGTTTCGTTTCGCGCTTCTTTTTCTTTCTCGATTCTTTCTATCTGATCTTTTCTGTGGTTTTTATAATTACTTTTTTGATTTGGTTTTACGACGTCGTTCACTCTCTTTGGTTTGGACTTTTGCTCAGAGTTCTTTAGTACGTACCGGGGATGAAGCGTTCTACAGGTTTGTATTGATGCGGGTAGATCTGCCTCGGTGTGTAACCGTAGATCTCACGGTGGACGGGCAGGTACCTTCAGGGAATAACGTTTACTTTAATAAAAAAAAAAAAGTTTGCTTCGTCTTATTATTTAAGATGATAAATAATATTATTCAAGATAATTAGTCGAACAAATTAATCGTTGTAAAGTCATTGCCAGATTGTAAGAACATAGTCGATCATTTTGTCGTTGCTCAAGTGTATAAATCATAGAAACGCGCAAACATCTTTTACATCGACTTTGAGATTTTGCAACATTCCATAAGGTTATTCTATAAAAATGTTCGTCACTACATTTGACGATGTATTGTATAGTAGTCTTATTATGAAAAGTCCGTTAAGATGATCTTCCTTTTATCTTTTATCGCACGAGTGATCTGCCTACCTAATTAAATTATTTATGTTATCAAAGTTTCAACGAAGTATCGATTCTTAAGCATCGATTGAAATATTGTTAGTTAACGAGTTTCAAAGGTACTCCAAGAAATCTTACCTGTATCCAGGAACGTTGATGCGATCAGCCGCATGGATGGGGGTTTCAAAGATAGACTTTCCAAATGGCCACGAGGTGGATAGCTCAGGATAATCTGAGCGGAAAATGCTGCGAGGTCTGTGCGTGTGTTCAGGGGCTCTCATATCGTCGGTGCCTGTAAACAGTAATAGTTGTATAGGCTGTTCGTGCTTAGCCCTCTGTAAACACCGATACCAAAAGTATTGTACAAGACAAATTGCGACAAGTATACATCTTTAAAAATTCTCTCAATTATTACAGAATTTGGAAGTTACGTGATTTCATTTGAAAAAAAGCGAAAAGGGAATAAGAAGCACGAAAGAAATTAAAGGAACTAAGATTTCGTTCAAAAGAAATTCGATATTATAAAAATTAAATATACATAAAGCTGATAGAGGAGAAACTAACTTTTTCCAGCAACGATCGTGTTTAAATAGAAAGCGAATAAACTATCAAGTTAGTTAAAGTCTGTTCGCGTTAAATTTCTTAATTCCAGGTAATGCATGAAGGAGTACCTTTTAAGGCTCGAACGTAACTCTGCCAGAATTTGGCCTTCCTTGTGATGGGCTCGTTGCGCCCGATCATGTCGAGATTGCTTCTAAAGCGCGCGTCCATTTTGCCGCTCTACTGAACTGCTAACCACACTCGTTCGCTAAAGTAAAGGAACATAAATTACTTTTAGCGTTTTTATAATTCAACGCGTGAAGATATCTGATGATCTAATTTGTTCGCGTCAGGGAGGAAAGATGGACGATTTTGATTCAGATTCGATATAGGAATTGCTCTTCGTTGGTATAAATCTTGTATGTTAGCGATAATGCAATTTCTGAAAGAGATTAATCGTTAATTAATGTAACACTACGTATTCTTTTGTCAGTTAATCATTTGCGGAATAAAAATGGTTACAATAAATGTCTAAGGTGAGAGAAAAACATTGCGTAAGTGCATGTTAATTATAAAATACGATGTCTTCGATATTTCAAATTTAAAATACTTCAGCGTGCCAAATTTCAAATGTTTAGAATATATAATATTTCCTAATAAGATCGCTAGAAATATCGAAGAACGATAAACTTAAATAGAAGACTACAATTTCTTAGAAATACAGTTTTCACTGAAATTTGTAAACACAACGGTACGTGTATAATCGATCTCATAAACAACAAGGAATTTCTAAATTTGAAATACATAAAAAAGAAAACAGCGCCATAAAATATATCTTTTCACTAAGATTATATTTACGTTAAAATTTCCCTGTTTGGTATCTGGAATAGTATCTAACAAGTACGAGGATAATAATGCCACAAATTTAGGGCTTGTAACGCTAGCAGACAGTAAACGCGCTAAAAATAAGAAACTTATGGACGATAATTTGCAAAGGTGTTTGTTGGCATCCTGTCGCTTTCTAAGTATAGCGGACACAATTTTTCGCGGTCGATTTCTTCATCATTCTTGTTAAACCAGAATTTATAATTATATATATTTACAACTACTATTTAAAACTGGCAGTAAAAAATAGATTTCATTAACATTTTGTACCATATTACTCAGTATTAACAGATAATGCCATCTAGCGCCAAGTTGAAAATCACATTAGCGTATTACGTTTTATATTTAATAAAACTTAAAATTTATAAACTTATACTTTCTTAATTTTACTCTATACAATACATCTACCAATATCCATTATATCCAAATATATTTTTAAATGTAATACCTATATATAATATTATATTAGATATATAGATATATATATATCTTGATAGAAACGTTAAACATCAATGAAATGTTTCATTGAATAAAATACGAAAGCTCGAATTTGGTGCTCGTATTTGAAAAGCCCGTACTCGTCCCGTTTTCGAATAGCGAACGGTATTACGTGTATTACGATTGGTTGCGGCATTCCTCGGATCAGCCAATCGAGGACTGCGACACAAACAGGAGCATCGGCTTTTCTTTTTGTTGACGCAATGGTACCGCTAAATTTAGAAACGCGCGCACTTCATACTCGGCCTGGATCATCCGAACGCTTTCGCATGTATTCCTATTTCATTCTCGGCAAGAGCGATCGAAGGTCATCGGAAATAAATTTGGAATACGTGATCTAAATCAACGGTCGTCCATTAATGCCTGATTCTGGCGACCGAGTTAATTTCCTCGTAATTACATAGTTTGGTTAATCACCGAACGTATTTCTGCGTGGTAATCGAATGGGGAACGTCGAAACTTAATGAATGCTTCTACACTTTGTCGAAACGTTTCCATTAAGAATTACGATCAGGTATTTGGAGAATTATTTATATCTATAGTGGCTACAAAAAGTATTATAATACCTTTTTTGCTCTCTGTATATATTAGGGAATAAATCTGTATTTGACAAATTTTGGGATATATCTACTCTGTAGATGTGAGAAATCTATATAATTGTGTAAAGACGTGAAAATTCACAGATAAATTAGCTACTGTGTTATTTGAGTACTATAAGTCGTTTTAGAAACAAATGTTTTATTGCTGTGATTCTTTTCATAATTTGAAGAAGTTGGCGCCACGTATCTTACAATAGAATTGTTACCAACCTTAAAGTACGACTCTGTACTTAATGAAATAAATTAGTACAAAAAATTGAAAATTTATAATATAATTCTTCTTTCTACCGAAGAAAAGAATTATATAATACATTTTAGTATCGAATAATAATTTGTGTTATTTGAAAATTTTGAAATTTATGCGTATGAAGATTTGTTTCACAGAAGTTTGCAAGCTTGAGTTTGAAACGTTGCTTGACCCTTCGACCACAAAAGTGAAGTGCAATTTTTCGTAGCGTGTTAATTAAGTTTTTAATGGTCAAATGGCACAAACCATACGCAAAATCAATAATATCTATCAAAGGTAATTGTTTTTTAATATACCTGTTGCTCAAGAGATAAAAATATAATAAAATTGTAATGAAGATTTCATAGTATGAAATTTCGTTACATTTGAATGGAAATTTATATCAATGATGTATATTATATTGTTAAATATTTGTGTATATTTCAATATAAAGCTTTCTAAATGGTAATAACTTTAATATTATTACGAGAATAAGAAAATTAATATTAATTAATGTATATGGAAAGTAGAGACATTTTTCTTTCGAACGAAAGTCGATACCTTGCTTTGTCGTATTTGCACAAACATATATGTATATATACATAATTAATAGTCATTCAAAATGTTTTATGATGAGCAATTCATCTATGATGTAATTCGGAAAGTATCTTAGTATGTATGCATGTACGTATATATAATTCTTTTTCGTAAGATAAAATAGAGCAACGAATAATATTGTATCGTACTAACAGGTGTCTCTGCAGGTTGCATCAATGGAGCCAGTGTTGCAGTTTACAGAATGCAATCAGGAAAAGGTATGTGCAATTTCCATTTTTTGGTAGATTATTATTACATACCACAAATTTGAAGGTATTGCGTGCGTTAAAGCTAATATTTTGTACTTTAATCTGTTTTGCTTTCACCAGTAAATGAAATAATAGGTTGTGAATAATGATAGCTTTCTGATAAAGAAAAGTACAGAAAAATGAATTATGATTTTCAAATGACCGAAACACGATTTTATTGAACAGTAATGACGTTCATCACTCGACTGCAATTAAAGAAATGCAGGTCATGAACCTAGATAAAAATTTATTTCGCTGTTTAGATGTTCCAGTAAGTATCTTAAGGTATCTTGTATGATATTTTTGCATAATGTATTTAAATCTCCTATAAATGTATAAACACCTACAATCTAATCATTATACTACACAGCAATCTAGTATCAAATCGATACTTCCCACCGTACTATACTTTCTATCATCTGTGATCACGTTCGTGGCGAATGGAAAAGGGAAAATAAGAAAAAGCTCGGTGGTCGTGGACGCAGAATGATGCGTCGCGTCGCGTCGTGACGTAAGAGTCCCGGATTCGCGGTCGCTATATTTAGGCTGCCCGGGCCCCGGTCCGTTTTTAGTTGGAAACAGGTGGACATCCAAGCTGTGCGAAGGCAGCATAGTCGACGAGTCTCTGGCTGACTTTGACCGATTTTCGTGAACCCCTTCCCCCCTTCCCCATCGGAATGGGCTCCTTTATGTCCGCGACGACGATAATGACCTATAAAACAACACGTGGCCACCCTTCGGTCCATAGGATTCCATGCGCGGCTAATTAGAGAATTTATTTGTTCAAACCGTTCAAGATCATCTCGACTCATTTAAAAGTTTATTGCTTAAGAGTGTTTCGATAATTTGATAGTTTATAAACCTGCAAGGTGGATATCAAGGAAAATTATTATTCTGAGTGAATTGAAGATGAAATACCTTGTATTCAGAATTCGCTGGAATTAATTTCCTGTTTGAGAAGATATCTGATAGTTAGAGAATGTTTATATATGCAAGAAACGAAGATTTAAAAGAACGATTCTACAGGGTAATTCAGTGATGGCAAATTTTTTAGTTATGTCCAAGATGAAAGGAGTATTATATGGTTCGTAATGTTTGGAATGTTAGGGAGTATATAAAGAAAAAATATAGCGTTCTAATAATAACGATAGTTTAGGAACGAGCATGTTTTCTGAGAACTTGTTTAGAATTTTCCAAAGATTCCTATGTTCTCATTTTTCGCGCTAAATCCCTCCAAATAATTTTCATGGTCAAGCTTTTATCATTCTAATCGTAAAGCTAGTTGCCTCTAATTAACTAATAACTCGAGCTTTTGTTAAATTCCGGTTATAAATATTAACTAACCAACGAATCGAATTTATCTTTTTATTCTCTAACATAACTTTTGAACAACTCATCTATCTAACGAACACGCGTGTAATCTAGATGACTGTTAAAAATAAACAAGACGGGTTCAAGAAAATCATCCGGGGCGTAGGTCCAAAAACTGAAAATACGTGCCGGCCCACGGTGTGACTTTTCGTTTGCTGGCTTACAACCGCGTTAGGTCCTCACCCAGCGCGTTCCACTTCCGTGCGTCATCGTGGACGCGTAATACACGTTTAAATGACGGCCTTTAGGAATTGAATAATCAGAGACGTATGCCAGACTACCGGCCAAACACGTGGATCAACGTCGATGACAGCTGATAGCGTTAGGTGCCCCGACACCTGTTACTTCTTTGTTTCATTGTTCCCTGCCAGAACGATCGCGTCAGAATGTATCACGGTTAAGAGTGTTCAAGGCTTCACTGTGATCTACGAATCTTCTCTAGGTAGGTCGCCACTTTTCAATATGCTTCATGAGAATATCTCGCGTTTCCTATTATCTTCGAATTAGTTTTATTACAGAATAGATAGATACAAGGTTTGTAATGTCGTAGCTAATTTTAGGCTGTATGTATATTTCGTTGTAAATTTCAATTGGAACATTTAGATAGAACAATGAACCGGTCGTAAAAGAGCGAACAGGCGGTCAGCTATTTTAAGTATCGAGGTATTTATGTTGAACTTACATAGGTCGATTATTGGAAAGTTTAACATTTATAAATTCCTACTATCAACTAGTTCTTATGCAATGTCCTATGTAAGGAGATTCACACAGTCATTAGTCGGACGACGGAATTCTAATACGGAAACAACTACTTTCTGCGTACTCTGTACAAGTCGAATTTGAGAAATTAAGTTCCATCGCACAAGTTACATTCCACTGTTATTAAAGAACAGAAAAATATTTCTAAAGAAATTGTAAATAAGATTTTTCATCGCTAAAACGATAATTAATCTTCATTGTTAAAAATTGTATTCCACCGATATTATTGTAATCGAAGAATTGGAGAAAAATTTTGAGAAAATCATTCAGCGATATTGTACAATTTTAAATGAGAATATCAGCAGCAAGCGAATTTAGCGATCGTAACGCCGTCGTCAGAAATTATGTTCACATTGAAAACTTGCCAGAGAACGAATTTTCTAAGTGTGCTTCTTTCAGCTATGTGGCGGTTTCGCGTGATCCGATGAAGGGTAGGCGAGAATGTAACAGAGGCAAAGGAAACTTTCGCACATCGGCCTTCAATGTTGAAACTTTAACTATCAACCGAAGACAGCCAGCTCGACACGTTGCGGTGAAACGCTAGAAACCATTTAACCCAGAAAATATCAAACGTCTGGACACATCAAAAGTTTCCTCTAACGCTGCTCGAGTTGAGGTTCAGAGAAGCTCTTTAGAAATCAATAACGTTAGCTCGATGGAGATACCAAACTTTGTCGATTTTCGACGAATAATTAATTGAGAAATCTCACTTCGCTTGATATATTTTTCTTGCTAGAGTATTTGTTTACCACTATTAATTTTTATAATAAATTCTCAGTGAAATTTGTATTAAAAATAGCGGAGAATATGATGTACTATATAGAAATCTGTATAGATACGTAAGAACGTAGTAAGTAGATTCAGAGTGCAATTGGCCAGACAAAAGAAATCTGGTTCTAAAGTAAACCATTTTACGTACCTATAGAAGTTAAATTCGAAAAATGATTACAAATACGAGGCAAGTGATAAACATGAAGTAAATTAGAGTTTGCTTATAAATATTGGACCTATCTATGAAACAAATCGAACGGATAGATGAACGTGTTTAACTCTCTTCTTTCAAGACCCCAGGCTCTCCAATATTAAAAAACAAAAAAAATAAACGACATTTCAAGGATGATAGCAACGCAGTATATTTAACCCTCGACTTGTAGGATGAAATTCGTGCTTGTTATATAATCGGCATATTGAAAAGAAAATTTTCGGAATTAGAAAATTCAAACCTGGATACTTATTTATACGTTTTGCAATATAAAATGTATGTTATTCTCTTATGGAGAAAATATTTGTATAGTATATAAACTTTGCAAGGTACAACGTCGACTATTATAGTCTTTTAACGTGTTTAAAAATTTATTCAATTTAAATTGTACGAATTTAATAGGTACGAGGAGAACAGAGAAACGTAGATGACGGACGTTGATTATAATTGTTTTGATTCAGAATTGAAGTTTTGTCACGGCTAGAAAGTCGCCTTTTTGCGGCGTTATATTTAGCTCGATGTGGCCGAAAGTAGTGACGCCTTAATTCGGTCAGACGCGTAGTTTAGCTCGTCAAGCAGCGCGAGGCGCCTCTTGGCACTTGTGACGTATTCTATGATATTAAGAGAATGAGCAATCTGGAGCGTGTCACTTTAGCCGTTTATAATTTTATACGCGTTACATCGTCCCAAAAATTTACGACAGTGTATCGCTACTCGCAACTTTTTTTTCTAACGCCAGCACTGAACAAATTCTTATAATCCTGCACATTTCCTACGTCATTACTCTTTTAAATAACTTGCTTTCCCACTTCCCAACCCTAATATTTCCATCAGCCATAATCTTCTACTAGAACGAGGTTTAGTCCAGCAAAAGGTTCCTAAGCTACTCCGAGTATTCGACTATTTCCTAAAAACGATCGTTGAAAACGTTTCAAAAACTGCCAGAGTGCATGGTGATTTTTATTAACACGTTAACTTCTGTCTGTGAGGAATAGACGACACTAGGAAAGTGGATCAACCGAGATGATGCTTACGTTTGCTGGAAGAAAAGTGTTTCGTGTGCTTCGACACTGTCCTAGAATTTGTAGAAATAGAACTATGCTAAATAGTTGTACTATAGTACCAAATAGGTTGAAAAATATGGGTTGACCAGCTCTCATTCCCACATTTTGTAGAAATCTAATTATCCTTAATTTATTGGACAATTGACAGTGACAGTTTCTGAATATCAATACCGCGTATAATGAACGTCTGTTATTCAAATGGACAATATTAACGATATTTGATGAATATTATATGGAATTCTAATTATATGATCTGTTTGTTCCCATAAAAATCAAATTTGCTAAATTTTGCGCTTTTACCGCAACGTATATATATTAAAAAAAAAAATGTTTCGCGTTTTAATCGCAGAAAGGGAGCGGCTATAACAGACACGTCGGACTTGGCGGCATCCCGCGGATATTTTTATCCCGACAGGCACGCCGCGGCGCGTTACATAACTGCCAAACAAATCGCTGCCAATTATTATAAACAATTCTCTCGGTTGTATGATTGGCACACGCGTACGAGAAACCTCGAGCATCGATGTCTGTGCCTTGTACGTTTCCACTACATTTTGAGAAGCACGCGGCAGCAAACGATCGGTCTGCCTCGAATTGGTATGCGATAGCAGAGAAACCGAGACGCGAGTCGCGCCAACTATTGCAAACGTGCTTCCACGAAATTAGAACTTTGATTCGGGACGATGGTGTTCGCGACTGTATCTTTACGACTCGTTCGATCGATCGATCGATCGTTGAACGCACTGAGTCATTCATATTATCTAAATCTATCGAACCGATTTATAGAATTTCTTTCTTCGGAACTTGAGATATAGTATTACTTATATATTGTAGTATTCCTTTTTTGTTTTTTAAAGATAGACAATGAAATATATTTTACATATTTTGTTTTGTTATTAGATCACGCGCAAACATATAACGTTATAATATTGTAGATACGATTTTTACTACATGTACATTGGTACAAACATCGTCATGCATGTATTATCATTGTAGAAAACATTAGGCGTAAACAGACAGATAGATAATTTGTTCTATCATCAATGAGACTTCAACGATCATTCGTAAAAATGTAATTTCGTTAATTTCTTTGTTCTCTTACTAGAAATTGAAATTAGAAATTTATCGACATGATAAAATGGTCCCATGGTTGGATCGTTTCTGCCTCGTAAGATTAATTACCACTGTGTACATCAATCTGTCCACAGTGTAATTAGTTGCTCTCGTACTCGTGGGTTAGTAACATCGATTAGTCTTAAAAAGCACACGTACCAGTGTGAATGAAACGAACCAGTGATACAATCTAAAATTATTTGCAGACTCGCGTGTAAGTGTACTAGAACAGCGCAGTCTAGGTTAATGGAAGAGCGAATTCCTACTAAATATACGCAGAAGGACAAGCGCAGGCAGGCCCACGTCCAGTCAGGCGTTTTCTCCTATTTTTCGCCCTGTTTTACACTGGCGCGCACACACGGACGAGAATCCTCGATCTTTCCTCTTCCAACGAATCGTTCCTCTTGGTATCGTCCTCGATCAGTTCAGCCAGATAGAGTGTCGCACTCACGATTTATCTATCTCTTTCCCACCCTTAACGTCGAGATCTTTGTCTCTCTCTCTTTCTCTCGAACCAATGAAATAAGTCGTCGCGCGATCGTTTAAAATCCTCGAACAAAGTCAACTTGTTCTCGTTTTCTTTTCTTTCTCCCGGCAAGCTGAGAACGAAGAATCGAAGTAGAAGAGAAGGAAGAAAAAGAAAGTGAAACAAAAAAAAGTTGGCGAACAAACTCGACTATGTCGACCGGTGTGCGGTGGTCGATTGGAAATTAGCCCTTTTTTACCTAAGTATTTCGGACGACCGTTCGGTTCGGGGATTGGACCTTAGACTGGGCGGCTGCCGCCAAAAATGTAGACTAGTATACCGAGCGTCGGTACGGTGGCGCCGACCTGTCGGCGAGTTTCCGTGGCTCGCCACGCGACATTTATGGCTCAACCCCCGCCAACGTTACGCGATTGGTCGATCGGTCGACCCGCGACCGTATCGAAACTTCCTCTTCGTCCTCTTCGTCCGTCTACTAAGCCTTTCCTTCGCTTGTTTTCTACCGCCGATCGCCTCCTCACGGTCGCCGTTCGCCCACGCATTTATTTTTTTCTTTCTTTCCGCTGTGCGAATATCTGGATGTTTTTAGCTTTTCATATGTATTAAACATGTAATAATCAATACGTATCGATCGATGGTGTTTGGCTTCTCTCTAAGGATTATTATTAAGGAAATATAACGACTTTATCTTCGACTGCTATATATTCGCTCGCGATGTGCCAATACGCGAACTAGCTGACTGATTGATTTTAATAGTTGTAAACAAGTGGCGAGAATTTATGAGGAAACATTTAAGCGCAATTTGCACACGGACGGTTTAGTTAGGCAGTTCGAAGAATACGCTTTCGTATAGGAAGTACATACGTTGTTTCTGTCATCGTTCTGCGTAATCCTTTATATCCTTGCGTAAGTTCGAACATGCGGAATGTAGAATGTTTAAAGATTACTACGTGTTAACTATAGAGGTAGAGAGTAAGGAAACGCGCGTGGATACCGAGGTTCTTATTAATACATCGTTGGCGCTATTGTACTTGACACGTATCAATCATGATATCGGTATAAAATTAATTAAAAACATTCAAATCGATCGATATAATGCTATAAATACGATGCTGTTTCGTTTACAACGCTATAAGATCAAGCTTTATACTGTGAATATAATTGTTTTGAAGATTATAGTTATTTTTTAACAGCTAATATTGTAACCATTTATTTTTCCATTTGATCCTTCGTCACTGGCAGACTATTTACAATTAATAAATATAATACGGTTCGTATCGTTAAACAAACGATTATATTCTTAAACTTAAATAATCTAATTGAATCTAACGAATAACTAATTAAAAAATAATTAATAAAAATAATTGAATAAAATAATTAATAATAAAAATAATTAATAATTGAATTAAAGAATAACTAATTCTCTAAAAATTATCCGAATAATATTAATAAATAATATTCTCAGAATATGACCTAATGTAAATCTTACACATATTATAACGTCGTATTTATGTTAATCGATCATGAGACTGACCGTAAATAATAATATACATTGTGTGATAAACAAAATGACATCATATTCGCGGTAACAGATCATGAGACATTCTAATCATAAATAATCGTCTGAGCATTTGATCGTGAGTCATAATCTAATTAGACGATGATCAATTTTACACCACCAATATACGCTAATGACAAAAATCACTAATATCTCGTTACCGTATTAAGAAAAGCCTGGTAGCGATACAATATTCTACCCTCATCCCTTAACTATACATTCGTTTGAAAGAATTTAGTGTATAATATCTTTAACTTGCACAAACCTAAATAATCCAAAGAAAATTGCAAATTCACCCTACGTTACAAATACCTAGAAGCACTGTTTGCGGCTTCTTGTTATATTTGACGATCTTTACCTATTAATTTATTGCTTCTCAGAGAACTATCGTCAATCGTCTAGAAATTATACGATTAATGGCTCTTTTGTCGAAATTTTCGTGGAAATGTCGAAAGTGATCGATTGAAAAATACGATTTTGTAACACTGGATTTCTGCAATTTGACGGTCTTTGTATTTCAAGAACTGGCGACCGTTTAGCTATTCTTTCTCGTTTTCGAGCAAACCGACCGCGTTAAACTCAATCATTGCTACCTGCTGACAAGCGTCAAGCCAAATTGACATTGGCAATACCCGATACTCGGGTGCTCGATGCGAGGCCTTCTCCAAGGCTGCAGGCACGTGTATATTTGTCGTGAAAATGTCATTGCTCGTGTGCTCGTCCGTAAATATGTTACGAGATACGTAACGATGCGTTACAATACGATCTTCACACATGTTCCTGAGTTTCCTTGGATAAAAACGTAATCAGCTCGCGCTCCATCTGTTTCCATTTAAATGGCTTTCTGATTCTCGATACTCTCTGTCCTGTTTCGCGTTGATTTTACAATTTGTACGGTCAAACCGATCGATATCTCTAGGTCAGATACTTGTGAATTTGTGGTATCTTTCGGTTCCTCTTTCCTGGAACGTTTTCGATTTAGAAACGCGTGTTTAGTTTAGTACAAAGGACCATTGTCATGTTTGACAACGCTAGTCTTCACTATGGTTTGTTTAAATTTAACCATAGCGTTAAGCGTGGAATTTTAAGGGAATTCCTTACTTACTTGATAATTGTACCAGATAGAATCGGAAAAAGCGAATGGAAAGACGAGAAGGGAGGATATTGGAAGAAACGAGTAGGAAAAATTGTCGATCGAGCTTTATGATGTCACTAGTGACATTTGATCTTCGTTCACGAAGAAAATGTTTAGTCATCTCCACCTCCGTTCAATTTTCCAGAAACTCTTCAACATATCTTTATCCAATTTCGCAATTGAAATTCGATTACGGTTCAAGGATCGCATAGCCTGAGATGAAAATAATTAAGTACCGCGATCAGTTACGGTCGTATTTCCTTGTTTTCCATTCTACGTTCACCTTTCGTGGCAAATCTCCTTAATCCCGTCTGAAATTAATCGTCTGTCATTGTTAAGGATTTATCAAGTCGAAACTAGGGGCGAGCAACCGACCGACGGATTTATTCTCAACACCAGTGCAAATACATCTGTTTAAATACGTTCTAGTGACGTTCGGACGTTCTTTAAATCGTATCTCACTGGACACGAAAATACGATCGCGTGATGAATGCGATGACGCCATTGTAAGCGCGTTCTCACCGGTGAAAATAGGAGGCAAATAACGGAATTTTCCTGTTGCATAGTTGCGGCAACTGCTTTTACAATTGCTCCTGATGCATCGTAAATTTGCCATAAGGCGATTTAATTTAAAGGAGCCATCGGATTTTTACGATTCTCAGAGATTCGAAGAAGCGAACCGGATGTTAAAGACGAATTAAGAATTTTATAGTTTACGGTGTTACTCATCAGCTATTTCGAAACATATAGCTTAAACTAAACTATGAACAATTATCCTGAAACGTACAGTTTAAACTGCAGTAGCGTTTCTGGTGTTAAAAAATATTCGACAGAAGAGATTTGCGGACTCTAACTCGTAAGAAGGATGGAAGAAAGCTGATCTTTCAGATTTGGCACTCTTCGGTCATTCGCGGCGACCTCCTAGCACGTATATACCGGGTACTCTAAATGTAACTTTATTTTTGTTGCCTGTACCGATCGACCCAGCGATACAGATTCGGACGAAGCGTATTTATTTCCAATTCGGCCACGGCCAGACTGGCCTGCGTGATGTTGATAGACCCCCATGACGCGTTTCTACCGTTACACGTCAGTCGATACCATCCCAATTAATCGCCATACTTATCTGGAAAAGATTTATTACCCTCTTATTGTAGGAATTTTTATCGAATTTACGTTTCAAAATGTTATCACTATCTCGTTGAATTTTATATTTTTCTTTGCATCTACAATAGCTTGTTACGCAACTTGCTATAGTTATCAATGGGAATCTAGGATCTCCTATGATGTGACAAAATATTCATTTCATTAACACGATCATTCATAACGTTATTAACGTTAGGTTTAACAAGTAAGCAACGTTTCGTAGTAACGCTAACGTTTAGAATAATTTTCATATCGTCTGTAAAATAAGGTTTTACCTGTATCAGAGATATCTTAACATGCTATTCGTTAGAAATTTTTGCCTGTTCGACAAAGAATGCAACGATCTTTAGTTACAACGGAATTATACAAAGAGCGATAAGCTGTGCTGGTTTCGTCAGGAGGTAAATTACAGTAGCCATTTTAAGTTGCACAATAGGCAAAGATTTCCTGTTGGCACAGTAGTAATACATACCGGTTACTGGTACACGGTAATATAGCAGAAGAAGGACGATTGCGAAAGTTAGAATTTAGAAAACTATGACAATATAGTTTTAACAATGTAGATATTATACGTATACAACGATCAATTAGTAAATATAATTGTTAAAAACTGTCTAATCGTCATTTGGTTTCTGGCCTGGAATATATCGAGAGAAAAAGATGATCGGTAAAGTATCTTGTTCGTAAAGTATCGGATAGTAGGAGAAAAGTTATCTTTGATCGATAATTAAGTAGTAGGAAATTGAGGTTTATGTTTATGAGACATGCGAAAATGTAATGGAAAGCTTAGCATATTCTCTATTTCCGGTTCCTGTAGCTTTAATTTCTATCGCGTGACTACAGAAAATCCTCTTGAAAACTGGTGAGAGGCTAAGGGATGGTAAAGGGTGGTTGCAAGATTAACTTAAACCACGAAACGATTCAAAGACGATGTAAAAACATAAATATCGTTTACTCGCTGAGATTTATTCAATTTTTAAACTAGACAAATTCCTTAAATACATTTACAGGATAATTAGTTCACCTTCACAGATGGAGATTAGAATAGCCTATATATCGAATTCAATGGAATTTTTTTATTCTTTGTTACGTTTGTCTTTCGATAAAGTAACGATAAACTCTTCGTATATTTTCGTAGTTAATAATATACGATTAATCAACGATTTGGAAAATTTGAAAGTTTCGTTAAAAGATCTGCGTTTAGAAATTTGATGAATTTCAACTTTTCTTCTAATGTTGTAAGTCCGATCGTCAGTCGTGAATTGTTATGGAAACGTAAATTCCGTTATATATTTATCCGTTCGTTTGAAAATAATTTGAAATCCGTAAAATTTCAAAGTACGAGTTTCTTCGGAAATGTTGGAGAAAGGAATTTCTGTCCTTCGTCGTGGATCAGCGAATTTTCAATTTCTCTCTTTTCTATGTCTATTTGCGACAATTAATTTCGATTTCTTGACAAAATCACAGACGAGTGGAACCATAAACGTTAAGCCTAATTCTCACTGCTTGACCTAATTCTCAGCTCACGTTTCAAATTTAGACGTCCACGTTTCGCAGCACCCACATCCTTGTCATTATGTACAGGGTGAACATATCGTTCGATCCGTTAATAACTCGGGGCTTTTAATATTCTTTCACCTTGCGATTTGTCCTTCTCTCGTTCTGTAACATTTTAAACGCGTCCTTTCCTCGCTTTTCTTTTTGCGTTTAAAATAATTTCATTTTCACCACCCTGGATAACGAGGATGTGTATTCATTCTTATTTTTCATCATCGATGATATTTATGCCGAGTGTAACGACTAGAGAAACGGTTGAAAATAATTATTCGCTAACCGTAAGATAATTTACACTTTATCCTGTTTCTGTTCGTTAATACATTTGACTTGATAGCTTTTCTCTGAACGATACTTTCGGAGTTGTACTTTTCACCCTTTTAAAAGTTGTATTATAAAAATACTCGTATAATTTGTCTGGTAGAGGAAGAAAACAATCTCAAGTTTCAATCTTCATCACTTTGCTGGGTTAGATACAGATGAGAAGACGATTTTTCTAAATGATACACTTTCGGAGTTGTACTTTTCACCCTTTTAAAAGTTGTATTATAAAAATACTCGTATAATTTGTCTGGTAGAGGAAGAAAACAATCTCAAGTTTCAATTTTCATCACTTTGCTCGGTTAGATACAGAAGAAAAAAGGATTTTTTTTAAATGATACTTTCGGAATTATACTTTTCATTCTTTTAAAAGTTGTATTATAAAAATACTCGTATAATTTGTCTGGTAGAGGAAGAAAACAATCTCAAGTTTCAATTTTCATCACTTTGCTCGGTTAGATACAGATGAGAAGACGATTTTTCTAAATGATACTTTCGGAGTTGTACTTTTCACCCTTTTAAAAGTTGTATTATAAAAATACTCGTATAATTTGTCTGGTAGAGGAAGAAAACAATCTCAAGTTTCAATTTTCATCACTTTGCTCTGTTAGATACAGAAGAAAAGACGAATATAATTCCATGATTTATATATAGATAACCCTGAAATATTTCAAGGTCTCTTAACCTCACAGTAGAGTTAGCTGATTTCCACGTTTCTACTATCTTAAACGTTTCTTTGTCGATTATCATCGTACATCGCAGCAATGGTTGTTCATAAAACAAGTTATTAACCGTAAGATACAAGTTTACACAAGAATATTTTCCAAACAACAGATTTCACCTTGTCGAAGATCAAGGCGCAGTGGTAAAAGTTAAAAATCACCTCTAGGGATTCGCCGCGTAGGTGTCGTCGAATTGCGAAAATCGTTGAATGAGACGGTTAGTTAAAATTGTACTCATGACGAAGGTGTTCGCATCGCGGATCGCGGAGTCGTTCCTTGTGCATTGCAATAAAACAAACACGCTGTGCATAGTGTCCGTGCTACGTGTCCGCCAACGCATCTAATTTTACGTACGCCCCTATCCTGGAATCAATTCCCACTATGGTAAATCGTACGAATACTCGTATGATACTTCTATGATGTCACTACTGAGTCATTTACGTAAAATTATCTTGCAATTCTTGTATGCTGTTTCACATCGCTTTCAAATTTATTCGATATAATTATAACGATCTTATCTCATTGTAGTGAGAAGTCTAATGAAATTTCAAAGTGTTTTATACGACGCGTACGAAATAAACGTAAAACTGTTCCATAGTATCGGCGTTGAAATTTCACCAGCTAATACGTTAGTCGAACTCAAATATGAAATATCGAAACGCCTCTCCTCAACGTATCTCCTGTTCTCCATCATGGTATTTGTTCTCCAAAAGGCAGGAAGTTTTCGCGGAGAAGGTCGAAATGTGTGAAAATCAATATAAGGCGCGACGCTTAGCCCGTAAAGCCCGTCGGAGGACGCTGATCCCCGGCTAAATTGAAACTTATGAGTTTTCCAAGCGGCGAGCCCTCGGGATTCCTCTTCTTGCCTTTCGTCCGCCATTCTTCTTCGCCGTTAAGGAGACCTCGTCTCCTTGGTAACTGATACGCCTTATTAGCTGTTCTCCTCACCTTACGAGTCTCAGGAGGATCATGCGCCCACCGGTCTCTGCTCACCGGTCCTGACTTTCTTGCGCAGTAACCCACCTCGTTCTTTCTGCTTCTATACCATCCTCGAAACCTTCTCTACCATCAGCTATTACACGCGTTCCCCGCTCTCGTGGTCCTCAAGGTACATTTAAACGTGTTCTACATTTCTCGTTTTCTTGCGCTTAGAGGGTAGGTTGATGGAACAAAGCACGATCCTATTACGTCGTTAGTTGATGTTGACTACAGTAAGAATCGTTACTACAAATACGAAATTTTACGTTTTTATCAGACTTTATTTAGCGATAATTCCATGTATACATTTGGATCAAAGGGTGGTAATTGGTATCTGGATATTTACGTCGAGCTGCAATGGTTGTCTCGTTTTGTTAGAAGATATTCCTTTTGTTTTTTCTTCTTTTCGTTAGAGAGGGAACACCATGGAATATTTCACTCGATTTGGAAAGATATTTCAAAGCTATAAAGCACGAATTTGATATTTGAAATCTCCAAAGTTTATTCGTTCTTAGTAGAAAAAATTCCAAAAGTTGTTTCCTCGATTCTTAATTACTACCTTCGGTAAATTACCAGCGTCCATAAAATTGTGGTTCATTCAAAGATATTTAAGCGATTTGGGTGGGCTACCGGTTGGGTTTGCACGCTCATTCATAAAAATTTTGTGGCTACGGACCATTGTAAGGTGGCGTCGGGCACCCTGTGCAACCTATGCTCAGCTACAATGGTCGATTCACGAAAAGTACAAATATTTTGGGTAGATACGATTTCACGCGACAACGCCCCCCTTTGCTAACGTTCGCCGTGTGTTCTCTCCCGAACACGTTTCTATAACGTGTCCCTATAACGTTCACAATCGCAGCTGAAAAAATTCGTCTTCGAGAAAGAATCCTCCTCTGTTCGCTTTTAACAGTGAAATTACGCGATCATTTAAAGATCGAGAGAAATTTTCTTTCTTCGATACGCGACGACGAAAAAATCGGCTTTTCGAGGTGGTCGAGGAAACAGGTATTACAAGGAGAAATTCGTGTTCTTTATTTAGAAAAAGAGGAATATCTTGCGCGATTCACTAATATTATAGACAGAAAAATTCCTTTTCCTTGGAAATTCCGACCGAACATGTCGCGAATTTTATGCAACTACTTTTTATCGTTAATTTCTACGCAAGAAATAATTGCAATTGGAATTTGTCTATTCGTAACATAAAATCCAACGATGAAAGGTGTCTTCGATAGATCTTTCCAAAATAGAGGAAATTTCTCTAGGACGATTTTAGACCAGCTGGTCGTCTCGATCGTCATAAACCAGAATTTGTCAGCGTTCCCATTGCCGTGAGGCCTTCGCAGCAGTCGAGTCAACTCTGGAACCAACAGCGATTTCCGAAATTTCACGCCCATTACCATTGTCAATGGGCAGATGCCGAGTAACAAAAGGGCGCGAGTCACTCGCACCTTTTCACGCATTTTTCTAAACCGACCTTAATACGTTCGACACTTCGAACGAAGGTGTTTCCCCGAGGACGCCTCTATCTATTCAGAAGTCGGTGCATGATCTATTTCTAAGAGCGTTCTGGGCTTGGTAATTCTATCGATGTGTTCGCGCCAAATGTTACGATTTTCGAACACCATCCACCGTAACGGCGCCTGAAATTTTACGATGTCCGGAAGGATATCGATTTAGAAAGATTTCAAGGAAGAAAGCGCTATAGAGAGGAATTTGCAAGAAAACGGGCTACAAATTTATCGCCTATCTCGCGACTACATTTTCCTCCTCAGAGGTTGAACCATCCGCACTTTTCTCTAATAAAGATTTACGTGCCAGCCTTTTCGACAATCTTAGACGGTGGCTCGTGTACCCGGCGTCCTAATCGACGGTGGTCGATTTAAAAAAGGTCCTCGTTAAGCACCCATTGTCCCTTCTCACCCTCTCTCGCGTACCATTTTCATCGAGCGTTTAATTAAACCTCATCAATCTTTATTAGGTGGAGTCGAGGCTTCTCATATCGACAACGGCGTGATTTCGTGACGTTAACCAGGGACCCCATGGAGGTCCCTACCATACACCGGCCATGAATACGTTTATGGGGTTGGTTGGAGGGTAAACCCCTGGCAAGCGTTCGAAACTCGCTAAGACAATATCCGCTTTATCTCCCTCTTTCTCTCTCTCTCTCTCTCGCTTGCCCTTCTCGTTTCAGGTATACGTGTCTTCCGAGGATTATCCTGCCGACCGTAGTTGTCTACATTATTTGACGACATTATTCCGCCCCGGAATATAGCCGAAAACCATGCCCCACGTATTTTTGCGTTTATGTTTGACTTCACTTTCCACTTTCGTCTATGATAGTTGGCTAATTCCTGTACTAAGTATTTATTCGCGCCGGAACACAGATTTACGATAACCCCTTGCCATACTATTTAACTCGGAAGAATCCGGGCCCAAAAATTGCGCCGAATGGTCAGGAAAGTAGCCGAAGCGACGGAGACAGAGTGTCGGAACTTTTTTTTTTTATATTATTTGCATGCACATTACAATCAATTCTCTCATTGAGAATTTTAAGTAAGTTTCTCTGGCGTGGTACTGTGACATGATTAATATGTTTGATTCTAGCTGAATCTAGTGCTTAGATCTAAAGGATAGTGTTGTTTTAGGCCTCGGATCTGGTCCGACGTGTCAAGTAATTGAGTAACTAGAGGGTTTTGGTGGTTGTTAACTCTTATGCTACATCTATTACCGCATTTTGACATTTCTTCTTTGACTGTGGGTATCTTGAGGCCGCGATGTATCGTTTCGTTGCTAACATACCAACGTGCATCTATTGAGGATCTTAGAGTTTCCGATTGGAAGCGTCGAAGAATTTCTATGTTGGAATTACTTGCTGTTTCACATAATTGGATTCCGTAGGTCCAGACAGGTTTTATTATGATCTTATAGAGCGTAATTTTGCTGTGCGTGATTAAGTTGGAACGTCGACCAATGAGTCAGTAGAATTTGTTAAGTTTTGACTTGAGTAGCTTCGATTTGTCTATGATACGTTGTCTCCATGTCATTCTTCTGTCCAGAGGTGTCGAAACTTGAACATGATATGATGCTACCGAATGAGTAGATAGCCGCGCCTGTGTTTAGAAGAAAGACAGCATTAGATACATTCATATTTGGCTCGAGATTTTAAGACTACGAGCGAGACTCGCGATATTCACGTTTGACGTGAAATTAGACCACGAGCATGACTCGTGATATTCAGGTTTGGCTCAAAACTCTCACCGCGACTCAGACTCGTAAAAGTACGGCAAGCGGTTAAATATTCCATCGTCTGCGAAGTTTTTTTTACAGATATTTCTTATTCCTTGGAAACGAAGTTTAAACGAATTAATTTCGTTCGGAAGAAATATTTCAGAAACGTTCCGTGTTCGTACAATGCTTTCCTATATTGACCGTAATAGCGATAGGTTTACTGCGTTCTTATCGTTCGAGACACGTTTCGTTCGCTTTATTGAACGATCTTGTAAACAGATTCTAACTGTCAACGATATATTTGGCTTAATACCCCTTCAACCCTCTTTTCGCGTCTTGTTTATGGCTTCCCTTAATTTTCCTATCGACGTCGTCTCGTATTATTTCAGATGACTGTGTACAACACGGTTAATCGATGAGCCAGAGCTTTAACTCGTAGCCTACACACGCAGGTTTAGTACTTTCGCTTTTCAATCGACGAATACGTGGGAAACGCGTTAACTCTGACGATAATTTATAACAAAATCCAAAAATTGATAATCTCTAACAAAATTCCTGATAGTAATATCTTCCTCGCGTTTGCGTAAAAATTGTAAAGTTTGCATAAAAGAGAGGAAATCCTGAAAATAATTAGCTTTCCATCAACACTGTGTTATTTCCATCGAACCTTCGCTATAGTATTTTTAGAAAACTTGCCACGATACGTTCATCCGAGAATAATGATATTTAAATGCACTACGAATCAACTAATTTTCATCCCCTAAGAATACTTTCGCGAAACCGAATAAATATTCTATAAAAAAGATTTTTAATAAAGATTCTCGTTTAAAAAAAACTCCGAAACATCGTGGCTGTATCCACGTGTAACGTAACATCTAGCAAAGCAAATTTTCGTCAGGATATTAAGCCCGCGTTAACCAATAAAGATTCGATCCTGCCACGTATAAATTGTATTTGCGTGTGTAGCCGCACGCATTCAGTTCTCCTATTCATATGTTAATGGTGATCGTCCAACATCACCGCGACGAGTCTAATATCGACTAACGTAATCCAGGCTCAAGGCTTCTAAGCCCCAATCTATACAAGCCTCCTCTCTCTCTCTCTCTCTCTTTACACCTCTCTATTTCGCCCTTTTTTCGACACAGCCACGGGTCTCGCCTCTATGACAAGTATATTACTCGCTGCGTTTATATCAATTAGCCTGTGACGTTTCGGGGGTGTGCTCACCCCGTGAGCACGACGTTACAAGGGTGGTCGAACTGGCTTCTACGGAGAACACACCTTTTCTATTTACATAGCGAAATGGAGTTTCCAAAAAATTCGCCAATATCTCCACCGATATTCTTCTATGTTCCTTCTTTTATTCGCTTCTTTTATTCTTGCAGCGTAGCTTCTCTTAGTTTCTACAAAATTTGGAGCTAGAGAAATCGCCTTTATTTTCTGCATCTTCGCTTTGATTGTCTTCCAGCCATCGATCGGACTCTATTAAAAATTCTACGATGTTTATGTTACATCGCGAGCAAACCGATTCATCTCACTCGCATTTGAATCGCCATTCTCTTTGATGGGATAATTCCTTAGTTAAGCGATTTTCTATCTTTTACGTGTTGTTTTATTTCAATCAAAAACGAACAATCTCCTCGCAGTTTCACGATCCTCTGTTAATCGATCATGTTAAATACCCAAATCACTGAACAAACATTTAAAGATGAAACTCGTTCGCCCCTCGAGGTACGCACACATACGCCACGGTGACCGATGTCATCTATAGCGGCGAACAAATTTCGTGAATACTCGTGGACCATCGATCTCTCGTTCGAAAAGCGGAAAATAGGGGGCTAAAAGGGGGCAAGGATAGAAAAAAAGTAGAAATGGAGAGCACACGAGATCGAGAGAGGTGACGGAAGCACGGGACACGCCTCGTCGGTGCACACGGCTCGTCCTTTTTTCTCTCTGTCGAGTCGTAGAAATCTGTACCCTTCGCAGGGTCCTCCTCTTTCTACCCCTCGCCAGGTTTTACCATTACGACACCCTTAAATGGATTTAAACGATCGCGGCAACGACAATGCGGACGACACGCAACCGGCCTTGCAACGCACTCACCAGCTGGCCAAAAGATTTCTGATTTATCGTCCCGACCGACTTTTGCCCCCTTCGAAACGTTTGACGAGACAGGGAAGAGGGTTGGTGAGGGAGAAAGCGGAGGAACCTTGGCCTAGGTACACAGCATCTTCGTGGAGAGGTACGGCTTGGCATTTTGTACGAGTTTTAAGACCGGAATTGACGCAAGGATATTGGTTCGAAAATGGAGTATTGTAAATTGATACACGAAAGGAAGGTGTGTTTAATATGATGGAAGGTTTGGAGAAATTTAGCGAAGGAAATACGACGTTGATTTTATGTTTCACGAAGCGTGTACGTACATTTTGCATTTATTTTAAAATTTCGTTCAAATGTTTTGGTAAATCTTACGTGCACGTGTATAGGTTTCTCAATTATTTTTCTAATCGAGCTTAGGAATAAATTTACCGAGTTTAGTAAATTTATTACTTTTTACTCGGATCGTCTGGTACAAAGGATATTCCATATTTATATTTGAAATCTCGCAAATAAATTGAATCGTGTTAGCGGCTTAAACATCTTTTGAAAAACTTCTATTCTTGTCGAAGACAATTTCAAATGTTTCACTTAACGAATGATCGTGGAACGCGGTAAAGAGGTTGACAAGGATGTCAGAATCTTTTGGAATTTCGAAGATAACGCAGCCTTTATCGCTGTAACCGAAATACTTCTTCGTTTAAAGCTGTTCTTACTTTTTGTCCCTCCGAAATTGTCTCAGATATTGTCCAGGGGGAGATATCAATAAAGTCCAATACGACTTTGGGGCTGATTGCGAGGGGTGCACTTTTCCAAATGAAAACATAAAACCAGTTGTTGTCAATTTGCTGCTTGGTCGACTACATGATTCTATGGTACCGAGAAAATTAAGCTCGAATCGTATGAAAATCATGGTGAACCACCGTCGAAATGGCCTTTAAACTTCTTCTTTAAAATCGCCTAATAGTTTCGTCATGTTGGTATGCTCGCACAGGGTAGATTGGCCATGGCCATCGATACAAACGTCGTGCAATAAACGTTACAAACACAGTATCGTTGAAATTTTCCTATCAATATCGCATATTTATATTAATATTCCTATTTTTTTTCATTTACGATTGTTGAAGTAACTACTTCAAGAGAAACTCTACACGTTTATTTAAGTATATCCGTGACCTGAAGATCGCTATTACGCAGAAAATAGAATTTAGCGAAACAAAAATATTCTAAATAAGCAGAGGTGCGTATTATTGTACCCTTGAATATACATTAAGTTTTGGATTACAAAGTCCAGGAACAAAGGAACTAATAAATAGATTTCTATTTATGCTCTTTGTAGCCTTTAGCTAAAACTAAAAGGTTAACATTTTTTGGTAATGTTCTTTTGCTATAAATGAACATGCTCTCTATTTTTCCATTCTGTTGTAACATTAAGAGAGTAAGGATCTGAATGAGCATAAACTTATACATTATACTTACACCTTTATTATTTCAATATTGCTGAGAATTGCGGATCTTAACTGCCGAAATGATGGTGTAGGAACACTAAATTTACACTTAGAATTTATATTAAAATGGTAATATAT
Source organism: Bombus soroeensis (assembly GCA_014737365.1). Taxonomy (NCBI): domain Eukaryota; kingdom Metazoa; phylum Arthropoda; class Insecta; order Hymenoptera; family Apidae; genus Bombus; species Bombus soroeensis. The sequence goes on from JACXIL010000236.1 coordinate 2,863,095, forward strand.
ATATTTGGTAAACGATTTCAAAAATATTCATGGATACACACTTGCACGCGTTTCAGCATTTTCGTTGTCTCAACATCTTCCATACCAGACTCTTAACCGACTTTTAACAATTTACATTCATCTGTTTTCGAGGCGACACACACACTCATATTCACATACATTGATTAATACCACGCGGCTAATCTAGTCTAGTACATAAAATTACACGTATTTCAATAAATATATTTTTCTATTACAAATTCATCCACTCGTTCTTCCATCAGTCAACGTCAACAACAATCGCTTTATTTTCACCGTTCGATTCTTTTCTTTTCTTTTACTATCTATTCAACAAGAAACTACCGCCTAAAGGAGGTTTTTTCTTGAAAAAGAATCTACAAGAATCATTTTCCTTCCTTCTTCCTCCCTCTCGCAGCCGATTTTTCTACGTCGATCGTAGCGATATCGTATTCTACTTAGCACAATTTACACCGCTGAGAAGGGTAGCGTCAATCGACGCGCGTAACCGACAATGCGGAAATTTTGCGCGTTTAAATGGCATTTCCCTTCGGAATCGTCGCTTTTCATCACACGTTCCCCTAAACCCGTGGATAATACTGTGTGGCACGCCGCCCATCACAATGGGAAACATCCGGCCAATTGTCGCGCCTACCGTGGGCCATTTTCCCTGGTCGTGTAATTGTGGTCATGTTAGGCTACTCTTCGTACCCGTGTGCCAGTGACACGCACGCCTCTTCCATCCAAGGAGGATGTCGAATTTTACCTGACGTGCCTGAAAACGATGCAGGAATCACGATATTAAATAACGAATAGAACTTAGGTACCATTTTTCCTTCTTTCTTTATTTTTTTTACGCAATTTATATTATCGAAATAAGTTGAAACACTTCAAATTGATCGAAGTAAATATTTAAACAGATGGAAATAAATTTTAATCGGCTGGAACAATTTCTTTCTTCTTCGGTGATAATCGTGGCGAGGTGGTGGGTTGTTGAGTAAGTTTGAAATTTAAGTGAAAGATCTATTTAGATCTATTTCGAAATATTAGTTTTATCTTTTAAAGATCTATTTCGAAATATAGAGATTCTTCGATGATATAAATAGTCAATGATTCAGCGAATCGAGTTCCACGGCGGAGAATATTCCAAATTTATCCGATTAATCTATACCGGGTGGTGGAAAAAGTTCGAAATTGCTTGAAGAGAGGAAATGATAGTTTGCACCACCTCCGTTGGTTTCGAGACAATGGATGGATATAGGACGAACTTCCATGTTGGCTATTACGTAGCATCCGGTAACACAAACTAGCACTTTGCCTGGCATAACGCTGACACAGTGTGTTTACGTCGGATCTCCGTGAAAGAACCCGCCCAACCCTCTGTAAGGGCACGCAAGGTATAATTAGCTGGATAATATTTTTGCTGAATATTATCTTTCATATTTTGTAAAAGCGTATAGATATTATTCGGAGAATCGAAGGTTAAGTTTGAATGTTTTAAAAAGCTTAACTGGAATCCTTCGAGACGCGGTTAATAGATTTTGCTGTTTCTAATTATACTGCGAATCAATTATTATTATCGCTTAGTCCGTGCCTTTCGGCTTTGGACGAGCTTTCGGTTTTACGTTTCGTTTACCTATTTCGCTTCTTATATATCTACCTCCTCTCTTATCCACTCTATTATATTGCAATCCCTTAATTATTCTATCTCTAAAACTATGGCAACTTTTGCGCTTTTGCCTCCTTGCCGTGCTTCCTTATCGTCGTTCCTCCTCGTCTTGTATCGCCCTTCTCTTCTCTATTATCGTTTTTAGTTCTGCTAGTCCTTCTCCAGTCTCGTTTAGCATTTTTTCCGTGTCCTTTGGTCCTCCTGTTATTTCGCATTCTTTTATTACGTGTCTCGGGTATTCCTCTTCCTTTTACATAGCCTGCATCTTTTTCCTCGCTCTTCTTTCCAGTTATTCCTTTGCTTTGGTCTCGTTTACACATGTGAATCTTGCTAATATTTTTCTGTCCTTCCACTTCATCCTCCATACTGCGAATCAATTTACAGAAACAGAACATTTAATTCGCGATGAAACTAAAACGATTCAAGTGAAATTTTCAAAGAACAGGCAACTAATAATTCTAGCCATTTAAAAGATTCACATTTAAATAAATAAATACAATTAAAAATTGCAGGAGATTGAAAAATCTCACGACTAAGTGACGTAATTTCCACTTGTCTAACTTTGTCAAAAGTATCTTTGCTTTTCCTCGATATGGATTTTCTTCGAAACGATGGTTCAACCGTTGCCTATTTTACGTTCGTCGGAAGCTTTCACCGTCGCGTCGGCTCCTCCGCAAGATCTTAAATGCTGGAAGAAAGCGCCTCCTTAACGTCTAATTACTTTACAACAGCAGGTTGCATTCATTCTCTGAAATACGCCTGTTGCATTTTAAACGCCTTCGCGACTCTCCACTCACAATTTCGCGGAATTTAACATCATCGATACGATAAAACCTCTCGAATAATTCCGTCACTTCGAATCAATCTCTCGATATTTTTTTTTCTTTACCCACGAATATCTTCGGTCACGAAAATAGTTTTGAAAACATGGTGGAAACTGGAACGGAGAGACACGTATCGTGGTTACGAGAAAATCGAGCCGCGACAGTGAGGTTGTTAACGATATCGCGGTTGGATCGAAGCCAACCGATGGTCACCATCGTAAAAATATATCACGACCGAGGTTTAGTGGATTTCCTATCGTTTCTCCTCTTTATCGTGGCCACAATTCTTCCCATTTTTACTCCTTCAAATTCTCCACTCTCCCACCCTAACACATCGTCTCCTTTTGTTTTCAGTTTTCGCGAATCGCCTATTATAAACTCCAACGCGAAGTCGTGTGGAGTGGCCTTTCGGATATATTTCACATTTTGCTTATTTAAAATCTTTGGTATCTCTTCGTTAGATGTAGCATCTTTCTTGCTTCTCGCACAAGATAATATGTCACTTTACTAGCAACGATAACGTATTGTTCGAAATAAGCAAGTATGGGATAATAAAGTTAAAATATTATATTCTAATATAAGGAAATGATTTTAAGGATAGAACGTGTTTCCAACGATTCTTGTAATTTCCACCAACTTACGATTGCTTACAAATTTTCTAGTCTTCGAGTTTACATTGATACATGCTCGTTCTATTTGTCGTTCCTACTCGCGCGTCAAAAAGGTAATAACGTATGATCATCATGTTGAAAAGCAGCTGATCAAGCGACGTTTCTCGAAAGAATCGTGGCGGAGGCTCTTATCAGGGCCTCGATTACCGAGTCCTCGGGTTTCCACCACCTTCTCTCCCTCTCTGTGCCAGCGATTTTCTTTTTTCCTCTAGAAAGTTGGGGAAGGGTGTGCGTCGTAGCAGCGCTATCGACCACTGTCGCGAAAGCCACGCCTTTGCCCAGGTGAGCATTCAGGGCTCGTTTCCACCCCTTCGTTGCACGAACCCCCTGTGCACACACGTACCATAGCCGTGCGTGTGCAGTGTGCACATCAGCTTGGAAACACAAGCACACACCATGTTGGAGCGCGCTGAGATTCACGTAACAAAAGATACAGAGTCTCGTCTCGAGAGCAAATAGATACAGATGATCGTCTTGTAAGATTTACGCGTCGTTCGAAGATAAATTTGAAGAGTCGGATGTTTTGTCAGGAAATGTTGTCTTTAATTAATTGAATTTGGAAGATGAGTTCGTGTTTCCACCGATATCTCACAGATTTCTACGAAAAATCGTATGGTGCAGCGTTAAACGGGCTTAAAGGAACTCTACCAGGGGGTAAAGATTATCCTACGGGATTTCTGTCCATCGGAAATCCATGAAAACACGGCATTGAAGCGGGGCGTTAGCGCGTGCATTGATTTGCCGCTCGATATCGCTCGAATATTTCTTCACCGAAATCTGGCCACACAGTGAACGCTATTCTCGTCGTAAGCCGACGTTTACTCGAATTAAGATACAATACGCGGTTCGATGTTCCATGAATAAGCCTGTTAAACGCGGACAAGGTTTCCAAATGCGAACAGACTCGGAGAAACGAAAACTGCCTGTTAGAGTAGCACTCGCTTTTGCAAATCGATGAAATCGTCTATTTAAATGCATCGATTTTGTTGCAACTATTAAAAACTATACATAATCACCTTTGTAATTCTTCGAATCTCGCTGAATTTCAAAGTAACCTGACTTTGGAAATTTATTGTATTTCTCTAGCGATCCACCAGTCTCCTTTATAATTACCTCGGATTTATAAGAATTATCAATCCTAGATTTAAAAGTTCCCGAACGGAAAATGTCAATGATCTCGAGTACTCAAGAAATATACAACTTTGAAAGAAAAGTCACCAATCATAGCGACCGTTGCGAATCAGCCAACTTTGTACTGTCACAATTTCTTTCGTCTATAAAAAAGTGACTAATAATAAAAATGACTAAATACTAAGCGATTCGGGATAATCGAAACACCCTGTACAGAAAATTTCTTCGTCTCCAGTGTAAAACCAACGATGGACTATAGGACAAAGCGCGATAAGCGCTTTGGGACCATTAAATTTCAAACTTCGAAGAAACGACGTTTCATACGCGTACATAGCACAGTCGACGAAATTTTGAACCATCGTTTTTATTAAAGAAGATGGGGAGGAGGAAAGCGATAAGATCGCGGGAAACATGGTGACAGAGTGACACTCTGTCGTCATAGCCGGTGATTCCCGTGTCCGTGTATCGGCGTAACCATCGGTTAATGGCTGGAACGCGTGTACGTCCCATTGTCACGGCGCCAAACGACCCTAATGGGGCGTGGGAGGGTCAGTGGACGCACCGCCGCGAAATTAGGGTGTTCCGGCTGGTGGTGGTCGGGCTCGCGTATTCCCGATACGGCCCTTTAATCGCGACTACAGGCCGACCTTAAATCACACGCGATCCTGATACGCCTATTAACGACGATTTACCGAGGTGTTGACGTTATGTGGACATAGCCGTGAGAAGAGACGTCTTCGTTTCGTGAGATTAGAAAATTGCACCAACTTGTTATTGTACTACGAACAACGTATATCAGCAGTTGGAATTAAGATACGAATTTTGCTAAGGCAAACACGCTTCAGCGATATCTTTCCTTTTAATTGGAAATGATTTCTCTAGAAACGTAGGAAAGCTTTATGAATTTTAATCAGCAACGATAGTTTGTCGGGAAGAATTTACGTAGATATATCAGTTTGAAGAAATAGAAATCATATCAAACGCTGTATAAAACGTCCTAAATAAATTTTGTAACCGAAAGATCTACAACAGAAAGAAAATAAATAGATCGTTACAATAGAAAAATATATCGATTCCCCTCTTCTAAAATCCCACTATCAAGCTGTACAATAGAGTTCCATTCAGTAAGGATGGAGAGGAAAATTTGTATCGGCTTAACCCAAGGAGATGTTTTTTTTCTTTTTTTTGTCCTTTAAACTCGACTACTTTGCACCGAGCTCCCTCGCAAGGGTGTTCACCCTCTTAAACGTTTCCTGGTTTCGCGGCTAAATCTGCTTAAACGGGTGAGAAAGAAGCTACTACAACTTTTTCCGCTTCTTTCTCCCTTCTCCACCTTGTTTTTCTCTCCTTGTCGACGTTGATTTACGCGAGTTTGCATGTTACAGGGGCGTTGATCGTCCTCTGCAACCATTCAACAGCCCTATCACGTTAGCAGATGTTTCCACGATTAGAAAAATGACAGATCTGCTCTGTCGCAGATTTCTTGCATTTCAACGTGCAATCATGGGATAAAATTGCAAAATTTGATAAAGTAATTTCCAGCTTCTGGCTTAATGTATACATAAATAATACATAAAGTCCAACGATAATAATTTATAATTACGCTCTGCAATCTATTAAGGTTCACCTACGCGTCTTCTTATAACGTTTCCCCGTTTCTGTCTCGATGTTTGCCATGGGACGAACGCGCCTTCCTTTGGGAACGAAAAGTCGAGGTACGTGTTTGTACAAGACGCGTGTAACATACGAAATGGTTAAACACGTGTTAAACAAACAGAAGCTCGCTTAAACGCCAGTTAGCAGGCCGTTAGTCACAGTTAAGTGACCAAACATCGACACTCGATATCTGCGATCACCCTCTCGATTATTATCGACGGGGTTGAACCCTGTTCACCGATATACAGTTTTCGAAAAGAGACGTGACAGAAATTTTTCAGAGGAAACAAAGAAAGAAATCGGCAGAAAAATGAAAATAATTGAAAGGTCGTCGCGGAATATTTCGCAGGACGACGTATCTAGATTTAAGCGTTATTCGAAGAACATGGGAGTTTACAAAAATTTGTTTCCCATACACCAAGTTATTTCTGAAGCCGGAAGAGAGCCGCGACTATATAAATGCAACTTCTTTGAAATTTATTGTAGAATCGTAAACTACTATCGTAGTATCCAGAACTATTTGTGATTCATTTACGACGAATGGATTGTACAGATGTTGATTAGACAGGATACGATGATCGTTTAACATGAACTAAATACGATAACGTACTATAATTTAGGCAACTCGATAGTTAATTTGCAACTCTCGTCACCACGGATCCAACGCTCTCTCTCACGTAGTGTCGCGTAAACTGGAGACGTAGGTTTTAAAGGACAAGAAGATTGAGCCGTAACACAACTACTAACTTTCCTTTTATCACTCTTTATTATGAACTCAGTAATTAATCACTTGAATGTACACTGAATTGACGCGTATAAATCACAGTTTACTTCAATAACTTTATATGAAAGGTAATTACACCGATAAGTTAAGCACGCGACTGATCTAAGGGTAGAAACTTGGTAAAGATGTTGACTGTTCTAAAGATAGAGAACAATTGAAGTTTAGTGATGATACCGTGGCGGAGGAAAGCTAGCGATAAGTGTGTCTAAGAACACGAGATGAGCTGATTTGTTAAGGATACTTTTGCTAGGAAAATGAGGGCAATAAACATCGTTTCTGATCGGTTAATAAAAAGGTTGGTGACCTCGAGAGAGTCGCTAACGGAAGATACCGAACGTGAGGAAACCAACTTTTCCTTATCTTCCCGTAGTAGACAAAAATATAAATAACGTTGGAAATAGAAGATGATTGTTTTCGGTCTGAAGGACCTTAGGTGTGAAAATTCCAAGATTTATGATAGGTCCTTGAGGCTATTGAGGGTACGCAGCGAGCAACAGTAAACATCTGGTTGCTGTCTTTCCGGTGTGTGTGGCCTTGTCTCTCATGCGGATTGAGATGTGGTTGATGTCACATTAGCAACACTCTCTTGACAACGCAACTCGCATTCTCCGATTTCTCAACCAACATTTTCTTTTTTTTCCTTAGCATCCCTTTGTCTCTTCTTAGACCCACCACGCACATGTTTCCCATTTGCTCGTGGCCAGGGTCACGGAGGCCTTTTCTACGAAACTAAACAATCGAAGGCCCTACGACACATTGACGGACCGTCGGTACTTCGGCTCTCTCGCCACATTGTTTATGGTTCACCCGATATCTCTTAGGCCTTTTATCCACGATACTACGTTAATTATAAATTTTCATCGAATTTACTTGCCACGAAGAGTCTTGGAATATGATGTTCTTCGTGAATTACAACGTGAAAGTCGCGTAACTCGACTCTACTTCGCCATCGTTACGATCACTTTTCGAGACAAAAGGAGAACGTAAAAAATTGTCCGGCATTTCCGATGGTTGGTAACCATAGAGGAAGAAAGGATAATGGCGTTTGAACTGGCGGTGAAAAACGAATTAGTTTTCCGTGCCTGGTTTTATTGATTAAGTAATCTTAATACATCGCTGAGCCGCAATGTACCATAAAGAGAGCGGAACCGGAAACGATCCATTCTTAGGAGGGAATATGCTTTGTCGGTGGTCGCTCGACGCTCGGAATTTCTGCTTTGATTAATCTACCAAGCCGTAGCAGCGCGACTTTTTCCATCCGCAAAAGACTTATCATCTCGAGCGATGCACACTCTCTGGCAACATTCCAGTACAATCTGCACTCGGGTTCGCTTTTTCAAACTCGTTCGACGATGCCATCTTCTTGCAGAACGAGCGGTAATCATTGTTCCTCATCTTCGTCCAATTCTTTCCCTATTTTCTTCGGTCAATGCTTTCCTCGTTGAAAAATCGAATTTCCTTTTTATCAACGGCTTTTACAAATAGCGAAGGATTTTTGTCCTATCGGGTGCTTCCTTTAACTGGACGCGAAGAAACGTCTCGACAGTTTATAATATCTGTTATTTAAAATTAAACGATCGATCGAGCGAGATCTCTGTCTATCGTGCGAATAAAAACTATCACAAATTTTCAAGGAAAGGGTGGAAAAAGAGAAAGGGCGTTTCATCGTAAGGGAAGAATATAGTTTTTTCAAGGTTTCTTCGCATCAAGGTTAAAGTCGCGACGATGATCGAAAAAGCTGGAAGATTGGCGTATTTGCACGTGCATCCTCGAATCGTTGTTCGACCGTTCATCGTCCGTAGATTTCTTTCAAACTGCTAACAATACAATGAACCGGCGTTCCGCGCGCGCCAACCAGAAAACTTCTGGGATTGAAAAACTTTCGGTAGAATTTCTTCTTCCCCTACTGGCCAAACACGAACGGACATTCAGATTTCCGTCGGACGCGTAGATCAAACTCTGAACGAACACTAAACGTTCTTCTGAGGCAATCGTTCATGAGCAAAAAATTCTCCCTTTTCTTGATAAGGATATTATACTCGATGATACGCCTAGTTGACGAATTTTAGGACATTGATGATATTACGAGCGAATGAATGAAAAAATAAGGTGTTGAAAATAACACAGATTCAAAGAATGGAAGCGCTATATTTTGAAACGATATTAAAATGTTATTTGATATTCTCGATTCAAAGCATCGGCCGATGTAAGGGCCGACTGAGAAGGGCACATCGTCGAATCAATATCAATTAGGATGCTTCTTCCGGTCACGTGTCTTTGCACCCCGGTATATTGTCGGCACGTGTCCTGTTGTAACTTATAAAAAATTTTGATAAGGAGGGAACGTCGTTTCCGGTTCCGACCCGATCCACGAACAATGAAAGCTACTCTGCGTTTCAACTGGATCACACGACCCGAAGGGTTATCAGAAACGGAACGCTGATCAATCGCGAGTCCATCGAAGAAATTGTCTACTTGCCTTCTCGAATTTTCTACGAATTTGCCTGCCTTCGATTCTTTTACAATTTACCATTTACAAAAAATTTACAACGAAATTTCCAAGTGCAGAGTACAGAAGATGAGAATATAGAAAAATGCATCTCCTTCTACGAAGATATAGGAAAGGAGACCCATACTTGTTCGATTTCTGCCGAAACAAATATCTCCAATTTCAACTATAAATGAAATTCCTTCCAAGAATATTCTCGATTGCAACGATGTTTTTTAATCTTTGAAGGAACGTTTATCCGTCGACGTCTGCTCGCAATTCGTCTAATACGCTGTTACAAAGGGATGGTTTAAGCGAAAACGCGCATAGAAGATAGTTAACGTATGCAAGGGTAGAGGGTTAAAAAGAGTCCACGCAAACATCTCATACATTACACGGAATTTCCACCCCACGGAAACCAGCCAATAAAATACCCCCGGAACACGGGTGTCGTCCACTCGCCCTCTCCATCCTGAATCGTAACTGCATTGTCCAACTTTTTTCGTTTTTCTTTTTTCACCCCTCTTTTCTCTCCTGCCTTGTTCATCCACTCCTCACCCTTTTCACCGATACTTTCTAGTTTTCCTTTTTTTCCTTGCTTCTCGAAGTACGTGTACACCCCCTCGATTACATTCGGAAATATTAGGGGACGTCCCGCCGTTCGACAAACTATCAATTTATTCTCTTCTTTCCATTGATCGAAGACCACGTGACATCGCTGGACCCTATATTCCTTTTTCTTTTATTCCCAACTTTTTCTAGTTTCGGAGATGCCTAATCTGTTAAGGAGATACGCTTGTTTTGCTTCTTTTTGATCGTCCAAACGTCCGACTCGAGGTCGTAATGGAAGAAAATTTTACACTGAATTATCCTCTCGCCTTATTTATCGCGGGTATTTTGTCGAAATATTGGATTGGCAACCAAGTGATTGCGGATTTTGTCAATACCATCCGATGATGATTGTAGCGGCATATGCTTTTTAAGACGTTTCGATACGAAGATGCCTCGCATAGTTGTTTTGCCACAGAGGATTAACACTGTACGACGCACATAACGTAATAAACAAACTCTGGACAAAGCAATTTCGCTGCTACGTGCAATCTACAACCGGCGACAAGTTTAAACCTTCTGGTATTTCCCTCGACCAGTATAAATAGACGACCATGTTCTCCAACAGTCAGTCAATCAGTTAAGCGAATAAGTATAACGAATCAGACTAGCGAATTACCATAACAATTAGTATCGGTACCGCGCAATCTTATAACGAATATCATCAAGCGAGCAACGCTTGCGATTAACTTTGTATTCTACATTTTCAAATATCTGTAAATATAATTAATTGAATTAACTCGTCCAGTTAAACCCTCATCGATCGCTAGCTTTATATACGTGATTTTTGTCACGTTGTAATTAGTTTAACGAAAAATGGTATAAGTATAAAAATGGTATAAAATGAATAATTGCGCGTAAAGTCTTTAGAAAAATAATCTTTTATGTCAGTCAAGTAGATCGTACCCATATTCGAAATCACTTCCAATTTCGCCAAGCTGATCTGGATAATTCTTTATTTGCAATTTGTTCGTTCGCTTATAAGTTTGTTCGAGTTATAATTTAATTTAACCAACGACACGTCTCACCGTCCACCACAACTTAGTTGCCAACCCAATATGTACAATCGGATAATTTTCCTCCGCTGTGCAACCAACTTATTCTACGCCCTTCGAGAACAGAATTCGATGAACGAGCACTCTACCGCACCAGGAGATCGAGTAGAGTTTCTAGCTAAAAGTCTGGACGGTGGACTACGTCGAAATCTCTATAGATTATGGCTGGCCGTATAAATCATGGCCGGTGGCTGGTGAATGTTATCTCGCGCTTCCGGTTCAACGCACCGACATTTCGCGCACACCACCGCGAAATATTCCTCCGTGGGGTGGTTTCGTTTTGTACAAGGACCAGGCACAAAGCATATGCTGCCCGCTGTCCACTCCATTTACTTCGCTACGTCATCTCTCGCGTTGCTCCACCGAGGAAGATAACCAGGGACCAAGAGGAAGGGATCTATGGAACAGGGATACGTTGAATTGCTCGAAAAGTGGAACATATTTTCGATGGTCACTGGTTACTTACTCAGCGCAGGGGATAGATGTTACGTTGAAAATTTGAGTTTCATTTTCTTCGAGACGACATCGACGTTGTTGGACGGTGAAGAGGAATTTTAAACGATTCGTTTCGTTTAAGTTTCGAACGAAGTTTGTCCCCAATTTGTGATCCTCCAATTTTTATATTTCGATCTCGCTGTTACTTTTAACGAACAAGAAGAATTGTTTACGATTTAAGAAAATGTTTAGCGGAAAATTGGAACGAGTCGTGAATATTAACAATAATTCTTTCATATGTCTTGTAACTTTATGTATGGCAAATGCCTGATGTTTCATTTTTAGAAATGAAGTGGATCTTTCGAAATCTTTCAAAGTCTTTGTAATTGTGCGTGCGTTGAATCGTGCTAAATATAAAATAAAATGAAAGTCTGAAAATAGTAAGAAGCGTTAGTTTAAAAAATTACGTTGCTTATTTGCTCGTGTTTACCAAAAAATTTCTACGACGTTTCGTTTTAGGATATCTATTCTTGAGATATCTTTCATTTTACAGAATATCAGATTTGGTTATTACAATTCTCAAGTCCAACTTAATTATCCCATATTTAGATTTCGAGAATCGTATGTTTTACGAATGTACGATACACAGGGGCAAAATACATGGTTCGATTTATAAGAGCGTCTTTATCGGCGAGTTTCCTTTTCCTCGCGATTGAAATTATCGATTATCAATCAGAGAATAACCAATCGGATTGCGTAGCGTTTTTGCACTTCGCTAAAGCCAGTAATCGATCAACCATCACCTGAATTATTTATCGACTTATCTGCGATCGCCAATTCGTTGAAGAGCATAATAGCACGATGTTTTCCTGTTCAAACAAAGTTGATATTCGCTTCATTTCATTGTATTAAGGGATAAAACGTGGAACTTGCGAAACAAGTTGTTCCATATTTGTAATTTTCAATTATTTCCAATTTTTCTCAAATATTCCACTATCTTATCTCTCTAAATATTTATTTAAAAAATATACTTATATTAAATATTATTCAATGCTCAACGAATTCGCCATTTCAAAATTCTGTTATCCGAATATTTCATTACGCGTATAATTTCTATAGTATCAAATTATATTTTGCATAAAAGGCAGGAAGATCGTGTATAGACTTGGTCGTGGTGACTTAAAGTTTACTTTTACGAAACATACTCAGCCGTCAGTTTCTGTGCGAACGATACATGACACAAATTCGAGTGGATTGCGATATCGTTGGCATTGTGATGGAAAAATGGAAAGTTCTGGACAGAGGTCGAAACGTGGTCCCTGTCGAAGTTCGACAGGACGCCCTCAGGAAATCTAAACCGGTAACAAGATGGCTGCTCGGAAACGGAAACCGGAAGCTTGTCACTCAAGCTACACCGGCTTCCGGCGTGTCCCGAAAAAGGGAAATGTTATAGAACGGTCGAGAAGAGAAATAAAAAGGAACGAGGGATGGTATAGGGGAGAGATCTGTCTCGAGTGTATTGTTTTATCGCGTTTGTCTTGTAAATGCTTACTTAAATCATCATACGCGTATATACATATTATATAATTTATTTTCATAAAAATATGAAACAAAATTTCAAGTTGCGGTATTTCGGTATTCTAATTATACCCTTGTTGCGTTTAAAAAGCCAATAGCTCGATCTAAAATTTGATTAGGTAAATCTTTTATCCTTCGATGATTAGAAATGTCGAAACGTATCAATTAAACGATTAAAAATGACGATCATTGTCTGAAAATATACATCGCAGCAATCAGAGCGATTTTCCACGATAAGAAGAATCATTTTTCAATTTACCATTCTTCCTACTTAAAGCATTGCCGATAACTTTCCTTATCGCTTTATTCAGGGCATATAATCATTTTCAATTCGAGGAGACAAATTTCGCAACGTCGAATAGTACCAATATCGATAATCGTATGTTCTCGATCAATTCGTGGGCAACGTATAAAATCGCTTGAATAATTATAAACTACTTATCATCAGATATTATGTCTACACCGTTTCATGCGAAAGATCATACGACTTAATTGATAATTATAATCGTTACATCTGGTTGATTTGGCAATTACGAACTTGCTAATCTACTTTTATTCGATATTCTTGACAACAAAATACGTCAGAGCGATATTAAAAATCCTGTATCATATTACGAAACGATATATTGATATACACGTCGATCATGAATTTTCAGACGTTGTACATATATTTTAGGATTTTATTTTAAAATCGTTTATTTCTTTCTTCGGAATACTTTAAATATTCACAATTTCTGATATTCTATATTTTATAATATCTAGGAAACTCTGATTTATTACTTCAAAAAGAGCGTATATATCATCATTGTTTGGTATCGTTGTTTCGCTTCCAAGTACTTTTAATATCACGATATCTTTTTTTCAATGGGAGAAAAGGAATAAAATGCAACCGATTCGCTTAATATTCGATTTTATTAAATATGTATCTGATATATCAGACTACTATGTATTATACATAATGTACATATATACAACCTATTCGACGTAATTACATGCTACTTAATTAAAGGTGATAAACTGGGATCTCTGTATCGACTGGTATCTGTCACGTCACTTCTCTATAATTACACTATAATACCCGCTTCCCTCCTCGTTCTACGAAACGTTTCTCTGAGAAACGAAACAATCGAGAATCTTCGTAGTACGATAACGCGAAAAAAATCTTCTCCTTAACGTAGCATTTACAAAACTAGC